>CAOKZL010000183.1:0-457500 GCA_948472985.1 Iguana delicatissima
GAATATATGGATTCCAGCTAAGCAAATCACAGGCTGCCCATTTCTGATATGGAAATCAAAAATCCACAAGCACAACCTACAATAAAACTCAGGTTTTGCTTGCAGCACTCAATCACTGGCTTGTGCTGTCTTTTTTTTCCCTCACCTTGTTACAAGAATTAACCTAGAGCTAGTTCGCTCCAGACTTGTCTTTAGGACTGATCTATAGGACTGAGCTAGATGTAGCTTTAAAAAGCACGAACAGGAAAGCGTAACTGAATCTCACTGAAGACACCAATAATACTACTTCCAAAAATAAGGCAAACTTCTCCAGAGATAAACCACATTTTTTTAAAAAAGGCACACATACCATATAAAAAAGGCATACCTGCCAATTACACCTCTGTCTTGATGGTAGATACCTTTGCTTTTTTATAATAAAATGAAATGCATGTTCACTAATACAATCTTTTAAAGCTCATTTATCAGTAAGTGCTTGATATTTTGGAACCAACCTTTCTGTTAAGCACCAAGAGTGCAAAGTCAGCACTTTCAAAAATAGTTATACATGAACTTAATAGGCTTAAAAATTCAAACACAATAGCATATGGGTCTGCTCATATGAAAAGGAGTATAAAACATCTTTTGTTAACTATTCTTTGCTGGATAAATGAGGTGTGTTTTTTTGGTTCCTCTCAGAAAGCTGGCATTTACTGAGAGGATTTGGAAAGTTTTCCCATGGGTGGTATTTGCATAAATGTAGATTATTTTTAAAGCCTCTTTGGGTTTTTTTTTTCATGTAGCATGTTAGCTACATATGAGACTGTCTTATTTTAAGCATTTTATTTTAAGACTGCAATAAAAAGCATAGAACTTTCTTTACTTGTAACATCATATCCTTAAACTAAATGAAATGGCTTCCTAAGACTTCATATTTCTGTTCATCTTAAGATATCTAATGGCATTTAATTACCAACCTAAAGCTTTCATACATTACAAAAGTTAGTGCATTCATCATTATATGGCTAGAGAGAACCCTGAAGGGTTTTTTTTGTTTGTTTTTTTAGTTCAGAGACCTATACTTTACTATGAACTATCAAAAATGATAATATGAACATTTCAATTTGAAACACAATTTTCTCCTTTGTGAACTTAATTCCTAAATTCAAGTAAAATAAAGACATACTTAACTGGAAAGAAGAGAGGAAGGAAGAGGAGCAAAAACAGCTGATCGCCACTATTCTCCTCAGAGTTATAGAACAAATACCTTCATCCTCTAGGACCAATGCTATAGACTTCTAAGTTTAAACCACCTTTTTTTTTTAAGTGAGAAAAAATCTTCATGTATTCTGTCTCCTGCCTGTACTAGTTCTCTAGTCTCTGGTGATACATTATTTATGAGGCTTAAGGACCTGCTTCCTGAACAAATGTGCTTACACTGCAACCTTGATACTGACAATAGTGTTTACACATTTTTAAAACAATAGAGAGAAAAAGCAAAGCAGCTTCTGGACTTAACACATTCCTAGTTTGCCGTACACAACAGGCCTTAGCTCATATGGCCAGCTCGGAGTAACAACCTAATCCAAATGGTTTTTAAAACAGACAAATATTTTAGAACTGTTAAATTTCCATAAAATTTAGTTGATATGTTAAGAATTTTAGGTCCTGTGTTCCCAATACCTGAGTAAGATTTGTCCCTTCACATCTCCCTCTGTGTTTATCTACTTGTCTTGTTGCTCATTCCTCTTTCCTATTTTGACCCACAGCAAGCCTGGGAGGAGGAGAAAATGACATGAAAGCAGCAGATATCAAAAGCTAGGAACTTGCTGGTGTGCCTGAGAGGTCTTAGAGTTATACCCAATAAGTACAACAGAAGATCCGATTATTTGCAAACTGAAGAAATTCTGTACCTACAATCATGAGTGCTCCCCCTCCCATTCCCTCCTGGGGCTTCCCTCTCCATTCTCCTGCCTATTGCCCACGTGCCCCACCTTTTTGCTGCTCAGATGGGTAACAGGCAAGCAAATGGAAGGGAAAACACTTCCTCCTCTCTGTTCGCCTGCGTGCCTCACCTTCTTTCTGCCCATGTGGATGACAGGAAAACATTCCCCCCTCCTCCTCCATTAGCCTGCCCATTGCCCCCACAGGCCTCAACTTCTTTCTGCCCTCACGGGTCACAGGCAAGAGAATGGAAGGGAAACACTCCTCTTCCCACTCTGTTCGTCTGCCTGCCGCCCACATGTCCCACCTTCTTTCTGCCTGTGTGGGCAACAGGCAAGCAAACAGGAAGGAAAGCACTCCCCCATCTCTGTTTACCTGCCTGTTACCCACGTGCCCTTCCTTCTTTATGAGCATGTGGGCAACAAGCAGGAGAATAGAGGAGGAAAGGCGTGCATGCATGTAAACCTTTCCCTATCCCATTAGCTTACCTTTTACTGGAGCACAGAGAAGGAAGGCGGGGCACCTGGCCAAAAGGCCAGAGAATGGGAGGGAGAGCATGGGGGAGACACCTCACGAATAATCAAATTCGTGAAGGTCAAGCTCACAAATGTGGAGGAAGAACTGTACTCTCTATACAAGTGACTACTACCAGCTCCTTCTGCAGATCAACATGATGACCGCTTTCATCAGCAGGGACCACACCCCCATGGTGGAGCATATGCCTTACAAGAAAAATGCCCAGATACAATCCCTGGCATGTTCAGTGAAAAACATCAAGCACCCAGTGATATGAAATACCTCAACATGAGATGTAAGAAAGCTGCTGTCAGTGAGTATGGACTACATCGGTGATTCCCAAACTCTAGTCCTCCAGCTATTTTGGACTTCAACTCCCAGAATTCCCACCTGCCTTGACCAATGATAAGTGATTCTAGGAGCTGAAGTCCAAAACACCTGGAAGACCAAATTTTGGGAAACCCTGGACTAGATGGACACAATATCAGCTATAGCACAATTTAGGGAGGCTGAGCCAAAGTAGCTGATTTGAAGTAAGCCACAATATCTTCATATGAAAAGCATGGATGCCTGTAGTGGATTGGTCAGTCACATTAAACGCACTTGAACGTAAATCAAAGCTGGTGAGTGAAAATTTCACCAGGCAATAACGGCAAAGGCAAAGTCTTTAACACATTTGGCAAGAAATTTACCAAAATGATATTATAGCAGTTTTTTGACCAATACTTGATTACTAAATTTAAAAAAGAAAACGAGCATATCAGTGCACAGAAGTAAAAGCTGATGATATCTTGGTACGCACTTATGTCAGCAGGAGTTCAGACTTTAAAAGCCACTTAACATAATGCAAGTTCAAAAAAATAAGCTGTCTGATGCTCCTTTTGTGGCATGGATGCCACTGAAAATTATGGCAGCATAACCAAGTTCTATGCAACTATTAGAAGGCTTAAACCTTCTTTCCACGCAGGTCTACCAATGGAAAGAACTTTCTAGCAGCGGAACAACTACTGAGATCCATTATGAAATACACCTTGCAGGAGAAGTATTTCTTTCATCACTGTCCAAGTAACATCCACACTGCTTAAATATGCCTTTAAAACTTGCTTATAAAGTAAATAGTTCTGCAATAATCACACTTAGAATGTATTAGCTTTTTCCAGCATCAACTTAGCAATGAAGGGTGTAAAGTAACTACTAAAAATCTGCATCTTGAAATATGCTACATCCAAATAGTGGTTTTGTTTTATATTATGATGCCTCCTTAAACTGAGAGATCTAAGCAGCATTTTGAACATTGTGTTTTGTATATTACCAACGATTTGCATGTAAATTTACATTTAACATCTCTTCCAAGGACAAAATTGCTATTGGAAAGATCTACATAGCCAATGGAATTACCAGAATCTGTATATGTTATTGCGGAGAATGCCAGGAAATATAAATGAGGAATTTAAATAAACATACATAGAAAGTAAATTTGAAATCCAGTAACATTTTTATGGACCATTCTTCAATTTTAAAAAAGAAGAGTGGATACGTAAGAATCTTAAAACTAACAAGTGGAGTTGTACTAGTCATATGAAATGACTCAATACAGCATTTATATTATACCATCAAGTCTTCTGGGAAACATCCTCTTAGATTGTCTCAGAGGACATATTATAAGCTATGACTTACTTTAGTTAAGAGAACAAACAAAATAGTGAGCACATCTTTAAAGAAACAAACTTAAAAGAATGAGAGAACCTGTACTTCAACATAATTTCTCCAAAATGAAGACTGAAAAGAAAGTCACAAAAACTACTGCCTAAAAAATTCATTTCACTGCTAGTCATCATGGAACTCTTCTCCCTACCCCTCCGTGCCTGTGAAACTTCCATAATATTTGAGAATTGAATATGATACCCTCTTAAATTTACTTTTCCTACTACTCTGGAGGCAGTTCAGGTATGCTCTGGGTGCACACTCATGCATAAGGCTTCACTATTCAAATTAGTATACTGATAAGATGCTCCACCATTTTAGTAAATAAACGGAGAAGGGATGGAGTCAGTGCGGAAAGAAAATTGGGTGAGGTCTAGATATTGGGGTTGTTCTCCCCATTTTTATCCATTTCATCCACATGGATGAAAGAGACAAATAGAGAACATTATCAGTTGAGCACAAATCATTAATAATTACAGATTATTCTGCAAAATGAAACAGCTATTGCATAGTGGGGGGGGGGAATCCTTATCTAGTTCAACCAGAAACTACCTATTCTGAACGAAAAGCACATGTGACATGATGTATTTTTAGTACTTTTTAATATTTATGAAATAAGGAAAAAGGAAGAGCTCGTTTTCCACTTTTTTTAAAGAGCCATTTGTTTGAATGTTTTGGTTTCATCCATGTCTTTTATATGTTTCACAGATCCACTAGATGGTGCACTACAACCTTCTCTATAGGACATATTCAAAGATACAACAAATGACACTATTAAAACCTACCATGTGATCGACATATATTTAGATTGCAAGGAAAAGAATCACCTGAGACCACCTCCACTTTTAATCAAATCCGGCAATTAAAACTGCAAACTGAAAAGCTTATCAACTCTTCAACATCATTTTGCCCTTTATACTAGGATTTATTCAATTATGATTCTTTTCTAGACCTTTGAGGGGAGAATTCCATAAGCTTACATTATAAAATATTTTATATTAAATTTAGATACTTATCCTCCATCCTTATTCTTGCCTTTTTGGGCCCTGCCAACACCAACAGCATAATGATGCCCATTTAACTACATGACAAAATTATGCCACAATATATTTGTTATTCTACAAGTCACAGAAGGAACAACATCAACTGTTATTTAAGGACACGGGGTTATCAAAATCAGTAGAGTTCTTGGTAGAACTTTGTATCTGAAAAGATTACAATCCTTTCTCCACATTCGCAGGTTTCATCTACACAAATCTGATTATTCATGAGGCATATGATTGCTTCCCCACCCCCCATTCCCCCATTTGCAGTTCTCATCCCAAGTGTGCAAGTCTTGTGTATAAAATAATTTTTTTTCCTTTTGGGTGAGCAAAGCTGGAGGCATGTCCTCTCTGCCCTATGGCTGCACATTCTGCTGTGTAATGGCTGCTGATTGGTCAGGTGCTCTCTGTGTTCCTACGCTTCCTTTCTCAAAATGCCCACTGGAAGATTTAGAATGCCAGGACTCTGTTCTTCTCCATCTGAGGAGAAAGTATCGGTAAGCCCTTTACCTTGTCTTCCCCCCACCCCTGGAATGCCGGAGCCAGAGGCAAAGGGACGGAAGGGGATAGTTCTGGAGGGGAATTGCCAGAAAGGGGTAGTTATTCACAGGTTTTTCACTTTCACAAGGGTTCTGCACGCCAAACCTTTGCAAATGTGGAGGGACTACTGTATATCATTGTTTAGCCAGAAGGAAACCAGTTTCTCTGCTGTAGTCTACCTGCAAAGTTAGGCAATGAACCATTTAAGGGCAGTGCTATAGATGCCTATTCAGAAGCCAGTCCCATGAACTTAACGAGTCTTAATCCCAGGTAATGATATACAGGATAGGTCTATATATGTTCACAACACATATACATAAGCCCCAAAAAATATACATATGCCCCCCATTGAAGGTGATAGTTCATTGCCTGCAAAGGCAGTAACTCTAGGCTACAGACCATCTGCAGATATTAACATGTTCAGTAGAGGATAACAGAATATTCTTTACAAATTCTAAATACAAACTTTGTTTGCAGAGCACACTCTAGTCTGGGGATCTGGGAGTACCTTGGCTATTTCACTCATCATTTCTCTTGCTGGGAATAAAATCATCACAAGTTTCATTGCAACACTTCTCTTTTGGACAGTAGAATGCAGTCTCCCTTCTTTCATCATATAGTCTAGCTTCACACATTAGAATCACTCACACATATCTGCAATATTAACACATGAAAGTGCTCATGATTAGATCCCAGGTTCATTTAAAAAAATGTATTTCTTTATTCTGATTAACCATTCTGGTTTAGCAGGAGCAGGAGCCTATATCAGTGGTATTATTAATTAAATCCCATGTCTGACTAGGACCAGAACTTCAAAAAGGACCGGCCTGATGAAGATCAAAGCTTTGACAGTGGCCATGCTGGCAGGGAAATCATAGGAGTTTTTGTCCCTCAAAATAAAGTTCCCATACTCTGATCAAATACCATGAAGCTCATTTTAAGGTTCTGGTATAGATGCTGAGTATGTTTTTAACTGCACGTCTAACTGAAAAAAAAAATCTTGAAGGCAAGGTCTGTGTTTCTTTCAAGTGAGTACACTGCTCAAAATACCTAAACATCTATTACCTTATACAGATATATTAATATCTGTTTGGTTTTCACATGGTGGAGATACAAAATACAAAGGCAGGCAGCAGGGAAAAAAAGAGCTCAGGAGTAACAGGCAGGTGAAGATGACAGGACATGCTGAGAAATCCAAGGAAAGAAGTACTTTTATTGGCAATATCAATAATTCTATTAATCATCAACATGGCAGGTTGTACAGAAAGCCTTTCAAATGCTAATGAGACTGTCATAGCAATCTCTCATTTAAACAGTTAAAATATTAATGCTATAGCAATGCAAGAAAGCATTACTGAAAGAATATCTTGTGTTAAAGGTGTGCGCACAGGTGACAGCTTAAGTCTCTACCTCCCCAAAGCATAACTTGATGAATTTATGGCTTGTAGCTGGAGTACATCACATCTATTTAGGCAAGATGTTCAAAACATTCTAAGAACAAAGTGTGTCATACATTTATGTTGCAGAGAAATGAGCAGAGAGGACAATCAGCCATCATTAGCCTATGAATTCTGCCAGCAAATCAGCTTAAAGTCAAATAGTTTCACATCTACTCAAATGTAATCCACTCCAGTTGTTAAACTGATTTGTATATTTATTTGTATAACTTCAGTTTTGCAAACATTCACAAATATTGTAATAGGAAAGGATACTGATGAAGGTCTTAAAATTCAATTCCTTTAAGGTGAGATTTAAAAACTAAGTTGGCCTTCCATATCCATGGATTCTGCATCCACAGACTCAACCAGCCACAGCTTGAAAATATTCAAAAAAATAAAATCCAAAAATCAAACTTCAATTTTGCCATTTTTTAAAGAAGGGACACTTCTTTGCAGTTGTATATAATGGGAGTTGATTATCCATAAATTTTTCTATCCATGGGGGATCCTGGAACCAAATCAAACCCTAAAAGATACTGAGGGTCCTCTGTAATCAAAAAAAAAAAAAATATCCACTGGCCTGCCCAATAACTCACTGAACTGACACATACAAGATCTGATCCTTGAAAGCTGTCTGTTGTAGAAGTGGACATTGTTTCTAATATTGTTTCTGTTAATACAACAGAAAAATATCAAGGCTACAAGCAGATTTACAGATCTGTGTATATGCTAAAGCATGTACTTGTATACTACATATTACTGTCTAGAGTCTTCTTCAAACAGTAGGGAGAAGCCATTTCTCAGATTATAACCAGGCTTCAATTACTCAGATCCTTACACAATTCCTACCATAGTACAGTAGTACAGTATATAGTACAGTTTAGTATATAGTACTATAATATCAAACATCTTTTCTTAACCCAGTATCTCCAGATGTGTTGAACATCTAGAACTCAATAGTCAACTGGCTAGTGGCAATATTCACTGAGAAAGATGGGAGTCTTCACCAAGGACATCTGGAGAACACCAGCTTGGGAAGGCTGATATAGACAATAAAGTCCATCACATTTATAAATATGCATTAAAAGTGTCATAAAAATCAATGTAAGGCATATCATGTCCTTGTCATGTAAGAGTCTAATTTAAAAACAAACATTTCATAGTCAAGTATTCATTAGGCTAAAATCAGTCCACCCTACTGAAAGAAAGTCATCCTCTGCTCTTAAAAATCACAACCAAACACCAAGTGGTAATAAAATTAAGCACAACTAGCTGAGCTGAGTTTAATATAACTTCATCATACACATAATGTTAGGCCACTAAATGCTGCTAATGACACTTAACAAACACTGACCTTGTGAAGAGCTGGGGCCATAACGGGTACCAGAAACCCATTATAAATATAGTTTACAAGCTGGTTGCGAATCAAAGGATGGGCCACCTAAAAAAAGAAGACAGAAAAAGCACTGACAGTTCATCTGAAGTATCATACTTACTTCATGACTTCATATATTTCAAAGACATTTAAAATAGAATAAAAAAAATTATTAAACTCCAAAAAGTCCTGTGTCCGTATTCAAAAATCTTATGTGATAAACATTTCAAGCTCTGACTGTAATCCTATGCACACTTATTTGGGACCCACTCTTTTAAACTTAGAGGGGCTTACTTTTAAGTAAACAAATACAGAATTAAACTGTAAATGAGAGAAATAAATTATCAATAAACAAACACTGAAAATCTTCTCAGATGTATCATACAAACACACATCACTGTCATAAGCAGGAAACATGATTGAATCTAGAGCCCTCAACCGTACAGAGTCTTCTTTTCATCTTTTGTAGGTACAAAATTTGTCATAAGCAACAGCAAGGGGCATTCCTATGTGTAAGTATCTAAATTTCTTAAGTTCTGTGTGTGTATGTGTGTGAGTGTGTGTGTATGTTTTAAAAATAATCAGCACTTTTTCCTCATGCCTTTGCACAGATTCTTTTCATAGACTCCTTGCTTCAGAGAGGAAACAAGTAGCTTGAAAACCAGTAAAGGAGACAGTAGGAAAAGTAAGAATGGGAAAGGAAGTGGTTCCATAATCTTTATGTCCCTAATTAGAAATTAGGGTAAAAATTAAGTTGTAAAGGCAAGACATTAGATTATTTGATCATTATGCTTCTGATTCATTAATCACAGTGTTAAAATGTAAGTGGACTAAATGATCAAATATTCAGTCCTATCACTCAGATTCAGAATCTGAGTTATTATGTACAATGTCTTCTATGATCTAGGTATTGTTGCTGTGTGCCTTCCAGTCATTTCCAGCATATGGCAATCCTAAGGCAAACCTGTGACAGGGATCTTGGTAAGATTTGCTGCCTTTCTCTGAGGCTGGAGAACGTGACTTGTCCAAGATGACTGAGTGGGTTTCCACGGCCAGGTAGAGAATCGAACCCTGGTCCCCAGGGCTGAAGTCCAGCCCTCAAATCATTGCACCATGTTGGCTCTCATAAATATTCATAGGTGGTAAAGCCAAAAATCTCTTATCTAGTAAAATTAATATAACGCTGACGAACACAGTAGAAAAGCTGTTTTAAAGAACCTAATTCATCATATTATGGCACTGACAAGAACAGGTTGCTTACCTCTAACTGTGGTTCTTGGAATGTTCATCTGTGCCTCACACAGATGGTTCCTGTGCCTCTGCAGAACCACATATGGAAAGTTGTAGAGATGAATAACTTTTGGCAGTAACCCACCCCTCTGTCATGTGTAAATGCTTGATGCCAAAAGGCTAGACCCTCTTCAGTACTGTGGTTCACTCAAAAAACTTGGACCTGCAGAAAGAGAGGGTAGGAGGGTGGGGTGTGTGAAGGCACAGATGACCACTTGAAGAACCACAGTTACAAGTAAATACAACGTTATTCTTCATGGTCTCTGTGCCTCACACAAGAGGGTGACTAACTAGAGGGTAACTAACCACAAGAGGTGGGATAGGTCAATCATGGAGAGCCAGAAGTAACACTCTTCCATATAAGGGCCTTTGCTCTACAATTTCAGTGATAATGTTGGAGAAAAGTTGAAGGTTGAAACCATATAGCAGGCTGACAAACTTTAGGTTGTTATACTTCCCTCAACTAAGTGTGTACGGCGGCTGTTGAGGCAGTCGTAATCCTAGTACAGCAGAATGAAACTGTAGAGGCTCTCGCTTTTTGGCTAGCGGATATGCCAAGCTGATTGTTTCAACCACCCATTTGGCTAATATCTGAAAGGAAACCAAAAGCTCTGCTTTCTTTGCCCCTTAACAGAGCAACAACGAGGGTAGTTCTGCATAGATGAAGTTCTGTGCAGGCTAAAACTTGACAAACATCCAAGGAATGCAGAGTCTTGTCCAAGCTGGAAGATGGATTCAGGCAAAAATTAAGCAAAATAATATCCTCACTAATATAAAAGCCACTTTAGGAATAGTCAATTCTAAGGACCACTTTGTCCCCTTGAAAAATTAGGCATGAGTGGTCAACTCTAAGGGTGTACAGCTCAGAAGCCCTTCCCACTGACATCACCACCACCAAAAAAAAGTTTTAAATGTGAGGTGCCTGAGATCAATCAATGCATTGGTTCAAACAGCTTCAACATAAGCTAAGACAGCATAAGGGACAAAGATTAGGATGGAACAGGGTCTCTAACAGGTGGATTTAAATGACATGGTCCTTTAGGGAATCTTTTAACTGCCTTATTCCAAAGCAAACACATGGGTAGATGACCAGGAGGCTGATGTGCCACAACTCCTGAGAGGCTCACTTTCAAAGAAGTCAAGAATACATCTCTATTCTTCAAGTGTAACAAAAACAACAGTACTATTCATTCATCTGTTGGAAAGGAGGATAATCTTAGGGCACAAGTATATGACTAAAAATAACACAATTTGCTAGTGTAAGATTGCCTGGTAGAATTTTTCCTAGAAGCCTGCAAGACCTTCTAGATATCTAGATATCTGTAAGACCCTCTAGACCCTCCATCATCACCTCAATCTCCACACAGTGAGATGGAGTGACTACAAATCCAGATGCCATAACATATTCTGAGACTCAGTTAGACCCATCATTGGTATTCCATTGATGAGAGGTACGGGTAGAAAAGGGCAGTTCAGTGGGAACATCCACCTTTGGAGGAACACAGCCCCCGGTGAATTTGGGGATAAAACCTGCTCTGCTGCAGTATTTCTTGCATTCCTGTTCATTTGTCAATAAAGTGAACATATCTGTGGTCAGTTGTGCACACCAATCTATCATCATATGAAAAGCCCTGTAAGACAGAGCCCATTCATGTACCATTTCTGTCATCCTGATAAAGGAGTCTGTCGGAAAGAAGATTTTCTCCAGAAAAGTCTCTGCAGGTGGTACAGCTAAGAATACTGGTCAAACCACATGTGTCTCTTGTGTCTCATGTGTCTCTTAAAACAATCAGTACATTACTTCATTGATCTTCAAGCTGAATAGTCCTTCCTTTTCAAAAGGAAGGTCTTCAATTCTGGATCTTTTGACCTCTGTCAATCCAGTCCATCTCAGCCATGCATAATGACATAGTGTAACTGAAGTGAAGATGGACTTTATTACACAATTTGCCCTATGCCTAGCTGCTCTAATTTGTTGGGATGTGAGTTTCCTACTGAAACAGCAGGATGATATTTCATTGGTCTTCTGGCAACAATAAATGATAGCACTTTTTCCCATGAAGATTGCTAATAGCCAGCCATATATGCTTGATAATTGGCCATTTGAATAGATAGTGCAGGTAAGGACTAAAATCAACAGCCAAGAAGATCTAGGCAGAGACCTTCATGACCTGGAGGAGCGCACTGAAACTTTTTAATGGGCAACAATAATTGAGCTAGGAGAGGGATGAATAAATTAGAAACCCAGCACCCTCTTGCTTGACCTTCTATAAAATTTCCAGTATCCTGGCAGTCAGTGGAATCAATGATGGTTTAATGTACAACTGCTGTACAAAATCAAGCAAGATCAGAAGGAACGGGAACATGAAAGGAGCAGAGCTGTAAACATCCACTGTCTGAAAAAAAAGCAGATCAAGTGGTGGGTTGAGTCATTTCGCCTCCAAGCCAAGCTATTTGGCCATATGCAATATCAATTCTACGTAAGATCACAGAACTTCCATAGGAGAAATCACTGTAATAGAGAGAACTCTAAGGAGAAAGAAGAGGGGGGGAATAAGAAAAAGAACACCAAGGAGGAAAAACACTATTCTGTACTGGAAGGTTTTACAAGCAGTGAACACTTCGTTGGACAGAAAGGAACTGAAGAGGGAGCAGCTTTTAGCGCGAAGTATTTGAATGTGCTCGAGGGTACAAGATTATCACCAAATCCTGCACAGCTCCAGAACTTTCTGTGTGTGGTTTTGTGCAGGCACACCACCTGTGTGAGGCACAGAGACCACGAAGAACCAAACACTGCAATGCTTTTTTAATACTAAATTTAAAATGTCTTATCTGAACTCTGCAAGAATGAACATTTCTTCCATCAGATATAAATATTTACTAGAGAATGAAAGTTTCCCTAAATGTCTGGAGTCAGCACAGCAGTGGAAAAAAAATGAGATAAAATAACAACCTTTCTTTTTCTATATCAGGCCACATTAAACCACAGCTGTTTTGGTTACAAAAAAAGAAAAATAGAGGCATATGAAACAAGACATAGTATGAGGAAAGTGGATAGAAAAGATTTTTCCTTTATTCTCATAATGCTAGAACTTGGGATCTCCCAATGAAGCCGAATGGGGACATTCAGGAAGATAAAAAGAAGATATCTCTAGACAGAACACATAGCTAAACTATGGAATTCGCTACCATAAAAAGAAATTACAGCCACTGATTTAGATAGATTTAAAAGAGGATTAATGGCAGATACTACTGGCCACTAATCATGGTTGCTACATACTATTTCCAATATAAAAGGGTGTATGCCTCTTTACACCAGCAGCTGTGGAATATAAGAGAGAGGGTTCTAAGTACCTGGTTAGGCCTCTGGTCTGAACCAGCACATATTTTTACATTTACATCATTTTACATTTTCAGAATAAATGACTATATTAATAATATGTATACAATACAAGATTTTAAGTTACACAGAATGTGAACATGAACACATGTTCACGAGAGATGTATAATAGTTTTATACATGTATATCTATATCTGTATATCTATATATATCTCAGGCAAGCTCTTCCATTCTTTACCTTCGAGCTTCATTAATGAGACTGAACAAACTTGTATAAATCAAATAAAGCTACACATACTGTAAAACCCTAATGCAATAAGAATCCTGAGTGCAGCATCAAAAGACCTATAAAATCTGATTTTATCATTAGACTGGAGAGGAACAACAAGGAATCAAAGGAGAGAAAATCTAATTAAGAAATAACAAGAACAAAGAACATGAGAAGACCAAACAGAATTTAAATTGGGTTCTTGAAATACACTGATCAACTCAAACACAACGAATATTATCCATAGATATTGGAGTATGTGCATTTTCCTTTACAAAAAACTGTTTGTAAAGTAACATAACAATTTACTCACAGTTATGTTTTCTGGGGAAAAAACCTTTGATTTTAGAAGTTTATAAAAGTTGTTTAGACAAGCATCATTAGGAAGAGGATATGTTTGCATCTCATTTATTAGACATTTGTTATCTAAATCCTAATCATGTTGATGCTTGTCTACATAAGAAACTTGCAATATAAATTTAGATTTGACAATGATCTGTACTCTACTTCTAAATAAAGAGAAGAACTTTATACATTTCAAAACACAAATTTCTTAGGGCATTTCCTTAGTCATGTACCTGTATTACTGCATTGCAGAACTCAAGTGAGTTCATAAACTGGACAAGAGCTGGAGAAAGAAGCCAATCATCTTTCAGCAAACAGTGCCATTCTTCTCCTTTGTCTTCCAGCTTTGTAGGCAAAGATGAATATAGGCCACTTAAGCCTGTTGCTAGCACCTGCAAAGTTTTTTTTGTGAGAGAGAGAAAGCAAGGATACAACTAATTAAACCATGTAACTGCAGCACTGCTAAGCATTTCCTTAAGATGATACTACTGTAACATTCATTCAGTTTGCAAGAACATTTAAATTCCTAGAATCTAAATAATTTCTCTTCAGTGCATTTGTACATGCCTTCAAGTCTCCTATCAACTTATGGTGACCACATGAATTTGTAGGGTTTTGTCCAGCAAGGAATAATCCCTTCAACAGCTGACATTAAAAAACATAGTCAAACACATGCGGGGAAATACAATATCTGTTTTGTCCATCTGTCAAAATATTTTTTTTTTCATATTAGCATCTCTCTAATATTGAACTTTTATTAAGTACTCAAAATGATTTACAAGTAGCATAGCTTTAACTTATTCTTCTAAAACTAAAATTGCATGATGAGTAATATTCATTTTTACCACTTGTCTGCATTTATTGTTAAAAGAAGTAAAAAAAACCTAACTTCACCAGTTCACATTCATAACTAGGCTTTTAAAAACTTATGATTTCATGTCTCCTACCTAGATTACCTGCTTTCAAATAGACAGCTTTATGCTTGTAATTCTCCACCCAGTCTCCTTGTAGGAAGTCTTCTTGTGTTTGCCCAAAATTCAAGTAGTTTCATATTAATGTAGCTCAACAGCAAGTGCACCAGTTTAATGCATTTGATACAACACACTCAATCAGAGACAGATTTTCTTTGACTTAGTGGCTTATCCCAGAGGTAGCAATATGTTATATGTGGAGTTGGGGAAAATGTATCTCATAAGTTGTTGTTGTTGCATGCCTTCAAGTTGCTTCTGACTTAAAGTGAATCTATCATGGGTTTTTCTAGAGCAGAGAATATGTAAGACACCCAAGGTCATCCCAATGGGTTTCCATGGCTGAGCAAGGAATCGAATCATGGTCTCCAGGGTCATAGTCCAACACTCAAACCACTACACTACACTGGCTCTCATCCCATAGATATTGGGGGTTATTGCAATTGCCACCTATATAGACATAGAAGTGGAAAATACAAACCACAGGAGAGAATCTAACTCTGGCTAATGTGCTCATAAAGCAATTACTGTATAATACAAGCAAAGTCTTAGAAAAATTCCATATCTACAAATCCCAGTTTAGGCCTTGAGTGTACCTCCTTGTATGTTCACATGCATTTATAAAGCTAAGCACCAAGAAGTATGAGTTAGAGATCCACATCTCCAGTTCTGCAGTCATTATTACTGTTGCTATTGTTATTTATTACATTTGTATGAGAGCCAGCATGGTCTAGTGTCATACTAAGACACATGGTTTGAACTCCTGCACAGTCATGGAAACCTAATGAGTAACTGCAGGTAAGTCATACATGCACACGCGCACTCAGCCTCAGAGGAAGGAAAAGTCAAATCCCCTCTGAACAAATTCTGCCAAGAAAACCCCATGATAGGTTTGCCTTTGGGTCGCCATAAGTCAAAAATGACCTGAAGGCACACAACAATAAATTCTGTATATGTGAGAAGGTTGCTGTGAAAGTGTAAATCAGCCCAACCTGAAAAAGTCAAACCAATTCACAGTTTGCACTGCTATTTTAAAAGTAGTTGCAGGCTGTTTGTTATATGTTTTGTTGCTTTAGTTGATGTAATATGGAAAATAATTTTCATTTGAAACACCACACATGCATAAACCTACCATCAATACAGACTGGCATGCTATTCAGTCACAATGTCTGGGTAGCAATTTGAACATGATCCTTCAACTCTCTCCATCCTCTGTTTTCTGCCATATACCAGTTCTACATGGCTCATCTCAGAGAGATTTAAAATACAGTGGTCATATACCATCATATACATTCATGGTACTATAGACAAATTTCACAGGAGTATTTCCTAGAAAAAACATACCACTTGTCTTATTAAAGCTTTCTGCTTAAGCTAAAAGTTCAGAGGGAAAAAGTTATAGCCTGTTAAGGTAATGTTTTAGAAACATTACTGAGCTTTTTATAAGTGGTGATGTTCTTTCAGTAAACCTGCTTACCGAGGTACTTTATACAAAGTCAAGCCATTGGTCCATCTAAACCTATGTTGTCTAAATTCCAATAGTTCTATAGGGTCTCATGTGGAGGTTTTCCCAGCAATCTTATTCAATATCCTTTTTAAATGGAGGTACAAGGAACAGAATCTGGGACCTTCCTCATGAAAGCATATGCTAGTCCAACTGCTATAGGTCCTCCTCAGGTCAGAAATTCTATTAAATACACAGACATTTTTATTTCTGCACTGTTGTCTACTGCTTGCTAGTATATGACTAAGGGTCAGCCTATGTGCTATCTTTTCCTTAAGGGAAGACATTTCCAAGAGCCAACTCTATATATCTTGCTTGTCACACAGAACCTCTCAAGTGTAAGTTGCCCCTAGAGGCATGGGATCAACAAACATTATAGTCAAGACATGAAGATTCACCAGATAACTGATGACTTCCCAATTAGACTACTGTAAAGTATTCCACATGGGACTGTCCTTGAAGATGACTTGGAAGCTACAGCAAGTACAAAATGCAGCAGTGAGATTGACGACTGAAATACTATTTAGACAGCACAGAACACCAGACTTAAAAGAGGTATAGTGTCTGACAGTTCACTTTCCCTTAATTCAAGATGTTTGTGATGATGTTTAACATCCTAAATGGATTGGGACTTCAATGCCTGAGGAAAACCTCACCATATATACATACATACATATATACACATATACATACACAGAGAGACGGCAGGGGAGGGAACTGAGGTCAACAGGAGAAGTTCTCCTCTATCTCACCAGTTGGGGCAATACAAAGTGGGAGGACATGCGACAGGGTCTTCTCACCATGGAATCCCAACTGTGGAATGCCTTCCCTTGCAGGTCTAACTGGCGACAATGTTGACCTCATTTTGGTGCCAAGCCAGAACGGCTTTTATTAATGCTATCAGGGATTAATTTATTTCAAAGTGAACATGTACATGGTTTTGGACTGTTGTAGCTTTTAAAGTGGTTTTAATTATCACTACATTTAATATCCCATCATGGCACTAACCTTCTGCAGCAGTGGAATTGCTTGCTCCTGTGAGTCAAGAGGCTATGCCGATGACAGCAGTGCTGCTGGTAGGTTCTCCCATGTCAGACATGCTTTTGAAGAGGAGTGGGGCTAAACCTGCCAAACAAGCACTGGGCAGCAGCAGTAGCTGGGAGTGACACTGGTGGAAGATCTTTCAGAGACAACAGCAGTGGCACTATAGCAAACACTTATTAGTACTAAGCAGAAAGATGCACAGTAAACCCCTTTTGAATGTCTTTTCCCATGAAATCGCTATGATGAGACAATCCAAAATGAAACAAGAGATGGTGCCAGAAGATGAGACTTCCAGGTCAGAAGGCACTCAACAAGCTACTGGGGTACAGCTGTAGCTAATGACACAACTGGGTTCGAGCTGAAAGGACATTTAGCTGTTGACAAAGGTGAAAAGAAAGCCTGAAGCTGCACAACACATTATAGGAACATGGAATGTGAGAAGCATGAATCAAGCAAGACACAGTAAAACAAAAAATGGAAGGTATAAAAATTACAATAGTTAGGGTGAACAAGCTAAAGTGGACAGGAATGGGACATTTTGAGTCAGATAATTACACAATGTTTTACTCAAGAAATGAAAATCTAAGAGGAAATGAGGTGGCATTAATAGTTAGGAGTGATGCAGCAAAAGCAGTCAAAGTATGTAATGCAAAAACTGACTGAATAATATCAATAAAACTTCAAGGAAAACCCATCTATATAACCATAATCCAATTTTATGTTTCAACCATGAAGGCAGAAGAGGAAGAAACTGGAGTCTATGCTGGAGTGTAGGGAGGAACTGATTACACACCAAAACAGGACATGTTAGTTATCACAGGTGATTAGAACACAAAAGTAAGAAAAAGAGAAGAATCAAACATTGTAGAAGAATTTGGCCTAGAATCAAGAAATGAACCAGGAGAGTATCTGATTGAATTCTTCAAGGCCAATAGTTTGTTCACTGTGAACATTCTTCAAGCAATCAGAGGTGACTGTATACATGGACATCACCTGATGGCCAATATAGAAATCAACTAGACTACATCACTGGAAGCAGATATTGGAGAAGCTCCATTCTCTCTGCAAAAACATGACCAGGAGCAGACTGTGACACAGACCATGAATTGCTGATATCAAAAATCAGCTAAAGCTAAAGAAGTACACTAAACCAATCATCATGCCAAAATGCAACCTGAAAAACATCCCCACAGAATTTAAAAATAATGTGAAAAATAGATTTGCACTATTAAGTCTAACTGACTAGGAGCCAGAACTACTCTGGACTGAGACCAGGAACATTGTCAGGGAAGAATTTAAAAAACAAACACACACACACACAAAAAGAAGCCTCAGCAGAAGACAGATGAAACTCTTCCAGTAGTTAAGGACAGCCAAAAAGTAAAAAGGAACAGAAATAGGATCAGAACCCTGAATGCAACTGCTCAGAAACTTGAGGATCAGGACAAAAAGAACTAGGATTATAATCAATGCAGAGAAATAGAAGATGACAACAAAAAGGAAGAACAAGAGACCTCTACTATAAGATTTGAGAAATCAAAGGGGGATTTAAATCAAGAGTGAGGACACTATATGACTAACAAGGGACCATATTACAAGATCAAGTACAAATAAAAAAACAATGGAAAGAATGCACTGAAGAACTATATAAAAGAGATGAAAGGATGACAGAGTGATTCAAGGAGGACACATTTGAAATTGAGTTCACAATTTCAGTGAAGTGAAATGGAAGCGGCACTTAGAGCACTTGGGAGAAATAAATCACTAGGAACAGATGGCATACCAATAGAGCAGCTTCAGGCTACACAGACCAACCCTACTCTAATTCTAACTAAAATCTGTCAAATATAGAAAACAAAACAATGGTTCACAGATTGGAAACAATCAATATACATTCCAAAACCCATGAAAGGGGACACAAGGGATTGCAGCAACAACTGGGCTATTGCATTAATTTCCCAGGCAAGTAAAGTAATACTCAAAATTCTACAAAGACTTTTACCATATATGGAGTGAGAAATACCAGATGTCCAAGCTGGGTTCAGGAAAGCAAGAGAAACTACGGATTATATTGCAAAGATAAGTTGGATAATAGCAATAGCAATAGCATTTATTTCTATACCGCCTATCAACTAAGTGTTATCTAAGCGGTTTACAATGTATTTTTAGCTAATTGCCCCCAGCAAGCTGGGTACTCATATAACAGAGTGCACCAAAGAACTTCAGAAGAAAAACAGCCTATGTTTTCTAGATTATAGCAAAGCCTTTGGTTGTAGAGATCATGAAAATCTTTGGATTGCTCTTATAAAAATGGGTGTGCCACAACATCTGTATTCTGATATGTAACCTGTACTATCAGGACAGAAGATGGAATAACAAAGTGGTTTCAAGTTCCCAAGGGGATCAAGGCAAGGCTGCATTTTGTTACCCATCTGTTTAACTTGTACGCTAAACATATATGTAAAGCTGGATTAGACTCAGGGGAAGGAGACATAAAAATTGGAGGCAGGAACATCAACAATTTCAGACATGCAAATATCACCATACTACTAGCAGAAAAGAGCAAAAGCTTGGAACCATTACTGAAGAAAGTCAAAGAAGAAAGTGTAAACGCCGGTTTACAGCTGAACATGAAGAAATCAAAGATAAATGGTTACAGATGGTTTATATAACTTTAGAATAGACAGTGAAAACATTGAAACAGTTAAAGATTTTTTGTACTACAGCACAGTCAGAATAGAGATTCCAGTGAAGAAATCAGAAGAAGATTAGGACTTGGAAGAGCAGCTATGAAAGAACTAAACAAGATCCTCAAGTTTTAAGATATATCACTGAATACTAAAGTTAAGATTGTTCATACTGTCCTATTTTCTGTTTCTATATATGTTTGTGAAAACTGGGAAGTGAAGAAACTTGGTAGGAAAAGAATCAATTCATTAGAACTATGGTGCTGGAGAAGAGCTCTACAGATGGATTGCTAACAAGATAAATAAACTGGTCCTACAGCAAATCAAGACTGAACTCTTCCTAGAAGCCAATGTAACCACTAAACTGAGACTGTTATACTTTGGACATATCATAAGAAGAAATTACTTACTAGAAAAGACAATAATGCTTGATAAGATAGAAGTCAGAAGAAAAAGAGGAAGACTGCATTACAGATAGGTAGACTCAACCAAATAAGCCACAGCCCTGAGTCTACAATATCTGAGCAGACTGGTTGATGGTAGGGTGACCTGGAGCTCTCTCATTCACAAGGTTGTACAGTAAGTTGAAATCAACTTGATGATAGTTAACAGTTAAGCGTTTAATATGTTTTTACTTTGTTGAAACTATTTCTGTATTCAATCTGAAAACATTTTGAATTGTTTATATTGTAGGGATCTTCAGTTTTTCTGATAAACACTGGTACAGAAGTGCTTTCATATAGATAGAAGCAACCCCACATCTATCACAGAATGTATGTATTTTGGATATATATATGTATGCATCAGTCCATTTGCAGCAGGAACACTACATAAACGTATATACCTTGGTTAGATAACTTAAAATTATGTGCTCACTTTTAAAGTGTTGATCAACCTCATTTTTGTGGAAAGCCTAGCCATTTTTAATTGGAACATGTGTTTTCAATAAATCACAGAAATCTTAACACAGCAGTATAAGAGACAGCTTTAAACAATCCATAGTTTTAGGAACACTGATTTTAACTCCCAACTACTGAGGTGAACACAAGGGCACACGTTCTAAAATATACTAAATGTCGAAAGTTTGTTTCTGCACTCTAAAATAGTACTGTTGTAACTATGGGAGAGGGATTCTGACATACAGTATGATATCCTATCCATTTCCATTTTAACCAAATTGAGTTGCTTCATCTTAATCAGAATTGAGACAATTTTGTTGCATCCATGGAGAAATGGCTATTAAAAGCCCTTTAATCTTTTGCCATTTTTGCTTGAGAGGAATATTCATGTCCCCCATGTCCCCCAGGCATCATTCCGAATTTTCACAAAGGCAGAACAATGCTCCCTAAACTGTAAAGATCATACTTGGAAGACTCACATATTATGGGCCTTTTAAAAATGAACAACCCTCAGGAATGGACTGTGATATTTTACGATAGATTGGGGCAAGCTGCCTTCATCGCTGGCCTGACTTCTATATACTGTTAAGACAATTGTTCTAATTAGGAGTGTGTTTTGTCAGTTGTGGCCCCCTACTGTTTGAAGGTTAATACATTTGCCTTTAATCTTCAGAGTAAAAAGGCTTTCTAAAAATTAATTGGCAAATGTAATTATGGACGTTACAGAATGGATCTAATAAGGGTATCTACCTTGAGGACAATTTTTTTTTTTTAAAAAAGAGTTCTCTTTGGATGTATCAATTTAAAAGAAGTCAACAAGAATTTCTCTCTAGTGCTAGAGACTTATTATTCAGTTTTTTTCAAAGTACAGTAACAATTTTGAAACTTTCTTTTAAAAAAGTAGTATTATTATAAAATAGGATAGAAAGCTGTTTCACTGAAACAAAACAGTTACATACAGATAATCACCTTGCGCACTTTTCACATTACCTTGTCTCATGAGGATCTAAAAAATGATCCAAAGAAGACTTGAGCATAGTGTATACATTTTTAGGATGAAGCTTTCCTTTACTGTATTTTGATCTTACCTTGTTTCTTTAACCATAGAGAAATGTAGAGCATAGGGGGAGGGGTATTTTTAGGAAGTGAGGCCCAAATGTGAGCCAGCATGGTATAGTGGTTTGAGCACTGCATTACAACCTGGAGACTAGGGTTCAATTCCTTGCTTGGCCATGAAAAACGGATGATCTTGGGCATGTCACGCATGCACAGCCCCAGAAACAACTTGAAATCACACAACAACAAGAAGGCCCAAGTGTAAAACCATCTAGTATAGACTTTGAGGAAAATGCCACTTATAAATCAGAAATTTGCACAGTAGCAACCACTGCAAATGACCTATCTTGTTCTGAATTCCTACTAGAACAAGAACTTGCACGAGAAGTAGACAACAGTACGCTTGTATAGTACAGTGTCTGTGTAGGATGTACAGTCTTTATTGTATAAGACCCATTCCTAATCCCAAGAACACTACAGCAAGTAGAAGCCCAGCATGCAAGCTGTCCAAGACTCTAGAAGTAAGGTAGTAACAGAGGGAACATATCTGATTACATCATCCACAGGAGGAAATGTGGGTAGCTGAACCATATCAAACCAGGAATGCTTGCAAAGAAAGATCATCCTAATTCCAAATGTATATATAGACACATGCTTCAGCTCACTATTTTGTTCCAACACTGTCAAATTACTCTCTTCCTTGTTATTGTTAAATTATTAAATTACTTGTTCCCCTTCCATTCTCCTCCTTTACTGTGTCTTTTATGATCAGTCTGTAAGCCTGAAAGGATGCCCTACGCTTCTCTTTTTTGAAATGACATGAGCTACTCTGGGAGGCAGTGCTTGTCTGAAAAGTGGGATGAACACAACAAAATAAATTATGAAGTACTAGATCAGGATACAGCAGAACAGATGCAAGCAAAGCCCAGGAGTAGCAGAAAAAGGTAATGTGAAGCTAAGATGGTCTGAGAAGGAAACACTACTTTAAAAGTACCTTCTGACTTACAAGGTTAAAAAAAAAGTAGCTGCTTTCCTTCAGCAATCATCATCACTGGCCTCACTGGAGCTTAATTAAATTTGGCAAAATGCCCATCAATATAATGGGCGGGGCACCAGAAGGAGCATAACTAGCATATGGCCATTGTAAATTCAATATGATTAGGTCATTCATCTTACATTCTTATTGGAAAATAGAGGAAAACACACCAGTTTGCATTGAAAGAGTTCAGCCAAGAGATCTGAAGCATAACTGAAAAGGAGGCAGATAAGAGATTATCAAATTTAATTCCTAAAGAAATGCTCACGTGTTATTTATTATTTATCATTTATGTCTGATCTTTGACTGGCACATTATAATTCTAAGTAATACTAAAACAATTAGACCTTAAAGACCACCTAGTTATCATACTTTGATATATCCCCACTAAGTAAGATGCATTTAGTCCGTAAGTATTATTTCTGTACATCAATTAGTCTTCCACTGAGAAAGCAAAGTACAGTTTATCAGTGCCCACTATTCAACACAGACTTTATTTTTAAATAGATGCATCTTCTTTGTCTTTATAAAAACACATTATTCAAGGATTATTTGGCTATTTAAAATTTCAACTTTTAATATAAGAACAAATGGGAATGGTCTATTGAAATTAAGCTTAACGAAAGGAGCTCAAACTCCAGCCCAGTAACTCTGCTTTCAATTTCTTCATAGACTGCATGAAGTAAACTCAGTTTTGCTTTGCTGGAGAAAAGACCAAGCCATACAAAAACAAATTAAAGCAATTTTTTTTTCTTCAGGAGAAGCAGAATAAAATGTTAGATGAAACTTACCGGACAAAAGTAAGTGTTTTCTACAATGTAATTTGCAACCACACTGTTTTCTACAGAAAGTGACATTATAAAAAGTAGTGCATCACGAGCCTGCTGGCCAACAGTCCCTTCTCGATGGATGAAAGGAATCAAGAGTGAAAAAATCAGGAAGTTTGCAGCTCCTTGGTCCTCGCTGGTATGGAAGAAGAGTTCCAAGATGGACGGATCTTTGGCTAGGATTGAACACAGCTGGTTGAGAAGAACTACCAGCTCTATCTCCACAGCTGGGGTTGTAGTTCCTGAGCACGAACTCAACAACATCATCAAAGGTTTCAGGATGGGTTTGTGATGCAGCAGGGGCTGGTGGGACTGAGCGACAAGCATTTCATACATCTTCAGTTGTTCAAGCTTCATCTCGTCAGTGAATTCCCGCCTCAGACTCCAAAGGAAGAGTTTCTCCATGATATTCTCTGTGACCACAAACTCCAGGATAGGGCCCATTGCTGCATCTTTTGCTTGTTCTTCAATTAAAAGGAACAGCATGTGCTCTACATAATTTTGCACCGTACTGGCTTCGTCTGGAGGTATTACTCCATATTTGGCCTGAACATTTTTCAAAGGGTCATGCTTCTCTAAGATTTTTACAACCTACAGAAAAATGAAACAACTTTTAAGGATCTGTGTACGGAGATTGCAACATAACATTTTACTTCCTTTCCAGAAATAACCTGCTGCTACAATTCTTTAAAAGTTACCAGGCTAATTGCAAAATGAATGATTTGGTTGTCCAACTGAGTCTCAGATACCAAATCCAGAAAGTGAAGACATCTATCCAACTCAGCTCTTGGGGGAATCAGGTAGATAGAGTCAGGATTCAGTGATAGTTTGCACACTTGCTTGTACAAGGTGCTAAGTTCTATGATCAATTTATCATATCTATGATTATGATTTTATTTATTTATATACACCATTTCTCCTGACAATGGGACTCAAGGCTGTGAGAAACATTAAACCAGTTCTAATTAAAACATCTATGACATATAAATATAACATTTAAAAAACAATTAAACCATTTATAAAGTTAAAACATTACCTATTAAAAACAATAATAACCTTAAAACAGACATTCACAGCATCAAGAGCCCAAACTCAGTCAATTTATAAAACCCTGATGGCACAAAAATGTCTTAATCTGCTGTTGGAAGGACAGTAACAAGAGGGCCATCCTGGCATCTCTAGGGAGGCAGTTCCAAAGTCTGGGAGCAGTTACTGAGAATACCCTTTACCATGTTCCCACCAAACACACCAGAGAGGGTGGTAAACAGAGAAGGGCCTCTCTGGATGATCTTAGAGTTCTAGGGGGTTCATAAATGGGGATACAGTCTTTCAAATAACCTGGGCCCAGGCCATATAGGGCATTATCGGTCAGAACAAACACTTTGAACTGTGCCTGGAAATGGACAAGCAGCCAGAGGAACTGTTACAACAAGTGAGTAGTGTGTTCCCTGTAGCCAGCCCTTGTTAACAACCTTGCTGTAGTTCTCTGGGTCAACTGTAGTTTCTGAGCATTTTTCAAAGACAGCCCATGAACACTGTATTACAGTATTCCAAATGTGATGTAAACGAGGCATATACCACTGTGGACAGATCCAACTTGTCTAGGAACAGACATGGTTGGCACACTAGCTTTACCTGTGCAAAAGCACTCCTGGTCACTGCTGAAACCCGGGCCTGGAAGGATCTCAAATGATATGCAGAGTGGTAAGACCATGGCCCTGTAGATGTTTGCCAGCCAGTGTAGGTAATACTAGATTAATATATTATAAAATATACTGTAAAATATTGAGTTGGTACTGGAGCACAAATGTTACTTTATGGGTTTTAAGCAGCCTAATCATGCATCGAATTGCATCCAATGCCAAAACAACCGAGCTGTCTCTTTAAATCTCATGGAACTTCAAAACAGGGTAATTATATACTCCAACCTTTATTTCCTTTGCAATGGAAATTAAATTTTCTTATTCAGTTTCTAGTCTATCCAACAGTTATATCCCTATAGCTGCTAATTAAATAAAAGAGGATCAATTCTACAGTTCGCCAGAGCAAGACAAAACATAAAGTGCACTTCAGTGTCACCAACAGGCTACAATATGGAAGTACTCTTTATTTGGGAAATGGCCAAACTTTAATTCCTGCCAACTTTAAAAATAAATTATGAGAATAAAAGTTTTCATTACCTGTGCCCAGTGGGTTTTAAAAACTATCATGCAGGTTTCTGGGTCAACTCCTTCTAGGCTCACAGCCTGATGGTTTTTCCTGCAACTTGTAGTTGTGGACATCATCAACTCTCCAAAGGTCAATTCAACTAGGCCATGTTAAACTTCCTTTGTGGCCAGCGTGGTGAATTGCTGTGTTACAAGCATCAGGTCTGAACAAACATCTTTGATCTGGAAAAACAAGAACAAATAAACCCTAGTAAGGTGGACAAATAAGCACAAAGAGACTTAAGAACACAAAATAATAAAATGAAATGTTTGGGATTTAAAAAAAAACAAAACCCTGGAAACATTATGTTACCACGAATTTTCTGGAATCCAAGTATGCAGCCTTTCACTATCTTTGTATTATTAGATTAACCCCTATTTCTGCTCTAGCGGTCACTGCTTGAGTCTCTTCTCTTCTTGCAGCATATTATAATTAAGAAGATGTTACAAAAAGGTTACCGTTCTCTTTTAAGTGAATAGTAAGATGAAGCATGAATGAGATAGAGTTCTGTTCTCAGCTTAGAGAGAAGAGAACTTTTGATAAGTCTCTGTGCGTGATACTGATTGTAAAAACATAAAAGTGAATAAAAACTGAATTTATTATACATGAAATATACATTATCCCTTTCCCTTTATTTTCCTTGGTTACTAAGCAATACAACAATGAAAGCTGAATACACTGGCAAGGTTGAAAGCCTTTTAAAATGTCTGACACAAAAACAGCTATTCATTCAGAAACACTTGACTTTTCTTGTTAATAGGAACAAACTGTGTGAAATTACAGCATGTTAAGCTCAGGATGCAAGCATCATAGTTTTTACCAATGGTAAAAGGCCACTATAAAAAGAGAAGGGAATGCCTATATTTTAAAAAGCACCATTTTGTTCTGATAAATGTCACAGCACATGCAAACAACTTGCTGGGTCCGAAGGTAATAGCTGCATTGCAGTCTTCCACTCACATAGCATCTTTCCCTCTTCCCTCTTCTTCACTACTTCCCCTCCAGCTGTGTAAGCTGCTTTCATTCCATCCCACTGCCATTCAAGAGGGCCCTAAAATACATTTTGGTATTCATAAGGAAAGAGAAAGTGGGAAAGATTCTTGAATGAATGCAGTCTCGAAATCCAACCCATCAAAGTTTTACTTTAATGTTTAGTCTTAATGATATCACAAAATGTGGACACCTATACACTCAAAGCAGAACACAAATCTTTAACATATAGCAAAGGTTCAAACATAATTGTTTAGGATACAGTGTTACACTATCAAATGATTAGTGTCTTCAAAATCCACTTAGTTCTATGTTCTATTATTAAATCAAATTCAAATATTTCTAAACATGCTTTGTTTCCAAGCATTTGGATCTGCTACACTTTGGCCACATTTGCAAATTTCTGTAAAAAATGCAACTGCATCAAGAATATGGAACTGATGGAAATACACCATGGATTATACTTCAAGACATGTTTAAGAAGATATAATGCAGCTATATATAGTTTATTACAGTAGATATTAGTGTCCAGCAAAACCAGTTTAACCCACAATAGTGATATGCATTCCAGACATGTACTAATACCATGCTACAGACACTATTTTACTTTAATATATTAAGACCCTATTGCAGTCTTAGAATTATCAGAGGAGACAGATAATACTTTTTTAAAAATGTATGCATTCATACTTTGATGATATTTGGTTTTTAACAAATGTTGTCAGATTTAGGGAATTTCACGCACTAAGATAAAAAAATTGTACTATGTGAGTTGTGGCATACTTTCTGACTCTGACAAGGATTTGAATATATTGTAAGGTACAAAACTGTTGTGTTATTTTTATGTACCTTCAAGTCATTTTCATTTCTGATTTAAAGTGACCCTAAGGCAAACCTAACATGGGGTTTTCTGGGACTGAGAGTGTATGATATGTCCATGGTTACCCAGTGGGTTTCTATGGCTGAGGAGAGAATCAAACCCTGGCCTCCCAGATCACAGTGCAATGCTCAAACCACTACATCACAGTGGTTCTCTGGTATAGAAATTCCCAATGTCCAAAGCTGTGTTTCTCCAAAAACTAGTATGTTCCACCCAAATTCCCAAAGTTCAATAAACATGATATGCATGCAAAATAAAATCAGATAGGAGAAGCTATCTGCAGAAGTTACTGTGTTCCACCCAAATACCCTGGTCAGAATAAGCATCAAATAAATGCAAAATAAAATCAGGAAAGTTAGCATGATGTAGTGGTTTGAGTGCTTGTCTAGGACCATCAGAGAGTAGGATCTGACTCCCTGCTCGCCCAGGGGTGATCTTGGGCAAGTCACACTCTCTCAGGCTAAAAGGAAGACAATGCAAATCTCCTCTGAATATATCTTGCCAAGAAAACCCTATAATAGGGTTGCCATATGTCAGAGTCAATTGAAGGCACAAAGCAACAAACAGCAGAAAAAAATAAGAATATTATAAAATAAAACATACGCTTCTTGCATTGTGTGGTATTTCCTGATCCCAGTGAACATCAATGTCCCCTATGGAAGGAATGTTAATTTCTTCCAATGGGGCCAACAAGACTTTTTTGGACCCAATATCAGACATTGGATGGGATAAAAATATATATAGATTTCTTGGCACATTTTTTGTCCCAGAAGTTCTATGCCTATAGGTGGAGAGAGAGTTAGACTTTATGAGCCCAATACTTGAAATTTAGGTATGCAATTATGCATATACCAATTGCCTAAAGCTAACTGCTAGTCCCAACCAGAGTATACCCACTGAAACAATGAGATTTACATGACTGCTCACTTACTAGTCAGCAACTGTTTCAACAGGTCTATTCTGCTTGGAACTAGCAACTAGATTTAGCCCAATGTTGTAGAATGCCTACATTGTAAATCTACTTCTGTGCAGATTCCACCAAAAAAAAAAAAAGATTTGGGAAAACTAAAATGTCCTCTCTCTCAGTGCATGACGGTTAATGGACATGGGGAGGAATGTGCCTTGCTTTGCAAGCACTATATATTAAGAATCCTATTCCATGTATAGCCCTTGACAAACCATCTTGAAAGCAGTCCATCTTAATTACTGTGCAGCTTGACAAGAATGGCAATTAAGACAGAATATGCTGATTTAACAAATGCACCAGACATTATGAAGAACAAACTTAAAGACCTCTGCAACTGCAGAGAAGTAAATGTGCACTGCTCTATCATCTTAATAAATCCCAAGAAATAACTTTTTGAGCAAAATTATGCAACCAGCCTATGGCAACAGACAATTAGACTTCATTGCAACTAATTCTGAATGGATCATGTAGCAGAGGAGGAGAGTTCTTTTCTAGACAGATTATTCCATTGTTGAACTCCTTTTCCAAGCAGGAAACTCTTTCCAGTGTTTGAACCAAATCTATTTTTAGTATGAAACTGAAACTACGCCATAAAGATATTTCTCATCCTATACAGTTATCCTAAAAGGTGGGGGACTTTGGGGTCCACCCACAGTGCCAGTGTTTCCTTAGAATTTGGGGAAGTGTAGCTCAAAGAAGGCCTGTGAGAGAGGAGGGTAACAGCAGGATCTTTTCACCTGTGTATACCAGTACTAACTGAAGAAACTCAAGAAATCTCACAAACCATACACGGTTATTGGAAAATGAGGCAAAAAAGGTTGGATGAAGAGAAAGTAGGTGGAAAGAGTGATAGTTACCAATCCTGAAGCAGAAGATCGAAGAGGAGTGACTCAGACAGCGAGTCTGAGGGTAGCATAGGGGAACAGAGATCTAGGTGTCACGTACTACTTCCAAAGTATTACGAGTCACTGGGGTTGGAACTAGGGTTTTCACACCTAATTTACAGCCCTGAAGGAAGGTGCATGGACAAAGAGGTAATTGCTTTCCCACAAGCTGACAAAAGAGTCTGGAATAGGCCAATGGTCTTAACTCTAGGTGACAAAACACAGATGGAAGTCCTGATAATCTCTTAATGTTTTGGTTAAAGTAAATAGGGAAGATTTCTGTAGGATATGCTCAGAGCAGGGGTGCCTGACTGCTTCATTTGGGCAGTTTCGCCTTCTATTGTTCTCATGAGTGCTCGCAGCTTACAGCTTCTTTCAGAAAGGATTATCCCAAACCTATTAGCATCCGGTTTTCCTGCCTAATCCTCTCTGAACTTGTGACCTGATCATATCCAAGGTCATCCTGACCCTCAGTACACTTTCAAACATGTGTTTCAGCCATGAAATATGTCCAATTATGAAAATACAACATTCTGCAGAGTGGTGGTATATGGTATGGTAACAATACTAGAGGAAAAAGGAACTGAAGGCAAAGCAAATACAGCTTTGCATGGGCTAACTCAACAAAAGGAAAATGCTTTCATATTGCCTTGGTCTTCCTCTAGAACAATGGTTCTCAACCTGTGGGTCACCAGATGTTCATGGACTTCAGCTCCCAGAAGCCCCAGCCACTATGGTCAATGCTCAGGGCTTCTGGGAGCTGAAGTCCATGAACATCTGGGGACCCACAGGTTGAGAACCACTGCTCTAGAATCATCATCATCATCATCATCATCATCTTTATGGGTTAGGACTCAAAGTGGCTTACAATAATTAAAAAAAATAACAATAACAATAAAAAATTAAAAATAAAAATAAACTTAAAACAGAGAAGGTTAAATGGTATATTTTGTTCTCTAGGAGACCAAGGGGCTAGGGAACGAATTATGTAGCAAGAACTGAGGAAAGCTTGTTTACCTGTAAGGAATAATACTTACAAAACAATGGATTTTATCATTTCTAAGTTATACTAGTATGATTGTGATAAGGCTACCCAGTTAATTCCAGCAATGTTTTTAAACAGTATATTCTTTCTAGTGCCTTTATCTTTTAAGACACCATTTTTAAGGCATCATTTATACATTATTATAAATACTATCAGATTACTGCTATGTTGTTAAGCACACAGATCTTTCCAACTAATCAGAGAGGTTTCCAGTACTCAGTACTAAAAACAAGAGCACATAAATACTACCTGGTACAGAGGGAAACTGAGATGTGCCATATTCAGAGATAAAGCCATTAAACCACTTCATCAATACTCTGGTGCTTCCTGCCATCTAGAGTTATTAAAATCATTATTTATTATCTATTAAAATTATTATTTAAGCCTTTGGGCTAGTTATGCTGAAGAAAACACAGATGAGTTTCTTGTAGCAGGATTTTTTATGACAACAACACTTACATCAAGTAACAGTGTGCAGTGTTCTATTATGGCCTATGTTTTGAAACAGTTCTTGTACAATAAAGTGGTTGAAACAAAACCTCCTTTGACAAATGCTTGATACTGTACATAATAGATGCATACAAAAGTGCAGCAATAAAGAGTCAAGTAATTTAACAAAGGGTAATCTAGATGGTACTAGAGAGCCACAATACAACCTGAATCAAAATATATTTTTCTCAAGAAGCATTCTAATTAAGCAGGAATGTTTCAACAAGCAAAGTGAATTCTGTGAGAGGGTTGCTATGTTTACACAGTGAATATTATTCTTGTCTTACCCAGAGTCAGAGCCAGACCAATACAAAGAGTCAGAGATCCCTTATTACAGATTCTTACCAGTTCACAGAATGTAGGTTTACAAAGCAGCCGGTGTGATGCAGTAGTTCAAGCACTGGCCTATGACACTGGAGAGCAGGGTTCAAATCCCCAATTGGCCATGGAAACCTACTGGGTGACCCTGGGGAACTCAGACTCTCCCAGCCTCAGAGGAAGAAGGCAAAGGCAAACCCCCTCTGAATTAATCTTGCCAAAAAAAAAATGTGATAGGGTCACCTTTAGATCACTTTAAGTTGGAAACAACTTGAATGCACACAACAACAACATGTTAACGTTATTCTGTCATAGTATCAGCCCATTTAAGCTGAAGTGGGTAGCCAACCAAACACCTCAGAACAACCTCAAGCCATTACAATTTTGGACAATTTCAATTTGCAAGAATGGTGGTATGAAGATTCTTGTCTGCTCAATTCCTCAGAAGATCCTGTCATTTAAAACTTTTCTAAATGCTCTCTTCACATGCAACTAAGATGCAAGCTGCACTCAGACCAAGGAAACTCACCAGCAGAAAGTAAAACCTTGCATTCACCCCTTTTATCACAATGGCAAACCTATATTCCAAAAAAAAAATTGAAATGATATTACAAGAGCTGGAAGACAACTAGGCAGAAGTATACATATTTAGCAAGTCTACATGGGCACAGCAGAAGACTTTGTATTTGGTACAGAATTAAAAAGCGTATGACTCTTAACTTTTGTAACTTTTCACAGAACACAATTCAAGCTCTTATGAGCTACAAAAGATAGGTTTTAAAACAGGGGCATGCAACTCTGAAAGTAACAGGAGCCATCCCCTCTGCTCCATAGGCTGCCCAGCAGTTTGGGAATGGACAAAAGTGACATGACTGCCACATTTCATGTTAGTTTGAGCTGTTTGGAGCCATTTACGGACACAAAATTGCATGTGAAAATATTTTATTAAAGTTTTGGAGGCCTGTGGTTTGTGGAGCTGTGGTTTTGGGAATCTCTTAGGGTGACTTCAGAGACTACAAAAGAGGTGCCACATTTTCCCCATCCCTGCTTTAAGGGCAGCAAACAAGTCATAACAAATATCATGCTAGTAAGTTAGATCAAGAGATTTCCCATTAACCAGAGTTTCCTTAGAGTTGAATTTATAGTTTCTCATGGTTGGAGGATGTTGTTTGCTTTCATTTTCCCCATCCTATTACCTTTCAGATTTTTCTCTTTCCAAGAATGAGCACTAGAAACATTTTTTTCATGCATGAAAACATAGGTTCTTAAATGGTCTAACAAAATCCTAACAGCTGTGCATATAAGTTGTCTATACACCAAAACTGAAGATGTCAAAACTGCATGCAGTACTCCTTAACCCAATTTGTCTTTTACTTCCATCACCACCATCCTATCTCCTCTCATTCATAAACAGGGAAAATTCTCAGGAGCTGGAAGCTTAGACTACTATGGAAAATGGCTTTCTTGGGATAGGATTTCAGTCAGGTTCAACAATTTGTAGAGTTCATCTAATAAATCTATGTTTCCCCTGCTTAATGCACAGTAACTAACTCTTACAAGGTTCTACAAGTAAATCAGTAGACTGGAATATTTTTAAGTATGCATGGAGTTCACAATATAGCAAGTAAAACCCTCAGAGGCATCCACCCTTGACCCAGAACAGAAAAGTTAAAGAAATTATATTATCTTTCAAAACAATGTTTCCTTGGAAACTAAACTTATTAATTTTGAATGTTTGATATAGGCAGCAGTGGTTTCCTATGAAATAAAATTTTATAGCAACTGAATAGCATGTCAATGGATAAATCTGCATAGTTCCTAAAGATAATACAGAGATATGATCTTTGGAATAACACAAGTAATAAGGCACTCCTCATACCACAAAGCAGTGACTATATTTCAGTTCTAAAAAGACAACTATTTATGTGACGCAACAGAAAAAAACCGCCTTACTGGTGCCATGGCATAAGCTTTCAGCTATCACTGGTAATTGCTTAAATGCAAGAGAAAGTGTAAGCGTCATCTTTACTCTCAAGGCACTAGAAGAGACAGCAGCAGAAGTAAGGGGTGTCTCTGGCAACACCATGCAACTGTACAGTTCTCACTAAACAGCTGTCCTTGATGATGTGAGCAATTCATGCCAGGGATTACTGTTCCATAAGCATGGCATGAATTTGCTTTGTGGCCTGCACGGCGCTTGAAAAAGCAAAGATAAGAATTCTCCTCCTCCACTTGACTGTTATGCAGCATCTGCTGGCAGTTCCATCCAGTGAACTGCCTAACCATGCAAAGTTGATAGGAAAAGAAGACCTCTTGCTGCAAGGAGGAAAGGAAAACTATCATGCCATTCTCACCAGAAAGCTCTGCAATTATTTTTAAAGCTACATGTATGCACATGTAATTATGGGCCTAAATGCCCCAAGGGCAGCAGATCCTCTCTGATAATGCAGCATCAGCCCTGGTTTGTACTTGGATGAGAGACCACTTATGAATACCAAGTGCTGTAGGCTATATTTCAGAGGAAGGAACTGGCAAAACCACTTCTGAGTTGAAATTCATGGGGTTGCCATAGGTCAACAGGCAACTTTAACAGACATACATACCCATGCCCATACCCATGCAAATATAATTTATACCTCCACCCACAGCCAAAGGTTGGTTGGTTGGTTGGTTGGTTGGTTGGTTTCTTTCTTTCTTTCTTTCTTTCTTTCTTTCTTTCTTTCTTTTTAAAGTTCCACATCTGAGTTTGTCTTCCAACTTGGGCCTTTGAGGATTTGTGTGTGTGGTGTGTATGTGTATGTCTGGGTACATATCACTTATCTGGGTACATATCATATCAAACAAGCACAATGCCCACCACTATCATTTTAAAAAACACTCAAAATTATTGCAGCACTTCCTATCTGCCTGCTTTAGGCTGTTTTAGATGTACATGATTCAGCTTAAGGCACCACCAGAACATCATTATGCTCTCCACATAAGCAGCTGAGAGCTATCCATATATTTTGGAATACAACTACTCAAAGTCCCAGCCAAAATGATCAGAGACAATGGGAGCTTTACTCCAAAACATATTAATGGTTTTTGCCTTTTCCAGCAGAACCATAGAATGCCATATACATACACACAAATTAACAGGTTTATCTGATGCTAACAGTTCCACACAACTGCGTGATTTAACTTTCTGAAAAGATTCTACACATCTTTGCTCAGCAGTAAGTGTTTTAATTTCACCACTGCCATTCCAGAATTTAAAAAAAAAAGTAAAACCATAGGAAAACACGTCTGAATTTCCATGATGTAGTAAAAGTGTTCAGCACTAAAGTGATAGCACTAAAGTATATATTAGTAGCAAGTAATTATTTAGATGGTGACTGATTACAGCTGCTCCCATTTGCAACAGGAAAAACTAAGCAGTGCTCATCACTACAGCATCTTGCCCCCAAGAAGCCAGGATTCTAAAGAACCCTGATGCAAAGTTCCACCTGAACATAGCTGTGATGTACCCAGACACTATAACAAACCATTGCAAAAGGTACAAGCCACAACGAACTCTGAACTCGTGTTTTCTCTGCCTTTCTTCTTCTGCAGAATGCAAAGATAGTATTGGGAAACTTGTGTCTCTTTTTTTCATCAATCACTCCTTTCTGTCCAGAACTGTCATTTTAATCTCGACTACTATTTGTTTCAAACAAACATGGGATATAAAACTGATTTGTTCCAACTTTCAGCCATGCTAGAGGATATAGGAAGAAGATAGCTCATAAACCCAAGGCACACTGTCACCTCGAAATGCAGTCATTGCTATGCAGATCGAGATTATAATTCTGCAGGTTGAATTGCAAAATTGCCTATTTTAAATTTTTTTAAGCTTATTTCTTGGGTTGACGGAGTAGACTTACCATTTAGATCAACTGACACTACTCTAAAATGAGAAACAGTTCATTTTCTCAGCAAACAGTCTTTCCCAAACACTGTCAAGAATAATGCAGCAGGCTCACACAGATCTTAAAGGAAATAGCAGCCCCTAGGAGGATGAAACAAGTAACTGCATGTGTTCTTTTAAAATAAAATTTAGATATAAAAATACAGCGCCACAAGGGAGAAACCATATGTCCATATCAAAGTTAATCAAAAGACAACAGAAGCTGAAGTACAATTCACAAAAACAATCTATTTTCATTCATTGTTGCAAGAATCTACACCTCAAGTAATCTAAACCTCAAATTAACCATGTCTCCCAGACACGTACTCACTATTCAGTTTCTCTGATGTCCTTTAAAATGGTTCCACAAGACATGGGGTCAGTCCATGGTGGAAATATGGAAATCTTCCTTGCTGTAAACTGAAAAGAACTCTTCTAAAATCTGATGAATGACATAACTCAAGTGATTTGTGGATGTGGCTATTAGCTGCAGTTTTTATACTTTTCATACTTTTTTAGTCAGTTTTTTAATTGTTTACTTGTATTTATGGTGGCAAACCCTTCTGACTATGGTTTTAACATTAGAGGTACAGAATACAAGTTTTTCAAAATAAATAAAATAGAGCAGTACAATGTGATTCAACTGAGGACAGGTTTCCAAGATATAACAGTTCTCCTCTCTGCTGTTTCTTATATCTGCAAACCAAGATGTTGCTATGATACTCCATGTTCTCCTTCAGCTTTGCCTTATCACTGATAGATCTTTGAATCATATAGTTAATATAGAACAAGGGTCCTTTTAAAATTTCACTATGCTGGTAACAACCTCCCACTTGTGCTATTACTGCAATACTTCCATAGAACAATTGTTTTTTTATGTCACAATTAAAGTAGTGTTACCGTCCCACACACACTCCAGATTTGATATGGTTTAATTGGCAAAATATTATTTAATTGACAAACTACATTAATTGGCATTGGTATAAAATAGGCCCTGATGTGACTGTAAGGCCAGGCTGGGCAGAGAAAAATACTGGCTAAACAAGTATGCTACAAAGAAGGACAGAGATCCCCCCTAGGTGTAGCAAAGATCATTGTCAGGACAATCACCAGGTAACTGGCTTAAGTTGAACCTGTAATGTCTCTGCTGCCATACAATAGTGGGGGGAAGTTTTCACTGAACTACTGGTTGTTTCAGTCCTCCTTCCTAGCACCTGGACATTTCCCTTCGTTGTCCTTTTACCTGTCCACTATTACAGAGCTATTACAACAGCCATTAACTCTTTGTTACCGAACGCAAAGGCCATTAACTCCATCCGGACCCCGTTGTCCACGTTGCCACTTCCATTGTTTGCTTGGCCAGAGAGCTATTCATACCTTTGCCCTCCAGGCAGGTTTTGGGTATAAAACCCTTCTGTTTTGGGCAGTCAGACACAGTATCTCGCTTGCTGAACACCACACTATCACTCTGATTCCCAAACGAGTACTGTCTTTAGATGAAAGTCTAAGCCACATCACTGCTTTCTTTGCTGCTCTCGCGACTGGTAATTATTGCCCATTCCCTGAAACTCCACTATCAACAACTTTTCTCTCTTTATCCTTCAGCTTGCTCTTATGCACATGTGTGAATGCTTGGATCTTTTGCATGAGTGACTGAACTCTTTAATAAAACACATTTTAATTAATTTTGGAATCTCTGGCTGGTTCTTTCCTGCAGAGACCCTGTAAACATTGGTGGAAGATCTTGTTAGGTTACCCACACTCACAGGCCTCTTAATTGAGCTAATTAATTTCCCACCATCACGTGGAGATGCTGGCATCATGGGTGAATCCCTAAGTCACCCACATTTTGGGGTAACAATAGCATAATGTCATGTGCATGCTTTTAAGTTGCATCTCAACTTATGGTGACCCCATGAATCTTATAGGGTTTTCTTGGGCAAGAAGTACTCAGAGGTAGTTTGTCATTTCTCTCCTCTGATATAGCCTATAACACCTAGTATTCATTGGTGGTCCCCCATCCAAGTACCAACCAGGACTAACACTGCTGAGCTTCTGAGATCAGACAGGATCTGGAGTCTTGAGAGCATTAAATTCTTTAGGATATGCCTAACTTTAAAAAAAATGTTTCTACATTGCCCATAAATAGCCACTCATCCAACATCCACAGTTCCAATAAAATCAGCCAAGACTTCATCAGAGTAAGTGGCCATACAAATAAAAGATACCTCAAGATTCCCTGTGCAACCTTCATTCATATGAATCTAGTTATTACTTACCACTAGTAATATATATTCTATGCAAATTAAAATGATTATACAGAATTTCCTACAGGGCAAAGACATTGAGTGATGAACAGCAAAGGTGGGAAAGAATTAAAAAGCACAACAAAAGAACACAAGATACATAAACATATCTCTACCACAGACAGACCAGGAATATCTGAAGATAACAATGATCCTGATATTGCTTACAGATGGAAGTCCTACTTCTCTCCCATAATCAACTATATTCCTGGTTGATTTGGAAGAAAAACTGTGATCTCCATTTGTAATTAATGTCAAGATTGTTATTATCTTCAGGGCTTGTTACTGCAAAATATGAGGGTCTCTGGGATCCACCCGCAATGACAGTATCTCCTTGAAATGTGGGGAATTATAGCTCAAAAGGAGGCCTGCAAGAGTGTGATAATGGCAGGATCTTTTCACCTGTAGCAAGAACTCCAGCTGGAAGTTAACAGAATATTTTTATTCCAGAGTTCACGGATACAGACAAGAAATCAAACAATCTCATAAAACATACAAGGCTATCAAAGGAAGAGGTAGGAAAGATTGGATAAAGAGAGAGATTTTGGGTGAAGAGGGTGATATTTACCAATTCAGAAACAGAAGGTCGAAAAGGAGTGGCTCAGACAGCGGTCCAAGGGTAGCACAGAGAACAGGAATCTGAGGGCCCATGTACAGCATGATATAAGAACATGCTAGGTTCGAACAAGGGCTTATATATCCTATTTCCTATCCTGAAGAGGTATGTGTTAACTGCTTTCTGGCAGTGCAAACAAAGAGAGCCAGAACAGGCTGATCGTCTTAACTTTAGGTAACAAAGCACTGATGGGAGTCATGATAGTCTTTTAATGTGTGGACAGGTAAGGGAACAAAAGGAAGTTTCTGTGAGACAGAGTTACAGCATATTGATCTTTGGGCAGTTTCATCTTCTACTGTTTTTTGAAGTCTGAGGTAGCTGAGAGGATTATCTCAAGCCCATTAAATCAGGCTTTCCATCTAATCCTCTTGGATTGTCTGAGGTCATCCAACCTGGCGAGACACTTGCAGCCAGTGCCCTTTCACAAGCTTTTCAGCCATAAGTGCCCTGTTTTTATACAAAAAATGGTATTTCTTGCCAATTTTGTTATCTGCAAGGATGCAAGGGGGTGTAAGGAAGGGCAACAGCATCTACTGACTACCATTAGTGACAATCAACAATATGGAAGAAGGTGCGATGCCAGTTGTTGAAATTTGAATATTAGAGGAAATCTGAAAGGGTACCGAGGCATTAAATACAACAACAGTGAGCTGCTTCAATTATCCTTGTACTGATTTAAGTTCTATCTTTGAGAGTTTCTGGACACCATGAATAAAAAACTCTCCACAATCAGCAGTACTAGAGTGCATGCCAGGAAAAAAGAACTGCTTCAAATACTACATTAAGGGGGGGGGAATGCAGCTATATGTAACTGAGGCACAGTAAGAGCCAAGGTACCACACAAACATGTGCAATGACAGACCCATGCAGCTTTCTGAAGAATAAAAGTTATTTTTAAAAAGGGCTGTCAGCAGCAAAAGCAGAACTATGAGGGAATGGTGTTCAGCCACTTCTTACAACAAATTTGTTCTTACTTTTCAGAATTCCAAATCTATGAAGGCAAGCACACATCTGGATTTATTAATGGTTCATACCTATGAAAACAAGTCCTAACTTGTTTTAGTTCATACATACGAAAACAAGTCTTAACTAGCAGGGTGTGCACCACTGTTTTTTTCATTCCTCTGCTCTCTTATATAGGATTCCACAAGTATGTTCATCACACTGAGGCAGTTGACACCTATGGCAAGAGTACAAAACACACATACCCCCAACAGTCTGTTCTGGGGGAGGCTGTGCAAGATGAGATGCCTTCTGGCAATGCTCATGAACTTTCAGACAGCACAACTGAATAATGTACATTTTATATTTACCTTCCCTTCAGGAAAGCCAGACTGGGAACAGGAGTTGGAAACAACTGTTAGAAAATGTACAAAGCAACTTTGGCAAGTAGCACCAAAGAAAGTAAAAACTGCACCTACCTATTTCCCTATAGGACTGTGAAGCTATGAGGAAGAAATTATTTTATCTGAAATAGGAAACTGTACTGAACAAGGTCAAGAAGCACTGAATTAAGGCAAATGGGAAAGAGAGGAGGGAATATGCATGTACACACAGAGTTCAGAGGTAAACTATTATAACCAACATTATCTGTAATGTGAGACTTTTGGAGTAATTGGAGCGTGACTGCAATCATTTCATGAATAGTGGCAGAGGTGGGGGGCCAAAATTCATGCATGTGCAGATGTCAGTGTGTTTAGGCAGTTCTGATGAAAGATTATTCCTAACACTTTTAATTCTATGCCACTGACATAGATGTTCTTAACAGCCACTACTTTTCCCTCTACTCATTTCTAATCTTTATTGTTTAACGTGCTGCTATAACCTTAAACTACAAAAGAATCCCTATACTCAAGGATCCACAAATGTTAGCTTGGCATCTTAGCCAAACATTATTTATGGCCGCCACCATTCCTCTCTGTTACATCATCCAGCATGCAGAATCCTCGAGAAAGAATCAGTACCTTTTCTCACTGGTGCAGAATATAGAGAAGGGTAGAACACACTGAGCGGGTTCTCTGGCTATTTCAGATGGAATCTTGCTGTTTCTAACTCGCTTGAAAAAAGCAGAAAAAGTAACATTTACTGGACAGAGACCATTTTGGTACCTAGAATCCTGCTCAGTGCCTTGGCTTCTGACAAAAAGACTGGCAGAAGTCTGCCCAACCTCCACACATGCAGAAAATTGTTTCTCATGGATGCTCATATATTTAATTTTTGAGGCAATCCAAGATACAACACCCAAATAAACTGCATTGAAATTTACATTTACAGCAACTGTAGAATTCACATTTTCATTCCTTTGGGTGATATTACTTTTGCTGAAAGGGACATTTTGTACTTGCTACACCAAGAGAAAGTTATAGCAAACTATTGTTCAATTATTTACAGCACATGAATCCATTAAAAACTAATGACTGAAACTTGAAATTTGTTACACTGATTCAGTCTGTATCTTCTTTAACAGATAAGCTTATGCAGTGCAATCATATCAATTTTAATGTCAGACTTTATCATGGTAAACTCTATTATCAACAATTTACATGCATGAAAAGTTTAATTCCAAAAAATAGTATCAAACTGTATCAAGTAAACAGTATATTATAGTCATGCCTATTTTTGCAACTACTCTTTTGAAATTATTATGCATTGAGAACCTCTGGTGTAATTATAATGTGAAGGCAGTTTCTTTTTTTTAAAATGCATGCTAAGAGAAGAAAAATTACAACTTCTGTCCTATATGCAAACCCTTATTATCAGGTCATCTGTGGGTTTGCCCTTTTAGACTGAAGATTTGTAGACTGCGTGCATTTCATCTTGTCCATCCTTCAAAGAGTTCACTTTTTCCTTCCAAGTCCATTTTATAATCACCTTGTGAGCTGGGCTCAGTCAAAAAGTATGAGATGTGTAGAGGCCATGATCACCTCATAAACTTTATGGCAGAGTTGTATTATTATATTCAGGATTAATTTAGCAACATTTTTGTCAGGCTTCTTGTATCCACCTGAAGACTAGCTCTTTCCTTGGAATGATACTTTTAGACCAGGATATAAATGGCACTGGGCAAGCATCAGAAATCCATATCAATAGCACAAACAGGATATTATGGGAGCAAACAACCAGAAAGAACAGCCATGTGGGAGTGTCAACACATTTGTGAAAGCTAGTGTTAAGCTGCACAGGATCAAGTCACAAATCAAGTAAAGTCACCTCCTCAGGCCTGAAAAAAGGAAGCAAAAGAAAACATAAACAAGACAGAACTTTGTGCATAAAGAAGAAAGCAGAGATGCAGCAGGCATGCAAGATTACAAAGAGGAAGTCAAGACAGAGAAGAGGCTCAAAGACAATCCAGAGATTTAGAAATGTGACCAACTGGACTGTTAAGGAGACATGAACTCTCAGACAAGCACCAATACTTTTCAAGACTGAAATCAACACAGGCAGGGAAATCAGGGTAGTTTCATGTCCAGCCTTAGCAGGAATGTTGTAGAATAAATTTTCATGTCCATAGTTGTACTGTTTAGTGACATCTTTGCATCTTACCATTAGAGAAACGACCTAGAACTGCTTTGTGTCCATGATTACTACAGAAACACACGTAGATACTGCGAATCTCACCCCTCGCTTTCATTAGTTAACCAGCCTAAGGGTAAGACTCTTATTTTATAAATAAACCATTTGTAGAAGTTTTACAGTAAGACAATAACTTGATATTCTGTACACAGCACACAGTTTCACCAGATCAGGCCTCTCCATCCCCTGCAACTTAAACTGCCCTCCAGCTCCCATCAGATGTCTAACAAAATGGTGAGAACAAAATGATTACTCTCATGGAATGGAAAAGGATTTTTTCAAGGGGGAAAAAGTCATAAAGGTTATCTTGAATGCTGACGAGTTGCTGTCTGTCTTGTGGCTATCAAGCTAATTCAATTCACCAGGACCAGACCCATCACTGTACCAGCACTGAAAATGAATTGCTCTAGGCTAAATTCCCCATCCTCACTAATAAATTTCCTGAGACTAGAGATCCACATAGTCAGAATGACTAATATTTGCATTAAGCAAATGTATTGCCATAGTAACAGAGACACTACACAGCTATCTACCTGCCACAGCCTGTTAAATTATTTAGCATGCCGATACTACAGTGACACTGGGTAAATGATCACGTTCATTAACAGAAGCTTCTGCACTGAAAAACAGTAAACACATGACATCTAGATTGATTGCTATTTATTAAAAGAAAAGGGGAAACCCAAATTGCACTGATGATGTTAAAGCAAAGGGTACAGAAATGGGAAGGGGGGAAAATGCAGAATTGAGCTCTGTTACCAGTACAATGATTATTATCTTAAAGCATGACTGAATAACCTGTGGCCTTCTGGGTGTTGTTGATTCCAACTCCCTTCAGCCCTAGCTAATTCAGCAAATGGTAAGATATTATGGGAGCTGGATTCCATGGAAATATGGAGGTGCAAGATTACCTACCAGATTTTGAAGTATTAGAAAATTGTAATGCCTTCCTCACTTAGCCAATAGTTCTGCAGAATGGTAAAAAGCCAGTATCCAGACTAGCAAGTATCAAATGCAGGCCAAGAGGCATAACAACCAAGGTCACCATCATCCACTTAAAAGAAAACTTGGATACTTGACTGTCAACAAGGCCACTGAGGAAATGCTAAAATGAAAAAAACATGAAAGAAACTCTGAAATACAGACATGTCAGTTAACCAAGGGTTTGATAATGCAACTCCTTTTTACAAAGTCTTTTTATGTTTGCCTATTCCCCCCATTCCTCTTTATCCTCTGTCTAGATGGAAGTTTTTGGCAGCAGCAGCAGCAGCATTAGGAGGACAGTGAAGGAAGGATGGAAAAACAAAGACATTCAGTTTCAGGTTGGAGCACGTACCTGCAGTAAACAGTGCAATTTGCAAAACCTGAGCTGGGAAAGAACTGGATTCCACTGCAGTTGATCCTACTGTAGCCATTTGTGCCTGCAGGCAAGGTAAATAGCAACTTTCTACAGAATCCTTTACTGACTACATAAATAGAAACAAAGGAGAGAGCAGATAAGCCTGCCTCACAAATTGCAATGAGCAATTTTCTAAAAACCATAGATCTGACCACCAAAATTGAAATCATAAGAAAAACAGAGGCTGGTCAAAGAAAAGTCATCCCTGCATGCATTTTGGAAAAAGTCTTCAGTGGTCTTCAGAAGATTCAAAATGTTTTTTGTAGTTTATGCAAGGCTTACCTGACACAGTTTTGTCATTTCACAAGCGCAGATTGTTAGTTTTGAGAGAAAACTTTGCTGAAACATTTTTAATTGTTTTTATTTAATTTTATATTAACCCAACAAACAATAAACAACATTACATTTCAATGAAAATGAAACAAAAAAAAAAGCCAAAAAAGAGATATCAAGAAAACAGCAAAACCTATGTGGTGTTCCCTCCCTCTATATACACTCCTCCTTCCACATTTGCAGGGCTGACCTTCATGAATTTGATTATTCATGAGGCACATGCTTGTCTCCCTCCATTCTCCTCCTCCCGTTCCATTGCATTCCCCTCCCCAGGCTTGTGAGGCTTGTGTTTAAAATGGATATTTTTACCTTTTGGGTGAGCAAAGACCCCCTCACTGCTGGACACATGTCCCCTCTGCCACATGGCTGCACATTCTGCTCTGTAATGGCCACTGATTGTTCAGGTACTCTCTTTGCTCCTACCCCTCCCCTCTGGGAGGAATCTCCTTCTCAGGATGGTGACCAGAAATAGCTAGAACTTCACAACTCAGCACTCTGCTCTTCTCCATCTGAGGGGAAAGTACCGGAAAGTACCGGAAAGCACTTTACCTTGTCTCCCCCCCCCGGGAATGCTGGGACCAAAAGCAAGGGAAAGGTAGGGAGGAGCTCTGGATGGAAATAGAACAGAGAGTTATTCATATTTTTTCCAATTTTGTGAGGGTTCTGCACCCCGAACCCTCACAAGTGTGGAGGGCCCACCATATATCTAATACTCACTTTATTATACTTTACTGACTCCCTTCTTTTCCAAATCTCATTTCTTCTCTAAATATCATTCTCATTATAACTGTATCTATTTCAAAAAAAAATATCTTGCCAAAGCTGATTTGGTGGTCCTGTTAATTTCTGTATTTGCATTTCCACACACTGAAACAGCAGATACCATATTGTATATATCGTATCAAAATAAATCCAAAATAAATTTCTCTTATTAACCTGTGACCCTCCAGATACTGTTGGACTACAACTCCCAGCATCCTTGATGGTTATACTAGCTAGGACCAACAGGGCATATAGTCTAGCTATGGAGAAGCCTGTAAGTTGATCACTTCTGCACAGGAACGCTGCTAGATAAAAGGATACACTGCAATATTTTGTTGCAGGCAAAACTTTTGATACAGTTAAGCACTATTCTCCAGTGCTACCACCACCACATGGATAATTCCACTCAGCTGAACAAGGTTTTGAGGATTTTGAAGAGAACTAACAGTAGATGATCAAAAGTAATTACGTGACCAGCTACTATTGTTCACTGAAGGGGATTCTGAAAGACTGCTATAGTGACAATAGGTCATCCAGGTTGGCAGGAATGGGGAAGGCTAGTTGGTTGGTTGGTTGGTTGGTTGGTCGGTCGATGGTAGTTGTTTTGCAAAATGCATATGATAGGGTTTCATGGGCAAACGGAACAAAGATTCATGTTCTGGCCCATTTGTCCTATACAGAATAGCAGCTTTTTGTACCAAAATAGCCACATTGGCAAAACAAGATTTGGTTGTTAAACAATATCTGATAATTCATCACATTACAGAAACTATGATGATGAGCCAGAAATAATTTTTTGATAGTTGTATTTCAGAATGCGTATTAGAGAAGAAAAGAATGAGAATATGGAGACATTTTTAGAGGTTTCTACTGACATCCACATTTGGCACATGACTTTTTAAAAATCCATTTTTTTAATTTATTTTTTTAAAAAGAAATTGAATAAATAAAGAAAGAAAGAAAGAAAGAAAGAAAGAAAGAAAGAAAGAAAGACTAGAATAAAGAGAGATCTCTACAAATAAAGCCTAAAGATGATACAATACAAACATAGAAGTATACAGAATTATGTAACTTATAACATAATTATACATACCTAAGACGCATGCATACTTTCTAACTTCAGTTCCAATCATTCCTCATCCTCTCTGGCTTCCCGACTAGGTTGTCCTTAGGATCATAAATTAACTAGATAAATGAGGATCTATGTCCTTTCTTTAAATACATCAGGGCTCTACTAATAGTAACTCTTTTGTAACTTTAAGTCTTAACGTTAATGTGTGCAAATGTGGAGGGCTGACTGTATATTTCAGTCAGACAGGAACAAACTAACAATGCACCTCCTAATGTCTTCTCCAAAACTGAACATTATTAATTTATACATAAGGAATCCTAAGAAGCAACATACAGTAATGAAGTATTCCCTGGAACCCACAAAGCTATAAACCAGGCATTCAAGTACTTTTTAATTTTTGAAGGCACTATTTCCTTTCTTACTGTGAACAGTTAGAAGAGCAGTTTCTACCAGTGAACAGGGTCAGAAAAAAAAAGTAAGCCAGCCAAGCACAAATAATTATTTGAGAGATCACTCTTACACCATTTACACTCACCTTCCTAATACAATGCATGTACTTCTAGAGTGCCAAGTCTTCTAAAAAGTTTTCCCATGCACTTTAGTCTAAAATCAATATTGAACAGTACTAGAATCAAAGCAAGGTTGGACTTGTAAAAGGTAAGTATTACAACTGAGTATAAGCCTCCTGCTGACATACTCTATATTTAGCAGAATTAAAAGGACATTACTGTCACCCTGCCCTTTCTTTTACTAACAGTAAACATTTCCTGCTTAAAGTTTTTGTTTATGTTATAAATATACAGACTTTCATAACTAAATCTGTGTTCCAAAAACTTTCATCTCAATATTTTTATGCAGTAGTTATCAACAATGAATGAATGTAGTGAAATACCAAGCACTGTAGATACTCTGAAGTTACTCTAAGGGGCCACTGTGAAAGGAATATACCACAGACTGTCTAAACCATTTTTATCCACTCTCTTGCCCCATTTTGCAATCTATTTGTCATTACTATCTCAAGTCCAAATCATTCATATGCAGATTGTTCAAATGTGCAATCAGTGGGTACAAGGTACTTTCTAAATATTGAAAGTAGAGCAAAGAGCTCTGTCTTGCAAGCATCATCAATGACTGAACTAGTGACTAAACTGCTGATCTCTTCCACACCACAAAGTGCTGTGTAAGCAAAAACTGAAAATCAAGATTTTCAGGCAACAAGACAAAACTTGAATATTTGACACTGTAAGCTATTACCATCAGAAGTTTATACAGACTGTCCTTTACATAATGAAAGATTACCAAAATTTTGTTTTTCCATATACAGAATAATCTGTTCTAGTCAGTAGCTTTTACAGCACATCTGCAAATATTCCCATAAGCCTTGAACAATTTAATCTTGTGCAGATGGCTTAAATCTCACCAATTTAACTGCTTTGCTACTGGAAAACAAAATTTGTTGTTCTGCGCCAGCAGTGTAACAGAAGCACATACTGAACTACCCAGCACATAATTTAATAGCCCTGTTCCACAGCCAATTTTTGTTGTCATCTATATCATTTATCAGCTAGCTTGAAGACAATGGCTCAGAAACGCAAATAATAACGCCCATGTTGGCACAATTCCTCTCCATAGCTTACTGAAAGCCCTAAGCAACAGACTTAGAAGAAAACATGAATTGCACACTTACTTTTAAAATAAAAAACATAAATGATATGCCATATTTAGTTAGTTAACTAAGAAAAAATTACAGGGTCTTTGCCTCAGGCTCAACACTGATGCAAGAAACTAGCTATCCACCTTCGGAAGGGGATTTCCTAAATAAGACACAATAACAGAGGACATTTATGCATATATTAAGTTTTGAATATGAAATGGTGGGACACTATCCTGTTCATTCCTAATCTTCGCCTGGATTATGCAAGTTGATGTAGAGAGATTGCCTGGGAAATAAACAGGAAGATGGGCAACTAGAAGAACACTAGACTGATAAGTAACAAACTTCTGTTCAAAATCCCAGAAAAAATATGGATCTCAGTAGGTAGCCTTGAACAAGTCCCACCCTAGAGATGAACCCACCTTAGAGTACAATTTATCCTTGTTCAGAAGTTACTGTGTTAATTTACATCTTATCTACTTGCATTAGGACACATGCATAATGAATAATCCATACTTTTAAGCTTTTTCAAAAGTCATCCTATGTTTGTAAGCAGGTCGGCTTTAAATCTTCAAATACATAAGTCTGGTTCAAATACAAAATTATTAACAGCAAAACCCTTGAAGCAGCTGGCAGAGGCAGCAGTAACAGACATCCCTCTACTGACTTTTGCTAGTCAGTCTGCTTCCAGCTTGAACAAACTGGATCAACCTCATTTCAGCTTAACATGTTTGTATTGGCTCTTTCCTCACATAAATATGTATCTACTAAAAGTATGTAGATGGGCATACATAGACAATTACAACAGATCCATTAATTTGGAGATTAATAAAGAGTGCTTTCAGACAAACAGCTCCTGGTCTAAATAAAGTAAACAGCTTCTTAAATTACCCTCAATTTCTGTTGCAAGGGGCGGGGCAGTGGAATGAAAGAAAAACACAGTAGAAAAACACAAGAGGGTTATAAGCGAAGCTGTTCAAGGGTCATGAGCCAAAGATGTTGCTTATTGCTCAGGATGCAAGTGGATTATGGCAGTCTGTATTTTTAATCAGATTTCAAAGCAGTATGGCTATCTAAATCCTTGGCATAAAGCCTTAATATTCCAGGAACTTCTATATTACTTTTCTGCACAGCATAAAAACAGAATGCTGTTAAAAAATGGCAATACAGCTAAAATATGGAACAACATGGGGCATGTTCCTGAAGTATAGGTAATCTACCTGCTGCTTCTTTGTATATATTATTTCAGTATTTTAAAATACTGTACCAAAGAGTTAGGAAAGGCACCCTCCAATATTCAAGCATTTGCCTTTGGCTTACCTAACAATTCCCTGTACTGTGTGCACTATTAAAATGCAAAGAGCACTCTTCTGTTAATTTTTCACTTCAGGAAACTGCAGCTCTTCTTTGAGAATTCATTTAGCAGAAGCTCTTAGAACAGCCTCTCTTTAATTACATCAATTCATCTTTCATTTTTCCCAGAAACACATCTTTCATTTGAAACTCAATTTATGAAAGAACTTGACCTTAAAAAACAGAGTGGAAAGAAAAATACCTCTAGTCCACATGTTGTCACAACGGACCACTCATTAATTAAGAGTACTTCTCTTATATATATTTTTATAGAGAAGTTCAGATCTCCATATGAAGTACCTAATTTGAGATCTCCTGATCCCTATGGAAAATACATTTTTATAACACAGGAGAGAACTTTAGGTGAGAAACATTAGATTCAGACAAGCACACAATACAACCATCTCAATATTTCCAAGAGAAATCAGATAAAACATACAGTAGAACCAGTAGAAGATTTCAATACTCAGAATATGCAACTTGAACCACCCAAAACAATTATTGTCATACCATAGATACATGCAAAAAAGAGGATGCCTGGATCAAAGACGTAATCATTGCACAGAAAACACTCAATTTCTGCAAACAAATGGGCATTAAACAAGATTATACATAAATTTTTGGCACAGCAAACCTAGTTTGAAGATGAGGATCCCTTCCTTTGTCACAGACAGAACACATATCTGAAGGCATATATGTTTTCAAGCACGGGTTTTATCATCAGCATACTTTGAGTAAAACTGGGAGAGCTACATCTTTTTCAGCAAGGAAGATGTTTGAATAGCATATCCAATTATGTATGAGTGGGTTATTTTACCAACAGTGGTACTGTGCATAAATCTCAACACCTAGATTTGTAAGCAGATGAAAAGGGGAATAAAATGGTCCACCTGCAAATTGCTCCTTAAAAGGTTGCAGTGACACAAGATTTTTAAATGCCAAAAGCCCTAAGCACAAAAGTAAATTGGTTTCACATGGTTTCATGCCAGGTGACATGAGCAGCAAATCTAGAACTGGTTTGCACTTTTGGTCTGAAGCCGCCACTTCATTTTCTTTGCAACACATCTGTTTTATTTTGTCTTTGCCAAATCCAACATGATACAGATCACAATAGAAAATCTACAGAAAAAGAAGCCTAATATGCATTCAATAGTGGACACAAAAATTGTTAAAAGTTTCAAGATGGAATGTTTGGTTTTATCTATAAATTTCTGTGAACTCACACAAATGGGTTTGCTGTGCCTTAGCAGCGTGCATCATTCAGAATCTTCTAGAGCTGCTATACAACAAGTGTTTTGGTGGTAGCTCCTCTTCCCCTGGTCCATGTGACCAGCCTGATTTCCATTCAAATCCTCATTTCCCTTGAGCTGAAGCATGAGAGGAAGAGAGCATGAGACACAGTGGGGAGGAATGGTGGGTGTTGTGCGAGTCCAGATGACCACTCAAAGAACTATGATAACAGGTAAGCAACCTTTCTTCTTCTTCTCAGTCTCTGTGAAGCATACAAATGGGAGACTAGAGAGCTATTCACAATAGGAGATGGCAATGTCATGTGACACAAGAGAGGAGCACAGCTCTCCCAAAGGCAGCATCAGCCTGGGACCTGGCATCCAGTCTATAATGAGTGATCAGTGTCAGGGTCTGAGGCCAGGCCTTGCAAATGTCCTCTAGAGACATAGCTTTCAAGAAAACTGAAAGAGAAACTATGCACGTGAACAGGAGAGTGTGTTTTAGCCAGTTCACCGGCTAGATGAATGGTCAAAGAGACCCACTTAGAAAGGTTTGAGATGATACAGGCAGACCCTTCTTGTTCAAGGAGTAACACACAAAGAGTCTCTGCAACTGATGAAAGTCAGCAGTCCTACTGACATAAAAAGCCAGAGCACACCTGACATATAAACAGTGTAGGGTACAGTCCAAGTCAGATGTTGGGTTCTTCATGAATGCAGCAACGCAACATCCTGAGTCAGATGAAATGCAAAAATCATTTTCAGCAGGAAAGAAAGGTCTAGTCTAAGGGCCACTTTGTCCTTGTGTGGTGGGTCCACACAAAGGGCACACAACTTTCCTGCTTACCTGGCAGGTATTACTACTATCAAGAATGCCGTCTTCCAAGTAAGCAAATGAACATCACAGACTGTCATTGTTTCAAAGAGTTTCTTAGACTGCGGGAACAGGACAGGCTCCACTGAGGTGTAGGTCCCAACACAGGTGGGTGCAGATTCTTGTAACTCTTTAAAAAAAAAATTAACCAATGGGTTCTGGAAGCAGGAAGGCTTTCCTAGAATTTGGAAACTGGAAGAAATTGCTGCCAGGTAACATCTGACAGGAGAGAGTGACCTCTGTTTGACAATGATAGGAGAAATTCCAGGACATGATGGGCATGTCCTTGGTCTGGAGAGATCCCTCTGGGCAACAAAACTCTAAGAAATTTGGCCCATTTATAAGCATGAGACCACTGGGTAGCACACCCAAATGCAACTACAATTATCTGTCAAATTGGTGCCAAGAGTTTAAATTAACATCTTCCAGTTAGTCTGATGGTGTCTAAGGCCAGATGCCTCACTGCCCGTCATGTACCATCAGGAAATCTGGTCTCTCCAGCAGCCTGAGGAGAAGAGGGGCAAACCAAGGCTGTCTATGCTACCATAGAATGATCAGGTTATACTTTGCCTTGTCTCTCCAAAGTTTGGCATCACCCTAGTGATGTGGGGAGATGGAGGAAAAGCATACACAATGAGGCCTCCTCCCCAATGCAACAGGAAGACATTGTTAAGAGAGTGTTTCTTCTGATCTGCCCTGAAGCAATAGGTCTTGCACTGCCTATTCTGTTCTAAGGTGAAGATTATCCCATCTCCTAAAGATGGACTGAAGCATGTCAAGATGAAGCCTCAAATCATGGCAAGAGGTCAGATCCCTGTTGAGAGTGGCAGGTAAGATGTTCTCTTCTCTAGGACATGGGTCACAGAGACAGAGATGCTTCTTTTGATGCACCAATCCCACAGGCAACACATGGGATAAAGCAAGGTACCAGATCTTGCTCCTTCTTGTTTGTTCAGGTAATACACCACTGTGGTGTTGTCAGACATTACCTGAACAATCTTGTCATTCAGAAGAATCCCAAAGCCTGGAAGGCTTTCTCCACAGCCAACATCTCAAGAGTGCTGACATGAAGATCACTCTGTTCCTCCATCCAATGATCTTTGACTGAAAATCCTTCCATGTATGCTCCCCTATTCCTCCCTGGAAGCATCTGTCATCACCATTCCAGCGATCAATGAATGCCCCTTGGAATGATGACTCACATCCTTGGAGAGTTGAAGAGTGGGTTGAAGCAGGACAGAAGCAAGACCTGCAGAGGTCACATTCAAAGTCTTGCATGATGTGGTGGAGACTGTGAAACTGAGCAGTACTTGAATGTCTCTGGTGCCCACCCTCCAAGTCTGTCAACACTGTAAAACAGCTTTGTCAGGTTTTTGGGCCTTTCATCTGGCAGACTGGCAGCCGAAACACGAGAGTCCAGAATGGCTCCAATGAACTTGGCTCCAGATGGGATTTTTTGAGGTTCACAATCAATTCGAGCACACTGAGGAGGTGGAGTGTCAAATTAATGTCTGCAAGAAGGCAATTTCTAGAACGGGCAACAAGGACCCAGTCAGTGATGTAAGGAAATACATGACACCTCACTGCCTGATCCAGGCAGTCACCACTGCCATGTACTTCATGGAAACACAAGGTGCAGTAGAAAGCTCAAAGGTGAAGACACAGAAAGAACAGGCTGTTCTGCCCACAGCAAAGCAGATAATCTGCTGGTGGAATGGCTGGATTGCAATATGAAAGTATGTGTTCTTCAAAAGCCAACACTGCAAACCTGTTACAAGTGTCCTTGTAACAGGGGCATGACGGTACTGAGAGTGATCATCCAGAAGCATCTGGGCTGGATGTAAATATTGACATCTCTCAGATCTTGGATGACATGAAGGCCTCCATCTTTCTTCAAGATGATGAAGTAGAGGGGGGAAAGCCCTCCACTGGATGGAAGGAGTATGGACACATTTGATAGTGTCTTTGAGGAGAAGAGTGTAGATCCCTCAAGAACCCAGATGTCAGATGTTTATAGCAGTGCAGGTATCATCGTAATCCTTTAATCTGTTGCCAAAGAGAGAAGTGGTAGTAGGAAGCAGGCTAAAACAGAAGTTAAAGATGATACTTGCATTGGTTGCCAGATTTCTTGTGGTATGACTGCAAGCAGTACTTAGCTGCTTTTGAAGATTTCTGCAATGAAAAAAAGCAGGAATGTAGATGTGCAGGACTGAACAAAACACTTCAGTACCAAGAACTGTCTAGACCATCCGAAACAGATTTAGGACAAGTGGGCAGGGCTGGAATCCAAACTTCTGGGATGAATTCATTTCAGTGAGACACACCTTTCACATTCACATGGGGGCTTACATTAAACTGGCATATACTTGGCCACACAGAATACAACTGTCACTAGTAAAATGTATCTTTTTGTTTTCCCTATGCATCTATCAGCAAATTCTGCTTCTCTGATTGACTGCTCCTCAGATGATATCCCTTACCCCTTGGATTAACCCGGAATCCAAACTAGGTAACAAGACACACACACACACCAAAAAAAGTCAGTAAAATATCTGAAGGTGAAGTACTTAGTTTTAGTCCACATTATAGCTTCAGTTTTCTGGTCCTGGTCCAGGACAGAGCAAATGCAGTATGCTCTCTTAGGTTTAGAGAGAAAGTTTTCTACTTCATGTAGAAAATTTTTCTACTTCATGTAGATTCATCCCTGGCTTCAATGCCAATATCTTGGCTTATTAAATTACAGTTTCCTACAATAATCATAAGGTTGTGTTCTACAAGATAACACAGAATGGCATCAAAATTCCTGGAAGGACATTTTGCCTTCCTCTGGTTCACTTACACAACTTCTGCCTGTTTAGCTGTGAACCGCTGCTGCTTCATTATTTTAGAATTCTGTCATTAATAGCTGTTCCACAGCACATTCTGAAGCTTGTTAAACACAGTAGCATGCATCAGTTTGTCTGTCGTGCACTTTTTAGAACAGGGAAGCTGGATATAGCTGGATCTGGGAGGTCCAATATAGCATCTCATTCCCAAAAGGCTGTCCACTCCTGTTTTAAAAGAGGAGAGTATGGCATTGCATTTTCAACATGGAATTAAAACACTGAACTACTCAAGCTGGGAATCTGACATAAACAGAATGTGTGCATGTAATAGTTGTGGCAGCATAAGATGGATAGGAGAGAAAGGTACAGCATATATTTAGGTACAAGTCTAAAAATTTTAGTCAAAAATTGCCCCTCTGCAAAAAAAACTAGGTTGACTTGTCCACAGGTCAGTGTAAATTCCTGACTTTAACTCTTATCACAAAAGGAACCATCTCCTTCTCTGAGCAGAATGTTGAAAGGCTATAGCTTAGTCTCTCCCAGAGGAACCTAAAAGAAGCACTGGCCTCCCCACCCCCACTCTCTGTGCTGCAGTGCCACTTCTGGCCTTTCTGATTGCCTGAGTGGGAGCACTGAGAGAGCAGAGGGGGTTGGTGCTTATTTTAGGTCCTCCAAGATAGACTAAGCTCTTGCCTTTCGCCACTCTACTCAGAGAAGCGGATGGTTCCTTTTTTGATAAGAGTTAATACTGTATCTCAACTTTGATCTAAACTTTATCAAAACAAAGACCATCGCCTTCTCCAAGTAGAGTGTTGAAAGGCCTTTTTGAACATCTGGGGGGAAAATGGCAATGGTACTTTCCCCACTTCACAGAATGGCTCTCAATTTATCCATGGTTCATACAAAATCCATAATTTTGGCCCCACAGCCTGACCTTGACTTATACATGAAGTCAACTTATACACAAGTATAAGTGGTAGGCCATTTAGTTCAACTCTTCTTACAAGGAAGTCGGGATACCAACCACAGGGCTCCTATTTTATTTCATGTCAACACTACAAAGTGCACAAGGCTGACATATAGCAACTTGACCAAAACTATATATTCAACTGAATTCACTCCCAAAATTCTGCTCAGTGCACCACATATCAGAGTTTTACAATTGCTTGGTCATCAGATGAACTCTCAAGCTACCTTCTTCCTAAGAGGCAATTGATGAAAGCTAAATTATGGCATGTCTTGCTAGAAGGAAATCACTTGTGCTAAAGAATTTAGGGATTTGCAAAGAGGTATTAGATATCACAATGAAAGTATATCAATATCAACTTCCATCTCCACTTGCCATTTTTCCGGACTGGCTTTGTCTCTGCATTAACATTTGGTGACTGGTAGCTCTATCATTTTAAGATGTTTAGGAGCAGAAACTTTAATTCTTGCCCTATATAACATAGAAAGAACTTTTATTACCTTGAATAGTGTAAGACTCCAATACAGGCCACATGCCCAAGTTAATTAAATACACTCAAGAAGAACATGCAAGGAAAAAGAAGAACCCAAGAAAATAAAACAGCTTGGTGGTTTATCTAAATATTTATGTAGCATCTTTCCATATGTAGAGAATTAGGATCGTTATACCATCTCAATAAGACATCTCTATATGATTGGAAAATGACAAAATAATACTAAAAAATACTCATTTTTTTCTATCTAACAATTGGTTAACAGTGGAAGAGCTATCTGCCAATGGACAGCCTAAAACAAAAACACAATGAGGAAAGTTATAATCAGTGCAAGAGATTGCCTTAAAAAGGTAAGAAGTGGCAAACATATGGCTAATATGTTTCTGCCAGACAATCTTGGGCAAGGAATCTTAAGCCCCAATGCCAAATCGAGCCCAGTTTGGCCTTTCGACTTCCCTACATGGTCACGCTGCCTTTCCCATGATGACATCACAGGACACCTAATGCCCAGTATGTTTCCCCTCATCCAAAAGATAAAAATTTCTTTCCTAAGTTTAGTTATTGGCTCTAAAAGCTTTAGACTACAAATATGCTGGTATTTTTGATCCCACTCACCTCTGAAATTCATCCCCTGAGGCATATTACAAAAAAGAGAATATTTTGTTTGACAAATGGATTAAGCATGAGGATCTGATTAAACTTCAAAATGCTCATACGAGAATTAGACTACAGCAAGAACTTAACAAAAATGGAATTAATTGTCATTGGCTTCCATATAGACAACTTAGAGAAAAGTTAAAGATTGACCTAAGTCTGAATGGATATCAAGCAAAAAAAAGAATTAGCCACGAATTTGACTACAGAAAAACCTAAATCTATCTCGCACATCTATAAATTTTTATTAAATGGAATACTGAGAATGAGCAAATTAGAACCTCAATGTTTAAATGGGCCCAAAATCTCACTCATTCGATCTCTTTAGACCAATGGGAAAAAAACTTGGAATAAAAGGATGCAATATACAGCATTGCAAGACATCAAAGGGAATTTATATAAAATCATCTTTATTTTTTTAAAAGATTGTTATTAAAGATTTTAATTAAAAATAAAAAACCCTCCCCACTTCCAAGCTTGTTTTCCAGTTGAATCTGCGTGTATCCATTCCATGGATACATAATTGTTGCTTATTCAAGGGATTTGTTATATCTTACATTGTTAGACAATTGCTTTGTTACTTAACTACCTTGTTACATTGTTACATTATTATTTTGCTTTGCTACATTATTACATTGCATTACTTACAATCTTGCTTTATTCTTATTTCTTTTCTTATATTATGTCTTTATCCAATCCAAAACTTCTCTCCTTTCCCTTTCAAAGTTCTGGATAGGTTTATTTCTCAAAGAAAATGTTAACTTTTCTATCTCTACCATATCCAGGACTTTTAATTTCCATTCTTCTATATCAACATATTTCCTTTCTTTCCAATATTGCACATATATCAATCTTGCAGCAGTTATAAAATATAACAGTGTCTTATGATGACATCTTTTTTCTCTTTGTTGCCCAAGCATATTTAACAGATAAAATTCTGGTTTCATTTCAAAATTTACATTATAAATTCTTTGAATTTCATCATGTATTTCCTTCCAGAATTTCCTTGCTATCTTACAAGACCACCACATATGATAAAATGTCCCCACCTTTTCATCACATTTCCAGCACCTTGCATTTCCATTTTTATTTTTTGCAGTCTTTCTGGTGTCATATGCCAGCTATGTAACATCTTATAAAAGTTTTCTCTTAAATTTAAACTTGATGTAAATTTTATATCTGTCTTCCATGCCCTCACCCATGTATCCAATTCAATTGAATGTCCACCATTTTGTGCCCACCTAACCACTGTATCTTTAACAACCTCTGATTCTATTTCTCTTTGTAACAATAATTTATAAAATTTAGAAATTCTTTTCTTCTGGTCCCCCCTCATCAATAAATCTAGTTCATTTTCTTTTCTCTCAAATCCATATAATTTTTGATCCTTTTTAAATCTCTCTTTAAGTTGTTTCCATGGGAACCAATTAAATTCATGCGCTGCAGCTTTTAATTCTTCTTCTGTACACATTCTTGATTTATCTCCTTCCCATTTCAATAACTCTTGATAGGTTAGTAAGTTTCCTTGTTTTGTTAAGGCAATTTTGTATGCTTCTTGAGGTGAGGTCCACACTGGAAGTCTTCTATAAAATTTATGCTTTATTTGTAGCCAAACTTTCAATAGTGTCTTCCGAAAGCAATGATTATTAAATTCTTTATTCACTGTTATTTTGTCATAGCATAGATATCCATGCCATCCAAACCTATTATTTATTCCTTCCAATTCTTTGATTGGTGTATTTTCTACTTGTATCCCATCTTTAATCATATCTAAACAACATGCTTGATAATAGGTTTTTAGTGATGGTACATCAAAACCTCCTCTTCTTTTGCATCTTGTAATATTTTAAATCTTATTCTTCGTTTTTTTCCTTGCCAAATAAACTTTTGTAATTCTTTTTCCCATTCTTTAAAATCTTTTCTCTTCCTATTATTGGTAAATTCTGGAAGAGAAATGTAAGCTTTGGTAGTAGGGACATTTTAAAACCATTCATCCTTTCCAGGAGAGACAGATTTATATTCTTCCATCTTTCCATTTCACTTTTAATCTCCTTCCATATCTTCATATAGCTGTTGTCAAATAATTCCTGATTTTTGGCTGTTGTCATAATACCTAAATATTTTACTTTCTTAGTTAATTGATATCCTGATCTTCTCTCCAGGTCAACTTGTTCTTTTTTTTTTTTTTGTCATATTTACTGTCATCATCATTGTCTTTTCTCTATTTATCCTATATCCTGCCATTTGTCCATATTTTTGTAACATGTCCATCAATGGTTGGATTGATTCTTGAGGTTCCTCCAAAAATATCATTACATCATCAGCAAATGCTTTGTATTTTATTTCTTTATTCTTAATTTTCAAACCTCCTATCTGAGATTCTTGATTTATTGCAATTAGCAGTGTTTCCAATACAGCTATAAATAATAATGGAGATAAGGGGACCTCTTGCCATACCCCCTTATTTATTACAAATCTTGATGTTGTATCTCCATGTATAATTATCTTTGCTGATTGATCCTGGTAAATTCTTTCAATCCATTTACAAAAGACTTCTCCCAGGTCATATTCTTTTAGAACTCGGAACAAAAATTCCCAGGAAACATTATCAAAGGCTTTTTCTGCGTCCAGTAAAATAAAAGCTATCCGCTTCCCTGGGTTTTTATCATAATATTCAATCACATTCAGAAACGTTCTTACAGTGTTCTTCATATATCTGCCTGGAAGAAAGCCTGTTTGACCTTCATGAATCTTATCTTTTAATACCTGTCTCAAACATTTTGCCAATACTGCCGCCAGTATTTTGAAATCTATATTCAACAGAGAGATTTGTCTGTAATTTTTAACTTCTCTTTTATCCTTGTCTTCTTTAGGTATCAAAACAATATTTGCTTCTCCCCAGGACTGTGGTTTTAAGATGATCTTTAGATGTACCTTACACCTGAACAAATGTCAAAGATGTACTCAAATTACTCAACCAAATGCTGGAAGTGTAACACAGATATAGGCACATTTTACCACCAATGGTAGTCATGTAAGAAGGTCAAAAAAAAGTTTGGACTATAATTCATACACAGATAGAAAAAATTATTGGTCCCATTTTGAAATGTCTCCCGAACTTTACTTGTTATCAATGATGAGCGAGAACTTAGAGAAATAAGATGGCAAATTAATATTTTATATGTCAGCTGCAGCCAGAATGTTAATAGCCCAAAACTGGAAACAAAAACTTTCCCCACATTAGCCAACTGAGAAATGAAATTATATGATATGTTACAAATGGTTAGATTTACTTATATATTGAAAGGAGACAATTCAGAAAAATGGTTCAAAAATTGGGAGAGCGTAATGGTATATTTCAGAACTAACGGAATGATATCAAGATGGTTAATATTGATTTCTAACATTGTTAATGTAAAACACAGGGACAAATAACTTACTGATTCAATTGACAGGCAAACAACATACTGTTCAGAGATTTTACTACCTCTCACTCGGGTGGAAGTCAGATTTGATAGTTGTATTGAAGTGTCAAAGCACCTCACAAATATGTTTATATATGTGTGTGTGTGTGTATACATACATATATATATATATATATATATATTGTATATATGTATTTGTTGTCTTATATATTTGTTCTTACACAAGCCGGTATGATTATAGATGTGTGTTGTATGTTTGTATGTCTTATGTTTTAATAAAATAAAATAAAATAAATCATTCCCCAAGAACTTCTCTGAAATGAAAAGAGGTTGTCCACCTTTGATTAAAAGGAATCCTAGAAGCATGTAATTTAGGAAGTTCCATGAAATAGTGCCTGGCGATGCTGTCCAAAAGCATGGGTTGCTTAAAATGATAGGCCTTCTGAATGCAAGTTTGGTTGGTTTGAGTTTTTTTAAGAAGTTAAAGTAAAATTCACATTTTTAAAATCAAATATTTACCAAACATGAAATACACATAACTATATGTACTTCATTTTTTAATAAAAGGGCATACCAAAAAAGTCCCAAGATCATGTAAGAACAAATGCAGATCATCATAGTAAGACAGTCACTTTAAAGAAATAAAATATATCAACATATTTGTAGCAGAAAAGTCAGTTATAACCTGTTCAGATGCTTACTTTATAGTCTGAAAGCAATCTCAATTCCCACACTGGACTTTATGCTAAAATACAGGACTAGTTTTTCTTGTTTTCTCTAAGGGAAAAACTGAAACTGAGCCCTGGAACAAGTATTAACTTCCTTAGTTGTCTCCATTGCTGCGTTCCATCTGCCTGCCCCCTTTCCTTCAAGATCTTTTTTTTCAATTTGTATCATCTCCTTTGTTCACAATTTCTCTTCCCTGGCTAGCTGCCATGCTTTGCATGGCTAACCAAAAAAAAAAGAGGGAGAAGCACATTTTCTTTCTTCTTCTTCTTCCACAAACTGCAATCTCCATTGAGGCACACTAAGTTCAAAACAGAGAAACCACTTTTGCTGGCTGAAGTAAAACAATAGATTTAATACATTTTAATTGGATGAATTGACTTTTTAATTTGTTAATTACTATTACTACAGTTTGCCAAAATTGTGTTTACCAAAAAAAGAAAAGAAAAGAAAAGAAAAGAAAAGAAAAGAAAAAGCACAGGGAAGTACTACAACACCTAATACAAAAAGCTAAGACTACGAGGGAGTACAATCCAACTGAGCTTTAGTGGGTTAACCCCAAGTAAACAAGTACAGGTTAGCACAGTAAATGTGGAAAACTTGTAAGAATTTTTAAGTAGCAGTAATTGTTTTTTTAATATCAAAAATCTGCTTAAAGAGTATAAACTGACTAAAAACTACCAGTAAACAGAATCAAAGTAAAGAATCAAAGAGACCTAGAAAGTTTTCAAGTTTGCAACCCCAATACATTCATTTCTTCACCTTTTAAGTGATGCTCTTACCACATATTAAAATGTGGACAAAAAAAATGAGAATTGGATGTAATTCAATATTGAAAGAGGATGCAGGAAAGACAAGGGCTTTGATATTGCTCAGATTGTCTCAAGAAAACTTAAAGATGTGGTGAAAAATAGTTCAGCTGTTCTTATTTCAAATCCATTGAAGTTATATTGTCTCTATTACAAAGTGCCCATCATCGCTTGGAAGCACAAACAATGAAGGAAAAAAAAGGCAACAGTCCAGAGCTTGGGAACTTTACTTTTAAGTACAATACCCTGCAGCTACCATTAGCCACACATCTCATTTAGCCTGGCATTTCAAGGACGTGGGGGTGTTGAAAGAAAAATGGATATTTAAGGTTGCTGAGTTAGCCATACTGCCAAACCAATATGAGTTTTAAAGGATAAGTCAAGTCAAGATTTTTTGAAAGATTGGAATTCGTTTATAGGTTTTTTTGAGCAACAAGAAATCTACCAATGCAATAATTTGTGGTTAATAATTTAATAATTAATAATTTGTGGTTATGGACACCAGCTAATTCTAGTGGGATTATTTATTCAGATCAGTAATGGTAAAGAAACATTGTTTTTTCTTTTTTCATTATTGTTTGGCTTGCTGGAGTCAGAGCTCTTTGGTGTTTTAGTAGGTTAACATTTAGTGTTTTATCAGTTTCTACTTAATGTTTTAGTTTAGTATGCTTGTACTGAGTTCTAGTTTTAGGGTTTTTTTTTCTTTTTCGAAAAGAAACCGTGATTTTAATTGTGAATTTGATGCTTTGAAACTAATAATTAATTAAAAAAGAAAAAAGAAAATGGGAGGTGAGACTCTAGGGTTCCTGATAAACTGAATCTAGTGAATCAATTGCTAGGTAGGCTTGTAGGGTATTACTTTTTCCTTTATATGGGACCCAAGGCAGTTTACAAAACAGATTAAAGCAAAGCTAAATATTTAAAAACAATTATATAAGCTACCTGTTAACACATTACTAATTCAAAACAATAGCAAATCATTTACAAGCATAAAAATAGGAACAAAAATGCAACAGATATACCCCATTAAAAAATCCTTCTGTACAATCAAATGCCTGTTTCAAGACAGTTCTTGAAAACTCATGGGGTGTGTGGTAATAATATTTGTTATCCTCAAATCTAGCAAGCTATTTCCAAAACCTACTGGTCATGCATATATTCAATAATATTAATTCAAACAAGTTTCTGTACTTCTTTTTCTTTCCAAAATGACTGCACATATTATAATTAGCATAATATGGACAACCACAATAGAATGCTTTACGTACTTTTATGATTTTTTTTATTTTGTATGACTAATAATGAAATCTAAAGGCCATTCTTAATACCTACACTTCTCCAACAACTAGGCTCAAATTATTTACTGGGAAATTTTAAAATTACTTAACCCATTTCCCTGCCCCCATCATTTCCAATCTTCTAGGGGAGTCAGCCAGTCTGGCTGTTAAACAGGACTGTAGACTGCTTCATCAAGTATAAACTGCTTAAGGGAAACTTCTGAACAAAATCATAGCAAAAACAGACCACACAACTGCCAAGTATAATATTTCTAGTATTAGTCAGCCTCAATAACATTGGTAAGGTTAGGCAGCTTTAAGAAGCTATGGCTATGTTACATAACTTAGTAAGTTATGTGGGCTGCAAAGTATACATAGTAAATAAACTACACACTAGTATCACATGATCATTTTAATTTGGTATATTAGAAGTCCAAGGTTAACTTTAAAAGCACTCAGCTATGACCCTGTGAAACCGGAAGACCTCTGAGGTAACACCAAAACTTTCATAATTGCAATTGTCTCAGGAGACAACAGAGAGGTGAGAAAGTGGCAACTTGCAGCTAGGTATATGTGAAAGGTCAAGTATGTACTTATTCCCTCTTGGACGAGCAGCCATCTGTCCTGGAAGGAAGGGCTAAGGCGCACACTGAGTTTTCTGGCCAACATCAAAATAATAGATTCTTCCCAGATTCTACAGGTTCTGTTTGATAACCTTTTTGCATTTTACTCAACCTTCTCTGGTGATAGCAGTTCACATAGCATATCACTACAAACTGGTAAGTTTAGCATATTTCTTTTAAAGCAACAGAACTGGTCCAGCTAGAGTCATCTATCTGTATCCTCATATCCATCGGTCTCCAAAAAAACATGATTTGATTTCACAGCTCTCAGAGCAGCACATACGTGGTTATATACTGAACAGAATAGTTCTTCCTAATGGGGTGCCCTTAATTTGCTGAATTACAGGCCCCCAATCCCTGGCTGTGAAAGATCCTCTCCAGGCTGCTCCCACAGTTCCAACACTTGGGCTCTTGTCGCTCACCTTGCCCCTTGCCCCCTCAAGATCCTTCCTGGTGCCGGTACTTGGTCCTCAAGATGATCCTTATATGGATCAGTAGATATGTTGTTTGCTAGTGGTAAGCATGACCAGACTCTCTATCAAAACTTCACAGAAACACTCAGACCAGTTGTAAAAAAAAGAATAAAGAAATAGCAGTTTATTAAGACACATTTAGATCAGATATTAACCCTCTGAACTATGTAATGATTCATGGCTCCCCAAAACTCTATTCAGCCCTCCTCCTGTCTTCTCTCTGTTGTAGCTTTTCCCTTATCTCTACGTCATTTTTGCCTTCTGTCAGAGACAAGCATCAGTTTTGTTTCCTTTCTCCCCCTCTAGACCCCCTTCACAGGACTGCATGAGCTGTCGCTGGTTGACAGCAACCAGGCTTGTGCAGCCCCTCCCTTCACACTGGCCAACAGGAAATTGTTGGCTATCATTTACATGAGTTTAGTCGACACCTGGAGTGCTTCAGATCTTGCAAGGCTAACATAGTGCTTGAGCCCTTGTTTTCTATATATATAATATATTTATATTCATACTTATATTTATGTTTATAGTCAAGGAATGAAATTCTTAATGTCTTACTTTATTACTTCTATTAACACACCCTTCAAAAAATTCAAGTATGACTTAATCTGTTTAATGCTTACTCAACTTACAACTTACTCAACTTGATGACATCAATATGGCAACATTTTGAATGGTCTCATCGAGGGTTTTCAAGGTAGAAAGCTTCAGGAGTGATTTGCCTTCTTCTGTGCAGTACTAACGAATGTTAGCTATGGGGTCACTGCTGCTGTCTCTGAGAGATGGTCCCGTGTCACACACCACCACTGCTGAGGCCCAGCACCTGTTTAGCACATTTTGTCTAGCCCGTCAGAAAAAGCCTTTCTGATGTGGGAAACCCTACCAGAAGCATTGCCACAGCCAGCATAGCTTCCTGCATCATAGGAGCAACCAATCCCACCATCATGGAAAGGTAGTGCCACGGTGGCACCATACACATCAATAAAACCTCAGACAAAACCCATCAATGTAAACATAATCCAAGTTTATACTCCACCACAGAGGCAAAGAGGAAGAAGTTGAAAGATTCGATGCTGAAGTCCAGGAGGAAACGGATCCCATACCAAAACAGGACATATTGATAATCACAAGCAATCAGAATACAAAAGTAGGAAACAGTAGAATCAAACATTCTAGGAGACTGTGGCCTAGGACCAAGGAATGAAGCAGGAGAGTGACCGACTGAATTTTTTGTGAAGCCAACAGTTTGTTCATGGTGAACACATTCTTCGGGCAACCAAAGAGGTGGTACCAACTGATGACCAATACAGAAATCAAATAGACTACACAGTTGGAAGCAGAAGATGAAGAAGCCCCGTTCTCTCTCCTAAAACACAACCAGGAGCAGACTGTGGCAAAGACCATGAACTACTAATATCAGAGTAAGCTAAACAAGAATGCTAAACCAACCACTGTGACAAAATACAGCCTGAAGAACACCTCCATAGAATTTAAAGATAACGTAAAAAATAGATCTGCAGTTTCAAGCCTAATTGACTGGGAACCAGAAGAACTCAGGACTGAAGCCAGGGACCTTGTCAGGGAAGAATGCAAAAAGACAATTATCTGCAGCTAAAAAGAAAGAAAAGTCTCACCGTATGACAGGTGAAACTCTTCAAGCAGCTAAGGACAGACAAGAACCAAAAGTAAAAAGGGATACAAACAAGGTCACAACTGTTCAATTTGTGCACAGAGATGAAGAAAACTACTGTAACAATCAATGCAGAGAAATACAAGATGTCAACAACAACAAAAAATGTAGAAAAAGACCTCTTCCACAAGCTTTGAGAAATCAAAGGGAAATCTAAACCAAGAGTGAGAATGCTCCATGACCAGCAAAGGAACAAAATGTATCATCAATAGTGAATAAAAGAAACCAATTGAAACAACACACTAAAGAAGTACATAAAAGAGATGAAAGGATGACAGAGTCTTTCAGGGAAGAACCATTTGAAGATGGGCATATAATTTTAGAAAGTGAAGTGGAAACTGTACTCGAAGCACTTGGGAAAAATAAATCACCAGGAATAGATGACATACCAATAGAACTGTTTCAAAGCAACAAGGAGAAGAATCCCCTCAAATTCTTACTAAAATATGTCACCAAAGATGGAAAATAAAGGAATTGCCCACAGCCTGGAAACACTCAGGATACACTCCAATCCCCAAGAAACAGTACACCAGGGAATGCAGTAACCACAAGACCATTGCATTAATGTCCCATGCGAGTAACGTAACGCTCAAAAAACTTTTACCATACATGGAGTAAGAAGTGCCAGACATCCAAGCTGGGTTCAGAAGTGGAAGAGGCACAAGGGATCCTATTACAAACACATGTTGGAGGGTACTAAAGAATTTCAGAAAAAATATCAACCTGTGTTTTATAGATTATAGCAAAGCCTTCGACTGCATAGATCATGAAAAACAATGGATAGCTCATAAATTAGGCGTACCACAATATTTGACTATCCTAATGTGTAACTTGTACTCATGACAAGAGGCTACCTGTTAGGACAGAATATGGATATACAGAATGGTTTCCAAATGGGAAAGGGATCAGGCAAGACTGCATTTTATCCTCCTATTTGTTTAACTTGTATCCTGAAGGTACCTTAGGCAATACTGGATTAGACTCTGAGGAAAAAGGCATGAAAGTTGCAGGAAGGAACATCAACAATTTAAGATATGCAGATATACAGATAACACCATGCTGTGTGTGAATGTGTCTTCAAGTTGTCTGTCAACTTACGGGAACTTCAAACATTTAACTGGCTTTTCTTAAGCTAAGAATACTCAGAGCTGGTTTTGCTAATTCCCACCTCTGAAATATAGCCTACAGCAGCTAGTATTTGTTAGTGGTCTACCATCCATGTATTAACCAGAGCTGATCCTGGTTAGCTTCTAAGATGGATATCCAAGGTGGATACGGTGCCTTTAGGGTATTTGGGCCAGCATGATACCATACTACTAGAAGAAAACATTGAGAGACTTGGAATGACTACTGAAAAAAGTCAAGGAAGAAAGTGCAAAGGCAGTTTTATAGCTGAACATTAAGAAAGCAAAAATAATGACCACAGGTTATCTATATAACTTTATATAACTTTAAAGCAGATAGTGAAAATACTGAGATAGTGAATGTGAATACTGGGCAGTGAAGAAGGCTAATAGGAAGAATATCAACTCATTTGAGATGTGGTACCAGAACAGATTTCTGTGGATACCCTGGACTGTGAAAAGGGCAAATAAATCAGGCCTGAGCTCTTTCTGGAAGCCAAGATCACTAAACTGAGATTGGTATACTTTGGACATATAAGAATACACAACTCACTAGGAAAAACAGTACTGTTCGGCAAGGTGGAAGGCAACAGAAAAAGTGGAAGACCACACTGCAGATAGATAGATAGATAGATAGATAGATAGATAGATAGATAGATAGATAGATAGGGTCAATCAAAGAAGACACATCCCTGAATCTACAAGACCTGAAAGGGGCTGTTGATGACAGAGTGACTTGGAGATTTCTCACTCATAGGCTTGCCATAAATTAAATTCAAGGTAGTTAAGAACAAATGGTAATTCACTCTTAGGAATGCTATTTTCTACAGATTTTGAGTCTTTTTGGTATGGCAGATTATATTAAATTATATTTAGGACTAGAATAAAGCTACTATGGATAAGGGCATAACCTGAAGATGAACAACTGTGAAAATAATGATGGTACCTTTGAAGTTCTAACAAAAGCTTCTTCAAGTGAGGCCTTACAACTGCCTCCTTTATGCATGTTGGAACCCTGCCTTGTTGTACAGAAGGACTGAGTCTTCCCTTGACCATTTGGCCAATTCCCCTCTGGCATTTTTAATGAGTCAAGAAAGGCAAAATCTAGTGGACATGTGGTGGCTCTCATTTCTCCAAAGATCCTGTCCACATCCTCAGGCTATACAAATCAAAATGAATCCATTATCATTGATCACCATGGTGGAATTACCTATTCAGATCTGTTTATGCACAAATTAGAGAAAACAGAACAAAGTTATATCATAAGGTGGCATTTAATACTTAGGAAGTTAAGCTATACCACTTCTTTTAATAAGGAAAAATGTTGGAGAGAATATAGGTTCATATACATAAATTTGTGATGGCACCGCAAGACAGTTAACTAATTTTAGACCATGGCTTTTTTTTAGGAAGTAGAAAAGATAACAAAACCATAAGTTAAAATAAACATGAAGGTTTACTATCCTTATATCTGGATGATGAAAAGGATTTACAGCACAGTCTTCTTACTAGTGTGGTTGACTGCTCAGCAAAAACTCCCTCACAGAGGAGAAGGCAGGGGGAGAATTCACAGTGACCATTGGTGTAATTGATTTTAGAAGTCAGTTTTGAAAAGAAAAAAAATACAGAGACACAGCCGAATTATCAGACACAAGACAAATTTTATCATGTGTGTTTTCCCATTATTATGTATATTAATCTTAATAGATCTTGCTGTCTTCCCCCAACCATTTATGCTAAGATACAAAAAGAGATCTTGAGATAACCTATGAACGCAAACATACCATCATCATCCAGGTCTGTAATTCTGCTGCTTATTTTATCTTGGTACTTTTAAATGATAGCTGGTATCTTGGTCTTTCCTATGCAAAATTTAATACTGTAAAGTTGAACTATGTATGTATTTGTTAACAGTATATTTTTAAAAATAACTTATTTTGTGTAAGTAATCAATATATACCACCTATCATATAATAAGATGGCATATCTTTAATGTGATCAATTCCCGTTAATTTTTGTTTACTTTAATTATCTATTTTATAATCATTTACTCATTACATTTGGCCACTAGTTTATTTCAGAATCATGTCCTTTTTTATTTAAACAGGCTTTTGGCAATGAACTGATGTGCAAGGGTCTTTTAATAGCGTGTGCACTGTACTGTTATTCCTTTATTCCTCCTTATTCTTATTCTTTTATTCTTATTGTTATATTTTCATATTGCTTTTATACTGTCTTAAATGAGTGATATTTTAATTGGATTGCTTATTTGTTGTTAAATTTATCATTATTCTGGCTGTACTTCATTTTTAACCTATGCAGTAAACTGCCTTGGGTCCCATGACAGGAGAACGATGAGATACATATTGATTGAAGAAATAAATAAAATACTGTCTTAATATAAGGCTGAGACAGATTTTGCGGATTTCTATTAGCATTTAAAGATGGTGAATAAACTGCACATCTAAGAAAGTCTGTATAGTCTTAATAATTTCTTAATCAACTTCTGTAGTGAGATAAAACAGAAAACGTGGAATTTTACCACTGTCACAAACATAAAATTCCAAGTTTCTCACAGAATGTATAAAAAAAAAGTCCAGGTGGTGATGTTTATTCAGCTTTATTTCAATATTTTATTCATCTAGTATGCCTATATTTATCAAACACAAAATTATCCACATTTCTATGAATGCTCACTTACATTTTCAAAGCAAAACAAACAAACAAAACTCTGGCAGATATTTATCTTATTTTTTGTCTCTAGCATTTCCCTAAGTATCCTGGAAGTACAAGTCTGTACTGACAGAACATACCACAAACTTAAATTATGGAGGTGTGGTTAATCTCTTACTTCTATTGGAACTCAGGTAATAGTTGGTAGACTGAATGACTCATAATTTCATGAGCTTGACAGACTGATTCATAATATCAGTAGCTGGAAACTCCACATATCTCCATCTTCATTAAGTGAATCAGCAGTTGTCCATCCTTCTCTCTCTCTCTCTCTCTCAATTTTTTTTTTTTTTTTTGGTGGGATATATGTAAATAATTGGCTATTTCCATATACACTTATCTAGAATTCCAGCTGCAGCACTAACACTCAGATAACAAAAACATTCACATTTAATCAACATCTCACATGAGCTTGGTTGTGACTTCACCAATTTGTTTTTACAACAGGAGGAGGTGTGCAAAACAGCATAGATTGCTATTTTTCAAATTGTCTCCACAGAGAGCAGAGCCCAACGCCAGCATGTTTCTTTAGAGCATACATATATTGCTTACTCAGAGTGAAGAATGATACGCTGCGTCTGACAATGAACAAACCACAAGGATATCATCTCATGAGTCAATCCTTGCAAATATGGACAAGGTACCATTAGTTCTGCATCATTAACAAAATTCAAGCACAAAACACATTTCCAGTATTACACGCAAGGGCTTGATATGGTACAACTCAACTTTAAGACAGTTAGTAGGTAAACATCATCAGCTTTTAATAGCTGTATATAATGAGAAGTTGTTATTTATGTCCAGTAACAACATATAGCATTGTTCCCATTATACCTAAAACTAATTACAAGAAATTTAAGTGAGAACAGACATTGAACAAGTTTCCCACCATCGCCACACATTTAAGGTCTGTAATGAGGCAGAAATCAAACTGCTCTTATGCTGTTTGCCCTGTAGGGTAATAAGTGTACTATGCTGAAGAAATTTCCATTTACCACTTGCCATCAACATATAGTGTTGAAACTTCACGTGTGAGGGGAAAAATGTCAAATATGCAGCTAACATTAGTGTACAGAACAGTTCCTAGTTTCATCCTTCAAGCATTTAATCTTCCAATCCTTTCTACATTCAAGTATTTTCATTTTTATTAAATCACAGTTTAACAGATAACAATAGAATTCTACGTTCTTGTTACATCAGTGGGTCAAAAGCATTAAAACTGTATCTTTTATGCTGGCATAAATCCGCATTTAAAAAGCACTTAATCAACACTATAGTATCATAATATTGTATCAGTAAGACAACCTAAGGGATAAAAGGACTCAGACAGATGTATGTTAAGTAGGACCTGAAGAATACCGTGCTTCATCAGAATTCTACTAGTTGGAAGTCAACTGTACCACACCCACCAGTATGAAAAGAGGTTAGAACAAAGAGGACACAAGTAAATACACACCCTGATGATTAAGCAGGGAGAGCCTGTCAACTGTCCCACCCGTGTACTGTCTTTCTGTCACATGTTTTGTCCTCTTGTCACATCAAACAAATATCTAGACTAACTCACAGTGCAGTCCTATATGTGCTCCTCTGAATCCTATACTGGGTTCAAAGGGACATATTCCAAAGATGGCAATTTATTTATTTATTAAAATATTTATATCTTGCCCTTTATCTGAAGATATAGGAGCAGCTTATGATAAAATCAATTTAAAACAATAAATAATTTTAAAAGTTTTGAAAGATTAAAAATATATTAAACAGTTCTCAATTAAAAACAGTTTAAAACCAATTAAAACAATCTTGAATAATATAACCATAAAATGTAGAAGCCATGATAAAATTAGGTTGACCCGAAAGCTTTAATTAAAACCAAAGTTTTATCTTGGCATCAAAATGATTCCAACTTTGGTACTGGGGGAGAGAATTCTATAATCAGAGTATCACCACAAAGAAGACCTTCTCCCATGTCTTCCCATAATATATTTCCCATCTGATGGAACACAGAGGAAAGCCCTTCCAATAGATTTCCGTTCTCAGGCAGGCATACAAAGAGAGAGGCATTTCCTATAGTACTGAGGTACCAAAACATTTAAGGCTTTAAATTTTACTGCCAGCACCTTGAACTCAGAATGGAAACATAGTGGAAGCCAGTGAAATCCCTTCAGAATTTGTTATATGAAAGAAATGACAACGAGCAGTCTAGTTGCTGCATTTTGCTACAGCAGAAGCTGCAGTTTCCAAGTTATCTTCAAGGGCAGTCTCATGTAGAGTGCACTGAAGCAGTCTAATTGGGAAGGTACCAATATATGGACTACTGTGGCTAAGTTATCCCTGTCCAGGCAAAGCCACAGCTGACAAACCAGTTAAAGTTGGCCCCAAGCACTCAGAGCCACTAAGTCCATCCAGCCTCCAGTGAACAAAGACAGACCTAGGAGATTATGCACCTGCTTCAAGGGGAGTGCAACCTCACCCAGGCAGGTAACCTACCAAGCTCCTGAACCCAAGAACCACCAATGCACAGAGCTTCCAGAGCTTCTTATCCAGATTCAGCTTCAATTTATTCATGTTGATCCAGCATATTACAGCATCAAGGCACAGCTCCAGCATCTCTACAGCCCCAGCTGACTCTGATGACAAGGAAAAGCAGAGCTGAGTGTGATGGCACCCAATCTCAACATTCCTATTGACTTCTGCCAGTAGTCTCATTTAGATGTTGAACAATAAGATTACGCTCTGTGGCTCCCCACAGCACAATGGCCACAAGCTGAGCAGGAGTCCCCCAGTGCCACTCTCTGGAACCAACCTTGCAGATAGATGCAGAACCATCCACCAGAGCTGGACCAGTAAGATATCAGGATCAATGGTATCAAAAGCTGCTGAGCGATCCAGGATGAACAGGGTTGCATTCCCTTATCCCTCCCCCAGACCAGGTGATCAGCTCAAACAAGACTGCATTGGACTGTGCCCTGGCCTGAAGCCAGACTGAAATGGGTCCAGATACTCTGTTTCCTCCAAGTACATTTGAAGCTGCCCTACCACCACACATACAAGCACCTTGCCAAAATACAAAATATTAGTGACAGACTGACAATAATGGACACATTTCATGCAACCTTAACTTGGTTAAGTAACAACCTTAACGTCACATTACAAGAGGGCACACTGTAGATGTTATATCAAGACATGCAACATAAGGCTGATATGTGGTATAAGCATGAAGACATATCACTAAATATCGAAGTCAGGATCATCCACGCTACAGTATTTTTGACTTCTCTGAAATATGAAAGGTGAACTATGAAGAAAGCTGACAGAAATAAAATCACCACATGTGGTACTACAGAAGAGTTCTACAGATATCATGGGCTGCCAAAAAGATGGGTACAAGAGCATATCAATCCGTAATTACCACTAGAAACCAAAATGACTAACCTGAAGATATCATCCTCCTGACATTCCATGAGACAACTTGACTCATTATAAAAAATAATAATGCTCAGTAATGTGGAAGGTAGTAGGAAAAGAGCAATACCACATTTCAGGTGGGACAAAGCCACAGCTCTGAGTCTGCAAGACCTCGGGAAGGCTGTTAACAACAAGGTCTCTTGGGCATCTCTTATCCACCATAAGTTGAAGCCGACCTCCTAGCAACATACCAATATTAGCAGTATCATCTTGCCTCCATGTCTTTAGACGAAATACACAAAAGGGAATATGATGTGAGGGAACTTTGATAGAAGGGAGCGCTTAACACAAAACTGATAGCCATTAACAAAAGAGAAACAAAATTATCAGAAGCCTAACACTACAGCTGAGGGTGCAAGGACAAGCATTCCCATAGAGAAATATGAGTAGAGAGCTCACCAAAGTCCCAACTTTACAAATTTGGCGTAACATCTATTTTTTTCTGAAATGTCTCTACAGAAAGAGATGGGCATGCAGAGTATGTTTTTATCCTAATTGCAGTAAGATGACATTAACATTCCAGTATCACTAAAAAAGGGTAGGTGGTTCTCCATTACAAAGAAGACATAGAGTAAGTATGTAATTAGCAGTAACAGAACTTCTTCTTGCATGTGTACTGCTATTGTGTACCAATGAAATCAATTAGCACCACTGCTACCTTTGACACCACTACACTTACTACAACTAATGGTGTTTAAATACTCATAAGAGCCAACGAGAAACGGGAGATGGAGTTCCACTGCAATTCTGTATTTTAGATTAGGAAGTATTAATGTTGACATTAAACTTCCCAATAGGTAAATGTATTACTTAATAATACAGCCCCCTCCTCAGTCCACATAATACCTTATGGAGTTACAAAGACAACAAAGAAGACCTTGCCTTAAAAAATGTACAAGCTGAAAAACAAATAATGGGGAAACAAGGAGCAACTGACAGGAACATAAGAAGTTTAGAAAAACCTGAATGTGGGAAAAGGCAAGCACAAAGGGAGAGTTTGTTTAGATTTGGTCATGATGATTAAAGTCTACATCCAAAACGTAAGTCCTGATGAGAAATTTAAGAGAAGAAAGAAAAGTTTCACCCTATCCCTGTTCAGTGAGACAAAACAAAATCCAATGTTTTGTTTGATGAGATATACTCTCACTCCTGCAAACTGTATTTAAAACTTTCCTCTGAGCAATCCAAACAAAATGATGTGTTGTTATTGTTGCTGTGTGCCTTCAAGTCATTTCTGACCTATGGTGACCCTAAGGCAAAGCTATCACAGGGTTTATTGCCAGAATTTATTCAGAGAGGGTTTGCTGTTGCTTTCTGCTGAGGATGAGAGGCTGTGACTTGCCCAAGGTCATCGAGTAGATTTCCATGGCCAAGCAGGGATGCAAAACCTGGTCTCCCAGGATCCTAGACCAATATTCAAACCACTATACCATGCTGGTCTCAAAACAACGTATTTCCCAATTTGTTCAGGTCTATTTCCTGACATAGTTTCTTTCATGAAGAGGAAAATCCAGCAAAGTAAAAAGAAGAAAAAAGGAAAAGAAAGGAAAGAAAAAAGAAAAGAAAAGAAAAGAAATTATGCAATGCCATTCAATGTCTATGCTTCTAGAATAGAAGGACACATCTATATGGGGTGCTCTGATCGTTTTACAGTGGACAGCTTCCTCCTTTACTAGCTTCTCTTCCCCATTCCATCTTCAATTTCCTGATTTCTGCATTATGATTTTCATTCAACCTTAACTCTAATCCTAACAGATGAGATGTATTCTGCTCTACAGCTACAGGGCGACAATGTGGTGACACAGTAGCCCCAGCATTAAACGTGTGACTCAGAACTGACTATAGCTGCATCCCTGCAACCACCAATATGTGTGCCCTGATTCTGAGGAAAGGGGGGATATAAATAAATAATAATACACAATACTTAAATAAATACATAATTGTCATCATGAGTGCCTCCTTTGATTACCATCCTCTCCTCCTCCTTCTTTCCACTTAGCATTATGAAGCTGACCTAACAGAGTCTACTCAGAGTGGGCAATGGCACAACTCCCCCACCAGTAAACCTGTCCACTGCATCTCCAAGTCCCAGCACCAAATATACAGTTAAAGGCAGAAGGTGGAACACAAAGTAGAAGAAATGACTTTGAAGACTATGAATCAAATGTTGAAATGGTGGTGTTTCAGTACAACAAAAGTGTAGAATAGTTCTACAAATACCCAAAAATGTTAGCCAGAACTATGTGATAAAAAATTTTCTTGAAAAATTGTCATTGTTAAATTTTTTTCCTTGGAAAATTTGATATCATTCATATATATCTCTATATCCATAGTTGCACTGTATTGTTGCTGTTGTACTGTAACCATTCACATTAAGTGAGCTACATATCAGATAGGAATTTCTAGTTATTCTTCTAGGGATACAAGCACTGACAAATCCTGGGGCTTAGAGGAACAGACTAGCAAATGAAAACACTCCTAAACCTGTTCCTGTTTCACAAAATCTCTTGTTTCTCAATAAAGGTACATGCAGTCAAGACAAAATGTTTTATGTTGGCTGTACCACAGATTCACATCTATCCTTTAGTGAAACAGAATGTTCAGCTAGTTGTACTCAGATTTTCTCAACTTGAAACAGAATCGGTAAGTACTACAGAGAGTGAGTGTCGCTGAAGATATTATAGTCGTACATCAGCCAAAAAAAAAAAAGTTCAACTGTTGATATAGGCTATGTCAGGTAAGCTCACTATAGGTATGTGTCTAATGTATGTATTCAGCTAAGAAGCTGAAATGTCCACCCACAAATGGGAAGGGTTATAGCCCAAAAAAACTTGTTTGGTTACCTCAGAAAAATAAACATCAGTCACGTAGACACAGGACTAAAAAGAAAGTAAAACCACAACTGCTTCTTAAGAGAAATATGAAGAGGAGGAGTAGATAATGCTGTCATCCCTACTAACCAAAACGAGTGCTTTAACCCTGTGATCTCTAAATCCACTACATCACTGATCAGTTCTCTAAAAAAGCAAAAACTTTCCCTCATGTTACCTTCTCCCAGTGACCTGCAAAAACATCTACCCAATGCTCACAAAGAGTAGATAAAACTCTGCTTCTAGACCATAACACATCAGACTGAAGGTGTAAGTAGTTCATGTTTGAATGTGTCTTTATTTTTTAAAAGAAAATTTATATCCTAGGAAAAAAGGTACTAGCGCACCCTTTCACTGATTTTCTACAGAGAGGAATTACATTTTTTCCCCTGTGGGGCAGTATTCAATGTGCAATAAGGTTTGTACAAAGCGGTACAACTGAAATGCAGGGATCTCTCATTTACTGACTCTGCAAAAGCAGGCTTCAAATTTTTGTTTCCTTTGTTGGCTACAATCAAACAACCAAACTATTTCTTTCAGGTGCCACCTGAGAGTAAGTGCTAACTGAACATGAAATGAAAACTTTCCTAAAGATTTTCATTGGTGCAGCCTTTTTCTCTGGACAATGACCTAGCACCAGAAAAGGAGATCTTATAGATGTAGCAGTTTCCTGCCAAAAATAAAATCTACCCACAGGTACTACCAACAGAACTAGGCTATCAATTCAACCTCTTTACTGCTCACAATAATCAATGTACAACTTTTGAAACATAATGAATCTGAAGATCCACTAACTCTATAGTATATTGGAGAGCTTACAAACAATTAAAGCCATAAAAAAATGGGAATGGAAGAAGGAGGATATAGACAATTATTCTCTAATAATCTCTAATGGCATTTTGGATATTTCAAATGCAATATTGCAAGTTTTTTAATTCTGAATCTTTGTTACAGGCAAACTCACACTTCTAATACTTTCCTTGTATTGTTATATAAAGTGCATAAAAGTAGCAGGCAAAACATCTATATGAACAAACACTGAACTTACACCAGGATTCTTTCTCTAGCCCCACCACCATATTTACAAACGGATCTTTTCTAAATACAGAAATTTATACTTATACTGGGAAGTCGCAATGCCAAAATCTCTAATCTCCTTTGACTTCTCCAAATGTGGGGCCTCAAGATGTTTTAAACTGCAGTTCCCATCATTTCTGACCATTCACTGTGTTAGCTGGAGCATGTGGAAAAAATCAAACAGAGGAGACTGCACTATATTTTACAAATAAAGTGTCCATTGTGAAAAACAAGTCCACAGCAGCTTTGAATTATGTGAATTAAATGGGGCTGCCCTTAAGACTGATAAAGAAGCTGTACTTGGAGCAGAATGTGACACCTAGGGTACACAATGCGAAGACATATGTGTCTTATATGTGTGCTGAAAGAACCAGACTGGCTATCTATTTTCTACTGAACCATGCTCATGGGTTTCTTACTAACATGGGAACAACTTAGGCCCAACATAGTTGAAGGATTATTTCTTCTGCACAGAGTCATTACATAACTGAACTCTTCAAATGATCCACAGCCCCCTCCTTTTTTCTTTTTCACATATTTTAGTATGCTGTACTACGTTTGGATATCTGTAGTTTTGGATTTGATTTTAATATTTTCTAATATCATCAACCTTTTTCAATTTTTAATAAGCACCACAGAAATTCTTTAAAGTATATTTTATCTTTTTATGCTCTAATTAATGTCTATGTTTTAATTTTATTTGTCCTATATGTTTTTTGAGTTCCACTGTGGGAAGGCAGGATATAAATCAAACCATCGAAGATAAATGATAGAATTAAAAAGTAAAAGCAGTCTATAGATCTGCTGTTCCTATGCTCCTTTCCTAAGGCATGAAGTTGGGGTATTAACATAAAAAACAATTGGAAGTCTTGTGTGAGTTTCTCTACAGGTAATAGAAAATGTTTTAAGTTTCAGTCAGAGATCAAACCATTCCAACCGCACAAATTATCATACAAATATATATGTGCTTTATATTTATGCACATAGATCAGAGTTCCAAGGAAAGTTTATTCATTAACTCATAAGAATTAACAATTAAACAAGTGAAACATTCTGAGACTGGAAGGAAGAACAATGGCTGTGTTTGCCAAAACGGCAAGCCAGAGTTCTGGGGAATCTTGATCTATTACTGACACGTAGTGTGCTGGTACATACAGCCCAAATACCTTCATCTGGCTCCTCACATTGTCAGGAGACCAACTATGAGGCAAAACATTACAATTATGAACCAGAATTCACAGTTTATCACTCCTAAGCAAGCCGTGAACTGGAAACAGCTACAAACTCGGACTTCAAAATCTGTTTTTTGTTTTAGGGGTGCTGCAAATCAGAAGTCCCAGTTGAGGTACAATGCTAAGCTTTTTCTTTCTAGTTACCTCCTGGCTGCGTTATTCTCTCCCAGAAATGCAGAGTTAAACAAGAACAACTTGGCCACATATGTTAGTTCTCAGCCTGTTGATGGCAAGTCAGGATTTCCAGAATTCTGGTTTATTACATATGAACGTATGATTGTTACCACTATAAATATTTGTAGAAAAAATATCATATGAATAAACCAAAACACACACCCTTTTGATGAAACAGGATAAAGCTAAGATAAAGAAGTATTTTGTTCACTTTATCAGATCTACTGGCATGAGTCATGGAACTAATTGTGTGGGACAGTCCCCAAATATGCAAAAACAAGTTAGCAGTTCCTAATTTTTCGAAGTCTTACTTAATTCTGAAGAAGCTATGGAGGAGTCGGATGTGGAGTATTTTTTTATTTAAAATGTTATTTTAAATACTGAAGACTAGGAAAAAGTTTTACCACCTAATTTCATGTTAATAAGTAAAAATAATCTAAATTCTTCTCTGTCTCACACATTGTGTGTGCATATGCCTTCAGGTCACCTATCAATTTACAGCAACTCCATAAATTTCATATGGTTTTCTTAGGCAAGAAATACTCAGTTTTGCCAGTTCCAGTTTTGCCAATTCCTTCCTCTGAAATATAGCTTACAGCACTTGGTATTCGTTGGCAGTCTACTACCCAAATACTAACCAGAGGTGACCCTGCTTAGCTTCTAAGATCAGACAAGAATCTGGTGGCTTTAGGATATTTACTTAATCGTATATACAACATACACACACACACACACATATATATATATGAAAATATGCAGAAATTGGAACATGTATTCAGGACTTATGGAGTCAAGGCTTGACCACATTCATATGTAGCAATAAACTGAGTAAAAACTGACAAGAAAAAAACTGTCTCTATAAGACCTAGTGGACAAGCTTTATGAAAGCAGCTTTTCACACACATACACCCATATAAAGCTTTGCTAGTATGCACGGGGGCAAGGCTACAAGCAGCATTGTGAACTTATCTAGGTTTCCATTATTCATTTGAACATGACAAAGGAATCTTATCCCTCACAAATCTCAGCAGTTGATGTAACAGGCAATATCTGCTTTAACTAATTGATAAGTAGATCAGAACAAAGAAGAATGAGCTGGGTGTATGCTAGAACAAGTCACATAATACATGTGATTAATTTATCGTGAAACTAGAAGTCTTCACAATTTAACATATATTATATCCAGTGAGTGACAAATTAACATCAATGTTAAAAGAAAAAGACTATTATGACCTGCTACACATTTGTTCACAAAATCACTAGAAGTTTTAGTCACTACCAGCACAAACTGCACAGTTTTTAAAATTATAATGAATATCACCTATTGAACATTGATTATAATAATTAGTAAGTAATATGGTCAAAAACCTAACAGCTTAAGCACCAAGTTGAAACCTATTAACTAAAATGAGAAGTTCAATTTGATTCTGCTTCTGTGACAGAAGATAAATCAACCTCTTGTTTGTTGGCCTAGCAGCTTGACCAAGGATTTGAGTGAGGTGGGAAGACCACTACTGCAATGTTTTTACTAATCGGCATATGCTGTTATGAGGCACTTATAACATTGTTACAACTAATATTAGGGTTACACACTTTGATGACTAATAAAAGCAATGTTCACTTTTTACATTTGCCCCAAACTAATGTAAGACAGCTTGTAAATTTTCTTTTGAGCCACACCATTTTCTGATTAAAGTAACCTTGCAATCAATGATGTACTGTGTTATTGTACATTAAACATCACAATAGCAGAGACTTCCCATAAGCACTTTGAACAATATCAAGTTTTGCATGGAATTAAAAAAGAGATGCCATTGACATTGCCCTTGCATTCAAACATCAGTCTGGTTTGTTGTCAGTCAAGAATTAACGACAGCTGTTGATGAACAGAAGCATACATGTTATGCAAAAGAGGGAGTAGGGCACCATTATTAATAATAAGTTTTACTAAGGTTTGTATGTTCAGCACTGTACAATATGTTCTTCACAGCCTATAGATATGATGTTGAGGCTTCTGAATCTATTGCTCTGTGTCTGATGTCTATTAGGCATTGTTGTGTCCCTTTTGTATGTTTCATATTCAGATGAGTGGAAGAAGCCAACTTGACAAATAACCACCACCACCACAAAATTTGCTGCAGTCATATACCCCTAGACTCTGTGTGACCAGTTAAGGTGCTTCACATCCCACATTTTGAGGTTTAATAGAGGCAGCAAAATATGAAGGTTTACCTTACGGACTTACCTGATGAACTGGTTTAGGTTACAAACTGTACACGCTATTGTTTTGTTTTGTTTGCGTCTCTCTCCCAGGTATATCAAAGAAAGCAGTCAGGGAATTAAGAAAGAACCTTGTGGTTTAATAAACCCGTATGTTGAGATAATTTTCTCTACTCCAATGTATAACCTTTTGAAATCATGTAAACAAGTTTTTGCATCATCTCCACTTTGTACAATGCAGCAAAGAAATAAATGACTAATAGGAGCCCTGCCATCTACTCACGTGTAAGCTCCACTGTGATCAATGAAACTGACACCCAGAAAACTCTGTATAAGATTGCAGCCAAGTATATGGATCATTACAGCTATACTTATCTATACCTCCCAATGCTACTTTCAACTCAGAATCTATCAGAATTTGGATACTAAAATTCATGGATGCTCTAGTCCTGTTATGTACAATGGTACAGTAGAACGGCATTCCTTATACAAAATGGTAAAAACAAAGTTTGCTTTTTGTATCTTTTTTTTTTTTTTTTACTATTTTCAAGCTGTGATTGGTTGAATCCCTGGATACAGAATCTGTAGATCTTTCATTGCCAATTGACCCCACTCCTCCTCATCATTCCATACCTCATTCCTCCTACTCCTCATTCCATACCTATATATTTGCCACATGGTCTGGATTCTCTGCTTCAAGAATGCAAACGTAATCCAATGCATTTTTATAGCTGACATATAGATAGTGTGGTGTAGTGGTCTGAGTGCTGAACTGCTGATGCTAGAGAGCATGGTTCAAATCCCTACTCAGGTGTGGAAATCTACCTGGTGACTTTGGGCAACTCACACTCTCTCAGCCTCAGAGGAAGGTAAGGGCAGCCCCTTCTGAACAAGTTTTGCCAAGAAAACCCCCTGATACCTTCTCCTTGAGGCTGCCATAAGTTGGAAATGATGTGAAGGTGCATAACAATACAGATACAATAAAATTTAAAAAAATAAATGCATTGTGAACATCATCTCCAAAGACAGCCTCACTCTAATAAAGGAGAACAGCTGTGTGGCAAAGGGAAATTCTTTTTCCCTTTAGCGAAAAACGATAAAGGCGATTAAGCTGGAATTATTTCCCAGTGACCTATATAATTTTGTCAGCTTGCCAATTTCTATTAGTGCAGGCCATCCAGCCTCTTAGGGGAAGAGTGATAACCGTCGAACCCTTTTCTTGGGGCAACAGGAGGGTCGATGCAATCGATCTGATTCCCGCACAGCAATTATCAGTCGCGAAGTAAATAAACCAATTTAGCCTTAACGCGTCGCTGCCTCCGTAGCCAAGGAAGCCGCTCCCCCGCCCGTATCGTCCCTCGCCAACTGGGAGCGGATTAAGTTTGCTACCTTGACAGGGAGACCGGTTTTGTTCGGCGGGCAGGAAGAGAGAGAGGCAAGACGAGGAAGAGGCGCTGCTCTGAGTCACCTACCGCTCAAGTTCTCGCAGACACGCCGCCTTTCTTCCTCCTGATTTTGCAAAGGACCAGGTTTCTGCCTCTGCAGACCCACGCACGCTGGTTATTAAAAGTGTGTTGGGGGGGAGAGAACAGGAAAGCAAGGGCATTGCCGCACTAGCTTGTTATCGTGCTATTATTCCGCTTTCAACATCCCATGGGTTTGCAGTTTAGGGAGGGGCCTCAACGGCTGTGCCACAAATGTGAAGCTGTTTCGGAAATACTTTCAACCACGTGGAAAAGGGGCTGGGGGGGCTTCAGACAGAGGAGGGACTCGAGGGGCTTAGCGGCTTTGTCCCAGGGGATGCGGGTGTTGGGCCTCCCTGAAACGCTTCGCAAGCAACGAACGCGCCCTTCTCTTTGAAAGAAAGAGGGAAACAACCCCCACTTGACATCTAAGCCGGACTATCACCTCTGGGAGAGAGAAACAAGAGAGGCCCCGGGCAGCGCGCCTGGGCCCCAGAGATGGGGGAGCTGTGAGGTGAAAGCTGCAGCCTCACCCCACGGGTTGCAACCGCCTTTCCACGCAAATATTCCGCACACGCGCCGCTCCCCGCTCGGCCAAACCCAGCCCCGTTTCTCAGAACCCCTTCGGGCGGGAGCGAACCCAACTATTCCCCCCCCCGGGAAAAGCGAAGAGGAATTTCTCCCGCGCAGACACGTGGGCAAGAGGGGCCAGAAACTAAAAGAGAAGCGCCTACCTGGAGGCCTACAGGGGCCCCACCGGGCAGTTCCTCAGGCAGCGTTGCGCTCCCCAGCCTCTCCCCGCTCCGGGCGGCGGATCCTTTGCTTGGAGTAATAACAATGCCCGCTGAGGGAGCCGAAAGTTTTCTCTTCCGAGCGTCCGAAGACGCGGCCCCGCCTCGGCCGCCCTTCGAGCTCGGCGTCGCCTCAGCCCCGCGCAGCCCTCTCGACGCCGACGCCGCGCTGCCGGCCTCCGGGGAGAGGAGGAAAGAGTCGGGGGAGGCGCCGGGCGGGAAGCAGCCGGTAAACCCCTCCCTGCCGGGGAGCCGCCGCCGCCGCCGCCGCCGCCGGCCGCTCAGAGCGAGAAGAGTAATCCTTCTCCGCGCGCCGCGGGGCGGGGGCGCGGGGAGCAAAGGCAGGGCTCTCCGGAGTTCTTTTCTCCTTCTCCGTCTTCTCTCTGTCTGGGCTCGTGGGATCTCCAGAAAGAGTTAAAAACAACAACTTGGCGGGGTTGTGGGACACAAAGTAAGAAGGGGCGGGGGCGGGCGGTGCCCAGGGAGAGGTCGTGCGCCCAGCGCTCGTGGGGGGCTGGTGGAGGAGCCGGAGCCTCGAGGCCTCCCTGTAGGCTCCCTTTTTTGTCCGGGGAGCAAATCTCTTTTGGCCCAAGGGCGAGTTACTTCCCCCGTAAACACGGTAATGTGGCCCCTCCGCAGCGGAGCGCTGAGTCCCAGCGGTCTTCGTTGACTGTGGAACGAAAGACTCTCTTTTCCCGAGCCGGGCCATCGATTCTCGCAGCCCTGTGCGCCCGAGGAGGAGGAGGACCGCCTCTTCCACTCGCCTCGCCTCCTGGAGGTAGCTTTCGGTCCTTTCTACACGAGACTGTTATTGTGCTATTGTTCCACTCTCAACATCCTATGGCATCCTGCGCTTTGCAGTTTAGGGAGGGGCCCTAGGATGTTGAGAGTGGAATAATAACACAAAAACAATCGAGTGCGGGAGTGGCCTTTTTGAGTCTCAGAGACTCAGGTTCGCTGCTGAAGTGACCGATGAAAAAGCCACTACGGCGATAAACGTTGTGGAATTTTGCAAACACCCTCTTGTGGCTAATAAAAGGAGGTCTGAGAAGAAAAATCCAGAGTCAGACTTTGGTAAAACTTTAATAATAACTTAATATATTTAATAATTTAATACAGGATACGTCTCAGCCAGGATACATTTCAGAACTTTGAAGCTTTGTTTAAACCTGTGAGCTCTTAAAATTCCTCTGGATCTCATTCCCTCCTGAGGTCAGACAACTGGGAACAGGCCAGTGTGGCCTATCTGCTGAGTCCTAGACCATTTCCACACTACCCACAATTGGGACATAGTTCCTAGCAGGTTATCCTGGAAGGGAATGTGGCTCTGTAGAAAAGTAGGACTATTTCCACAGGACACTGTTGTAGTGCTATTATTCCACTTTCAACATCCTGTGGAATTCTGGGGTTTGTAGCTGACTGAGACCAAAGAACTTTCTGGCTGAAAGTTCTAACTGCCCCTCCCTAAACTACAAACCCCAGGAATCCATAGGTGGAGTAATAGCACTATCACAGTGTAGTGTAGAAATGGCCCTGCTCTTCTACAGACCCACCTTCCCTTCCAGGATAACCTGCTAGGCAGTATGTGCCAATTGTCGGCAAGGTTGAAACTAGTGGTAGACAGGGTGATAACCAAGAAAAGAAGATGCTGTGGAGATTTAATCTTTTATCCCACTTCTCCCCCCCCCAAAAAGATGGAGATCTCTGCTTATATCCCACCACTGGGACCACCAGAGGTAGGGTTTCCATTCAAGTAGTCACACCAGTGCCACTAACTGTGAGGATTCTTCTCAGGCAATCCAACCACTGTGGCCAAATGTAGGGGGTCTTCATTCTTAACCTACCAAATGTGAAACATTCGAGGTACTCACTGCAAACACTCAGCGAGAGGGCTTTTCGTGTTTCTCACCTCTACTACAAACAAGGACTTCCTCCTGTTCTCCTTGTATGACACCAACTATGTGGCCCATCTAAATGCCCTCATGGTTCCTATGAGGATTTATACTACTTTTATCCCCAACCCTTCCACCTTCAATGCTACTGCAACAGACATCTTGTCTGAAACCAAACTCTCAGAATGATAGCTATTCTGGTAATTGTTTTTCGCGTTTATTGTTGAGAGAAGAAAGGATCTTCATGATATATTAAGTTAATCTGTTAATGACTAGTCTAGTGGGAATTCAGCATGTAATATGTGAAAGAGGTAATGTATGTCAAATAATTATGTTTGCCTGCATATTCGATATGTCTTTTTTTGTATACTTTTTTTTTTAAGAATGATAGCAATTCTGGAGGTCAAAAGTACATAAAAACAAAAACAGAACTTTGTTTACAGAAATTAAACACAAAAATAGTAGATTGTTTATATATGACATTTAAAATACCTAGCTAACATTTTCTCTGAGAAATAAACTTATCCAGAACTTCGAAAGGGAATGGAGAGAAGTGTTGGACTGGATAAAGACATAGTATAAGAAAAGAAAAAAGAAAAAAGTAAGATTGTAAGGAATGTAATGTAATAATGTAGCAAGGTAAAGTAATAAAGGAACAATGTAATAAGGTAGCAAGGGAATGTAACAAAACAACTGTGTAACAATGTAAGATGTAACAAATCCTCTGAGTAAACTGTAAGTATGTATGAATGGAATGAATACATGCAGATTCAACTGGAAAACAAGCCTGGAAGTGGGGGGGGGATTTTTAATTAAAATCTTTAATAAAAATATTTACAAAAAAATAAAATAAAATACCACACTCCTCTCAAGCTAAATCATACCGTTATCAGTCACAAAGTATGAGAATTAGAAATTGAAAAGTAAAGAAAAAGAAAAAAAGAAAGAAAGAAAAAAGTGTGACTTCTATTGTTCCTTTAAATAGTATATGATGTTCAAATTGTTGCAAGTCTCTGAAAGATAATATCCAACAAATCTCTTCTTTCTCTCCACAGTTGAACAGCCAAAATGGGTGGGGGGGACTTTCTTCTGCCAAAGCTTAATATATCTAACATAATATATCAATGTTACATTCTGTTACAAGGATGTTGTCTTTCTAATCTTAATATTAAAGGCTACTTGCTGACTTAATTACATAGTATTAATCTTCACCACTTAAAACTGTAAATCTTTTACAAGCTATATGACATCACTACATCCAAATGTTTCTGTACCATGTCATATTGTACAATTATTTGAACAAATCCACAAGTTATTACCAAGTCTATGATAGTGTCTTATAGCTGTCATCATTATGTGCCTTGAAGTCAGCTCCAACACATGACAACCCTACCATAGGGGATCTCTTGGGAAGATGCATTCAGAGGAGGTTTGCCCATGCTTTCCTGTTAGCCTGAGACAGTGTGACTTTCCCAAGGTTCTCCACTGGGTTTCCATGGCCAAGCAGGAATTTGGACCCTTGGTTCCTCAGAGTCCCTGTTGAACACTCAAACCACTACACCACGCTTGCTCTGCTATCTACAAGATGACAGGAATTACAAATTGATCTCCCAAAGCCAACAGGAGAGGCAGTTTCTGTTTCCCCTAGTTGCACCAAACACATGTTTGAAACATAAGAGCAGGAAGAAGGAGTTTAAGAAGTTTCCAACTACCTGTGAATTTCTTGAGTTTCTTTAATAAATATTATGGGCTCTGGACTAAAGGGTGTCCACCAGCCTCCCATCTGCCCACTAACATCAACCAATCAATGTTTAAGAAGCAGGCTAGTGAAAAGTGAACCAAGAGCGTCACAGTAAAAATAATTCCATTGCTTGAGCTAGTGAATAATAATTTGAGACACTTTTCTGTGTTATGCATGTAGAACTGGGAAGGATATCGTCCCAGCCTTCAACCTAATAGCGTAGTCTGACAGTGTTTAGGAATTCCTATACAGAGACTCAGAGCTGATGGGCAGCTATTAACCAAGCAGGAAGATGAGCAACATAGAGAAAAGCCAGTTCAATTTGGCAGTGTTTGCTGTCCAGTTTGGCAGTTTCATCTTAATGTTATCATTCTAAAGCTATTGTGCATCAATTCCATCTTTTCTTCCTTAGTGGATCTTGTTTTAGTAAAAAAAAAAAGAAAAGCAATGGAGGAAATACCGGCCAACTTCAAGTTAGAAGATGCCATCTTGACCCTTATAAAATTCCACATCTAAGTTCTGTCCTGCCTCAAGCCAAGAATTTTATAAAGGTCAAGAAGATGTTCCATTTGTAATTTGTCCAGTGCCTTTTTTGTCTTTTTTACTAATAGGAAAAAAAAATTAAAGAGGATGAGACAAGAGATGTCAGTAGTGTTAAGAGCCTTCTGTTCAGAAGCATCTTAGTTTCCTGTTGCCACAGTGACAGATCCAGAAAATTTTGAGAAAAAAAAACTTTGGAATGATATAATCTTGCTGATAAACAGATGTAAAAAGATGTAATCTTGCCAATAAACATTACATTGCTCTAGTTTTCTAATGGATTTAATGATGTAGCAGCCTTGACATATGAAATACTAGAGAGCCATTACACATAAAGCAGAAATTGTTGACCTGCGGACAATAGCAGAGTCAGTCAGTGATATGATTCTGGGTCCTGGAAACCAAAGCCAGGGTTCTAACACTTACCTGAGAAGAGTTCTTGAATAAATGGAACAGAATATTTGCATGGAGTCTCAATCATGCCATGACTATATAGAATGAGGATACCATTCACCTGACCCTAAGTCACAAAAGCATTATTCTGTCAGAGATGTAACTATAAAATCACAACACTTTTAGGGTTTCCAGGTTTTCAAAATAGCAATAGTTGACTGCTGAAGTCGATGATATGCAGTGGAACAGCATAGTACTGACAATTAGGACGAGGTTATTGACAAAGTTGCAGCAACTCCAAAAGAAAGTATTCTATATTTCCCCCTTCTTTATTGAACCCTGCTTGTATCCAACCCTAAGTAAAAAATAAATCCGGCAAAATATATCTCTATCTAATAAAACTGCTTAGACTTTAACAGGCACTGACACAAGATTGTAGTTCTCTAGATAATACAATTTAGAATGGACTTGCCTGCTTTTTCTGGTATAAACATCCAAATCAGAATAGTATGGAAGCCAAAAGAAGAACTCCATTATTTTAAATTGATCTCAGTAGGAATTTCCTTCTGAGTGGATTCCTACCACTTACAGTCAAGTTGCCTGTCTGTACTTCATCTGTATAGTAATAGAGACAGGACAGTCAGCCAGGGTGGAAAATTGAATAGGGTTTGGGGGAGCATGAATGATTAAATAATTCAATGGTTAATGTGTTATCTAAATGTGTCTTAATAAACTTCTACTTGTTGATTCTTTTTTTTTTAACAACTGTCTCTGATAGTTCCTATTAAGTTTAAGTTTAGTAGAGGTCATGCTTACCACAAGGAACCCCCACCAACATAACCCTCACCAACACATCCACAGTGAACCGTCAACCAACACATCCACGAGTCCACGTAGGGATCACCTTGAGGTCCAAATACCCAGTCCTGGGATTGATTATAACCAAATGGTATTTTGAATGAATTCTCTAAATTCTATCTTGATTTATTTATAAAAGATGCAGATGACACCACAGTGCTAGCAGAAAATAGCAAGGACTTAGAAAACTACTCATTAATTAGGATAGTACCAATGCAGGGTTTCATTTGACTGTTTATAAAAGAAAAATAATAACCACAAAAGATCTGCATAACTTTCAAGTGGGCCATGAACACACTGAAATTGTTACAGATTTTCTATACCTTAACTCAGTCATTAACCAAAACAGATGCTGTAGTCAAGAAATCAGAAAAAGTCTAAGACTTGTAAGGGCAGCTATAAAGGAACTAAGTAAGTGTAAAGATAAATAATTCAGTACCAAAATCAGAATATTTCTCATATTTAGATCTGTCCTTCAGCACCACATTTCATATAAGCTGATTTTATGGGTCCCATTGAAAGAAAGACAGAATATAAATTAAATAAATAAATAGATTTTCTATTTCTGTGTATGGATGTGAAAGCTGGATTGTGAAGAAAGCTGACAGGGGAAAAAATCAGCTTATTTGAAATGTGGTGCTGGAGGAAAGGTCTATGGACACTTTGACCTGCTGAAAAATAAATATTATGAATATTGTTATTAAAGTTTAAATTGGAAAAAAAAAACCTTCCCCACTTCCAAGCTTTTTGCTTTATTCCAGTTGAGTCTGCTTGTTTACATTCCACTCATACATAGTTTCTGCTTAAGGGAAAATCTTACATTGTTACATTGCTGCTTTGTTATATTGCCTTATTACACTGTTGCCTTGCATTACATACAATCTTGCTTTGTTCCTTTTTCTTTTCTTACGCTATATCTTTATCCAGTTCAAGACTTCTCTCCATTCCCCTTCAAAGTTCTGGATAGGCTTATTTTTCAATGAAAATGATAACTTTTCTATCTCTACCATATCCAGAACTTTTAATTTCCATTCTTTTATATCACCATAATTCCTTTCTTTCCAGTATTGCACATATGTCAGTCTTGCAGCAGTTATCAGATATAGCAATGTCTTCTGGTGACATCTTATTTCTCATTGTTGCCCTAGCATATTTAACAAATAAAACTCTGGCTTCATTTCAAAATTTAAACTATAAATTCTTTTAATTTCATCATGTATTTCCTTCCAAAATTTCCTTGTTATCTTACAGATCCACCACATATGAAAAAGTGACCCCATCCTTTTCATCACATTTCCAACATCTTATATTTCCATTTTTAGTTATTTTTTGCAACCTTTCAGGTGTCATATACCATCTGTGTAGCATTTTATAAAAGTTTTCTCTTAAATTAAGACTTGGTATAAATTTTATATCTGTTTTCCATGCCCTCACCCATGTATCCAGCTCAATTGGACATTCAATATTTTGTGACCATATTATCTTTGACAGTCTCTGATTCCATTTCTATTTGCAACAATAACTTATAGAGTTTGGAGATTCTCTTCTTCTGGTCTCCCCTCATCAATACATCTAATTCATTTTCTTTTCTTTCAAATCCATATAATTTTTGATCCATTTTAAATCTCTCTTTAAGTTGTCTCCATGGGAACCAATTAAATTCATGTCCTAAAACTTGTAATTCTTCTTCTGTACACATTCTTGGCTTATCCCTTCCCATTTCAACAACTCGTGTTAAGTTAATAGATTTCCTTCTTTTGTTGGGGCAATTTTATATGCTTCTTGGGGTGAAGTCCACATTGAAAGTCTTCTATAAAATTTATGCTTTATTTGTAACCAAATTTTCAATAATGTCTTTCAAATACAATGATTATTAAACTCCTTATTCACTGTTATTTTATCATAGCATAGGTATCCATACCATCCAAACCTATTATTAATTCCTTCCAATTCTTTAATTGTTGTGTTTTCTACTTGTGTTCAATCTTTGATTAGGTCTAAACAGCATGCTTGGTAATAGGTTTTTAACGATGGCACATCAAATCCTCCTCTCTCTTTTGCATCTTGTAATATTTTAAATCTTATTCTTGGTTTTTTCCCATGCCAAGTAAATTTTTGTAGCTCTTTTTCCCATTCTTTAAAAATCTTCTCTCTTCCTATTATTGGTAAATTCTGAAAGGGAAACATGAGCTTTGGTAGCAAGGACATTTTAAAAGCATTTATCATTCCCAGGAGAGACAAATTTAAAGGCATCCATTTTTCCATATCACTTTTAATCTCCTTCCATATCTTCAAATAATTGTTATCAAATAATTCTTGATTTTTATTTGTAATTATCATACCTAGGTATTTTACTTTCTTAGTGAGTTGATATCCAGATCTTCTTTGCAGGTCTGTTTGTTCTTTTCTTTTCTTTTTTTTTTTTTGTTATATTTAATGTCATCATCATTGTCTTTTCTCTATTTATCTTATATCTTGCCATTTGTCCATACATTTGTAAGATGTCCATCAACATCTGAACTGATTCTTGTGGTTCCTCCAGAAATATAATTACATCATCAGCAAAAGCCTTGTATTTTATTTCCTTATTCTTTATTCTCAAACCTTGTATCTGTAAGTCTTCATTTATTGCAATCAGTAATACCTCCAATACAACTATAAATAATAATGGTGATAAGGGACACCCTTGCCGTACCGCCTTATTTATACCAAAGCTTGTTGTTATATCTCCATTTATGATTAACTTCACTAATTGATCCAGATAAATCATTTCAATCCACTTACCAAAGGCTTCTCCCAGGCCATATTCTTTTAAGACTCGGTGCAAAAATTCCCAGGAAACATTATCAAAAGCTTTTTTTGCATCCAATAAAATAATAGCTTTCTTCTTCCCTGGGTTTTTATCATAATATTCAATCACATCCAATAGTGTTCTTATATTATTCTTCATTTATCTGCCTGGGAGAAAGCCTGTTTGACCTTCATGAATCTTGCCCTCTATTACATATCTCAATCATTTTGCCAATATTGTCGCCAGTATTTTATAACCTGTATTCAGCAAAGAGATTGGTCTATAGTTTTTAACTTCTCTTTTATCCTTATCTTCTTTGGGTATCAATACGATATTTGCTTCTCCCCAGGATTGTGGTTTCCTGTAATTCTCTATTTCTTTCAAAGTTGTTTGATATGGATGAATTAATTCTTTTACAAATCTTTTATAGTATAACATGGTAAATCCATCTGGTCCTGGTGCCTTATCCGTTTTCAAATCTTTTATAGCCTCTTCTATTTCAGTTGATGTTATTGACTTATTTGTTCCTGTTTCTTCAATGATATTTTTGGAATCTTGATCTTAGTAAAGAATTCTGTCCACTTTTTCTCATTTCAATACTGAGGGTTTTTTTTCATAGAATAATTTTTCAAAATATTCTTTAAACTTCTGTTTTATCTTTTCATGTTGCGTAATCATCTTCTTCACATTTTTCAGTTCAGCTACTCTGTTCCTCTCTCTCTTCTTCTTAAGTTTATATGCTAACCATTTCCCAGTTTTGTTAGCTTGTTCAAATTGAGACAATTTCATCTGTTTCATCTTTTTTTCTATTTCCTCTGATGTATTCAACATTATTTCTTTTTGTACTTTCTTTATCTCCACTTGTAGTGATTTCTTTGATGGATTTTCTCTGAGTTCTCTTTCTTTCTCTTGAAGTTTAGTCTGCTGAAAAATAAATAAATGGGACAGATTGCAAATCAAGCCTGGATGTTCATGAGAATTGAAAATGACTAAACTAATGCTGTCATACTTTGGACATATCTTATGACAATGTGACTCACTGGCAAATACAGTTATGTTCAGTAACATGGAGGGCAATAGAAAAAGAGGAAAACCTCATTATGGGTGGATTGAGTCAATCAAGGAAGCTACAGCTGCAACACCTGAGTAGGGTTTTTAATAACAGGATGTCTGGGAGGTCTCTCATAGTGTCATTGCATGTTCAAGCTGACTTGACAACATAAAACAACCATTAATTACTGTATTTTTCTACTCTCTTATGTTTCACCCTCCCATATATTTTACATTGTGAGTCCTGTGTATATGTCCATTGCACAACTTCTAATGTGTATTAGCCATTTTATAAATAATAAATGATGACAGTGCTTTTGCTCTGCGGATATTAAAATAATAGTAAGATATACATATTATCTCATGGTTTGAATATTTTAGCCTGGCAAGCCCATCCTTTTGAAGCAACCCTCCTTTATTCTTGTGTTAGACATTCAGATGACTAGTTTTTAATATAGCAAGAATCACCACAAATTTGGTTGTACTGAGAATTCTGATGTGATAAATTATCTCTTCTGAACACATTAGTAGTTTTTAGGATCTCAACTTTCATGCCCTGGCTCAAATTTCTAAAAAATGTTGAGGACCCAATAAGCTATAAACTGAATATGTCCTGGAACAGTTTTGAATTAGTCTCTGCATCCAGGCTTGCTAGTTCTGGCTTGAACAACAGCCTCACTAGTGGTGAAACTGTTCCTGCCCATGCCAATAAAAGCTTTCCCATAGTAGTTTCTGTAAATAAAATTGTGCTGTTGAAGACCCAGGAGCATACTACACATAGGCCCTTTCTGCACCGGGGTATTAAAACGGTGCAGAGCAACCTCCAACGGAGGTCTTCTGCACTGTGGAGTGGATTGGGGCGGACTATTTTTCGTAGTTCCACACCTCAATCTGCTCCGAAGTGACTGGAACTGGTGGCACGGTGTGTTTTTGAAAACCTCTTTTCAGAGGTTTTTAAAAAGCATGGAGCGCGCAGCCCCATGCAGCTCTGTCGCTGCACTCTGGTGCAGATTTTCAGGTGCACACTAGTGCGTGCCTGCAGATCTGCCGGGGGTAGGCTTTAGGCTGGTGAGCTTCTCCGGTTGGTGGAGAGCCTCTGCCAGCTGGAAGCTGCCATTTTGGATGCCAAGGCCACCATTTTGGATGCTGGAGGACTGCAGAACAGCGAGATCATGCTGCTCAGCATGGAGATGGACTTATCCGGCTGCCGGTAAGCTCCGTTTTAGAGCGTTTCCCCCGTTTCCCCCTCCATGTGCGGAAAGGGCCATAGTCTTTCTGCTTGGGTGGCAAACATATTCTTAAGAGGAGTGTGAACTCCACATCTACATCTTCACAAAACCATTACAAAGGTTTTATTTTTATTGCATGGTTCAAGCCTGCGGTCACATATGAAATATATTATTTTACATCTTAAGAATTAACAATCCCTTGAATTACTAAGAATTACACATTTATTCCAGTAACTCTAATTCTATCAACTATTTTGCTAATTTCTCAGATATAGCACTCTGGTGAATCTGTTATCTTTAAAACTCAGGCCTTTACTGCTGTGAACAAACAGCACAAATAACCTGCAAATTTTTTCTGTGGTAGGCATACTTGCATTTTTTTCCCCTGGAGAAGGACAGTGGCTAGTAGGGAAAAGATTAGGATTAAACACAAACTCAGCTCAAACTCACAATTTTCCAGGTGTGATTATTAATTTAAAGAGAACTTTGTGGGTTCATTAAACATATCTGGATAATTTATAGCTGGTCTCTAAGGCAATATTGAACTGATTTAAGCTGCAACTGATGTAAAGTCAACCTTCAGCAAGTTTTAACTTGCCCCTCCACAACTGTAAACAAAACTGAATGTACATTTTACCAAGAAGAAAAGGAAGCTGCCAGTCTCAGGATGTTACGCAATGTAATTGATTCCCTGCCAGTCACCAAATTCTGTGTGTTCTGTGTATGCTTTCTATCAGATGTTAAATGGCTGCAGGTGGTTTTCAAAATCTTGAGATTTCAAGCATATCACACAGTTTATGGATTCCAGCAGTGACTGCAGCTCTTGTTTTACAGGATGCTCAACAAGTACTGTTTAGGCCTGAAGCAAAAGAGTAAGGAAAAGATTATAAAAATAAAACATAAGCAGTAAGAATTCCTGTGCAGCTGACGTACTGATTTTCCCAATCTATCACTTGTAAGGAAGAACTAAAGAGCTACTGGTTTCCAGGTGAAATACTCCAAAATCCACAAAATAGTAGTACCTTCATTGGCCAATCAAAAGGCACAACATACTTCCTGCAATCCCACTGGCTTCCTCATCAGGCAAAAGATGTTTAAAAACATACAGGAGAAGAAAAGTAATTATGTTAACAGTCACAGGCCACATTTTGTATCAGATGGTTTGGTTGTAGTTCACTTCAGTTGGAGGAAATGTCAATTCAGGCAGAGGCCATGTCACTTTTTGGCCATGTGGAAACTGAGGAAAGGACAGTAAAATCTAAATTCCGTTAGCAGTTTCTTCTTTGCAAGCCAGGTTATCTCTGTCTTTTGTGAAGCCAGAGGGTCCCTTTCTTAGGCAGAGAATATTGAATTTCTCAAAAAATCTGTGTACTTAAGAAATTTGTGTTCTGCTACATCTGGAAAAATTTTTAGATGCTGCATAGGTTGAACTTGCCAATTATAGTCCAAATGAAAATGTTTTACCTTTGTTGGAGGTAGAATCCTCAGGTGCAGTTTTTTAGTTCTGCAAATTATGTGACCTTTGAGGGTAAGTGCCCCTTTATTGCTCTTGCACTAGAGAGAGGAAAGAAACAGGTACAGGTTCATCATGCCTAGGCACAAAAGCAAACGAAGGGCCCTCTCTCCTTCCCCACCGCCACCACCTGGCCAGTGAGGGAGAAAAGAGGCAGTATGTGCTAGATTTAATCCCCTCCTATACTTTCACCCCCTTTTCCTTTTGTGTCATAGAATCATAGAATCATAGAGTTTGGAAGAGACCCCAGGGGCTGTCCAGTCCAACCCCCTGCCATGCAAAAACAGTCATGTCGTAATTAGATTGTACGCCTGAGGGCAGGAAACTGTTTTGTTGTTCTTTTACTTGTCAAGTACCATGTACAGAGATGGTGCTACATAAATAAATGATAATAAATAAATAAATAAATAATAATAATAAACTCAATGGGATTTACTTCTGATTAGGTATGCAAACGAGTGTTCTTCATATAGCCACTGTAAGAAAAAAGCACACACTCAATTTTAATCAATGAGATTTGGAGTGCTTCTCTTTGACCCTGTAATTTGACACTGTACACTATTTTACATGAATTGGCCATTTGTTCTGTGTTAAGTCAATTATACTTGAATTTTTATGTAGAGCAGTTCCACAAAAATTTTGTTCTTTCAGTTTCTATTAAAACAAGTTATAGTTGGTGATACTGAGTTATCCAATTTATTTTCACTAAACAAAAGTCAAGAGGATTTATTCAAATTTGCTTTTGTTTCTGTGTAATATTATATGAATAGTAAAGAGTTTTACATTGCAACCCTATGCATGTCCACTCTGAAGTAAACCTCTGACTTCAGTTGTGGTTACTCTAAAGTAGAGGCTGCACACTTAAATAGACAATATGAATAATGCTCACACAGGATAAATGGCATGCATTTACCCTTTTACTCTAGAAATCCTCTTGGATGAATAATAGATGACAGTGTCATTTAGAAGTCTCAAAAGAATGGTAATCAAATAGTAATTGATTTCCATGCTTATCTTTTTCGAACTCTGATGCACTTCCAGACAAATTCAACTATCTATAACTGAATGTTCCCCAGACATCATATGATTCCATCTCTGTTTGTAGGATGCTGTGGTTTTCACTGTAGAAACTGACCCTTGAGAAGTTGTATTCAGTAAGCAATGTACTAAAAGTCTGTAAATAGCTCACACTGTGAAGTACAAATATCAGAACAACTCTCTTTATAAAGACAGCTGTGTGTTGCTGCACTTTTTATAAGCATCTTGCCAAACATACTTTTCAATAAACTAGACCTTCAGCAGCTCTTGTGTTTAAGATTCTTTACTAATGGAGATAAAAATGGCTAGTTATGATTTGCAGCTTTAGCAGGTTAACAGCCAGCTTGTGTTTATATAGAATGTGGTTTGTTTTTTCTCAGTTCTTTTTACTTGAAAAAAAAAAAGAATACAAGAAAATGTTTTTCACCGGCCTTTTGACACCCAATTCATATCTCTGTGACTACAATAAGAGTCCTAAAATAGATTTCACATGAGATTGGAAATAAAGATACAATAATATGTCAACTAGTCTTTTAAAACAAATGCGCTTTAGTGTTGAAGCTAACACATTTGCTATTATTAATTGCCTTCAAGCTTTCTTCCACTTATAGCAACCCTGTGAATGGGAGACTTTCAAGAGTGCTGGTTCTCAACAGCCTTGCTCATATCTTACAGACTCAAAACTGTGGTTTCCTCAACTGAGTCAATCCACCTGTAATACAGTTTTCCTCTTTTCCTACTGGTTTCAACTTTACTGAGCATTGTCATCTTTGCTAATGAGTTGTCATCTCATGAAGTATCCAAAGTATGATAGTTTCAATTTAATTATTAAGCTACCAAATAGGTAATTTTATATTTGGCACTTTCATGTGTGTGTGTGTGTGTGTGTGTGTGTGTGTGTGTGTGTACATATATAGAGAGACATATATATGTCATGTCTATGTGTGTGTGTCATGTGCTTCCAGGACCTAGATTCAGAGTCTGAGGCAGCGCTCTGAGCCCTGACACAGAAACTGCTGCAGCAGACTCTGCAGAGCAGACAGTACCACCATCCGCCCCAGGGACAGAAGTGTCAGCCCCAGCAGGGAGCCCTGCTCACTCTGACACAGAGAATGATCTAGCTATACCTACCTTTGCCCAGCGTAGATACCAAAAGGGTCTCACTCCCAGCGAATTTATGCCAAGCACCAATTAATCAGGCACCAGCTGTGCTAACCCTGGACCCTATAAGAACTGAGCCTTTCCCGTCTAGCCTTTCTCAGCAATCAACTGACCATTGCTCCCGTGCATGCTTCTGTTCGCTGCTCTTGCCTGTGTTTCTGCCTTTGTCTCGTGTTTGTTTTTGCCTGCCTCTGATTTATGGACATTGTTGGGACCTGTATTGCTTCTCATTTGCAAAGCTGTTTCCTTTCTTCAGTAAACTGACCACTTAAGTTACTGCTAAGTTTCTGGCCTGTGTTTATTATCAGTTTCTCCTCTCTGCCAGTTCAGACTGAGCTTGGAGTGTGTGTGTGTGTGTGTGAAACAAAATGTCTTCTACTTTTTATATTGTTGCTATGTTGTTCTAAGCCACAGATGAAACTCATCCAGCACTTAAGGACAGATGAAAAGTAAGCATGAAAAGTGACAGAAATAGGGGCAGAACCCTGAACGCAACTGTTCAGTGACTTACGTGCAAGGGCAAAGAGAACTACTATAATAATCAAGGCAGAGAAAGAGAAGATGACAACAAAAAAGGAAGGAGAAGAGGCTTATTTCCCAAGATCTGAGAAATCAAAGGGAAACTTTAAACCAAGGGTGGAGATACTATACAACCAGCAGGAGAACACACTATTTGATCAAGTAAAAATAAAAAGATTATTGAAACAATACATTGAAGAATTACATAAAATAGAATGAAAGTATGATAAATTAATTCAAGGAAGAATAATTTAAAGATGAACTTCCAATGTTAGAAAATGAAGTGGAAGCTTCACTCAAGGAACTTGGGACAAATAAACTACCAGGAACAGACAGCACACCAACAGAGCTGCTTCAGGCTACAGAGACAGATTCTACTCTCATTCTAACTAAAATCTATCAAAAAATATGGAAAAACAATCACCTACAGTTTGGAAACAATCAATCTATATTCCGATCCACAAAAAAGAAACACCAGGGATTGCTGTAACAACTGGACTACTACATAAATCTCCCATGCAAACAAAATTCCACAACAAAGACTTTTACTACGTATGGAACAAGAACTGCCAGATATCCAACCTGGATTCAGGAAAGCAATAGGCACTAGGGACCATATTGCAAACATCATTGAATAATGGAGTATACCAAAGAATTTCAAAAGAAAACCAGGCTGTGCTGTATAGGTTATAGCAAAGCCTTTCACTGTATAGATAGAGTGACCTGGAAGTCTCTTATTCATAGGGTCATCATAAATCAAAGTGGACTCGACAGCACTTAACAACAAAATTAGCATTTATACAACATACCATCACAGCCCAGTATCGCACAGAATACAAGCAGTAAACCTGTGGGAAGTACATTCCTTAAACTCAACATAGTATCTATAGCTTCTCTGGAGCATTTAGTTTCATACATGAACCTGAAGTCTACAGTACCCTCCATATATTCCACCAACGTGCTGTAAACTTCCTGAATTCCCTTTGTCAGGTTCCCATCAAACCTCTTGAAGTTCATTTAAAAATCTTTTTATGGTCTGCCTTCTCTCCAAAGCAATCTGATCAGGTTGCATGGAACTATCTCATTTTGCATTCTCAAAGATAATGCAAGGCAGAACTGTCTTTAGTTCAACCAGTGAACTTTGCAGAAAGGTTCTGAAGCCCAGCATTCATGGTCCACATCCAACACTTTATCCATTTGCACACTGGTTGTTTTTGGTATTTAGTTGTTGCAGAGTTTACACTTCCATATACAATATGCAAATTCTTCTTTTGTATGCAAGATCAAGGTAGGATGTTTTAAGAGATGCTGCCTTGAGGTATACACTCAGTCCTGGCATTAAACGAACAACAGATTTCAAAGAACCAGCAGCTTTAGTAGGTAGGTGAAAGAAAATCCCTTCTCCTTGTGATCAAATAAAGGTACCTAGAAAGAGAGAAAAAATGCATATATGTTTATATAATTGTATAAATGTAATTATACACCAGTATGTAATAGGAAATACATTCTTTTGAAAACATTAAACTGAATACAAACACTAGAATTTTCCCAGTGTAGCCCTAAATAAGAGAACGAGAGTGGTGTAATGGTTTGAATACTAGATTCTGGGAGCTCAGGGTTCAAATTTGGAAGACACTGGGCAAGTCACAATGTCTCAGCCTAAAAGAGAGTAATATAAACCTTCTCTGAATTAAATCTTGACAAGGAAGCCCAGATAGATAGAGTCACCAGAAATCAAGAGTTAGCTTGATGGCATATAATGACAAATACAAGCCCATAGTTATATAACTCTTGCTACCATTTCCTGACTTTAATCACAGTTCCAAAGAATATATAACTAATCATCTTATGGTTCTTTACATCACCAACAATAACCTTGAATGAGGTTACATATAAAGAACTACTATGGTAAAAATTTTCCTTTAGATTCAGTACTATCCAGTTCCTCCCCTAAATATTGGCAGGCCACAGTCATACTGTGTCTGATATCTCTGCATTCTTTCTTTCTTTTCTTTGATAAAGTGTAAAGATCATATATACCATAATTTATGAATTAATCATTTCCTGGGTGTAGGAAACAACTTTCTACATTAGTTGGTTTAATACTTGGATTTATATCTTTGTGTTCTAATGGAATCTGTTACCCTGTTTCTCTGGGGTCCTGAGAAAGATGCCCAAATGACCAAATATTAACACAAAATTGGGGAAATCAGCTCAGAGCACTGCCTTAGCTTTATAAGAGGCAGGGTAATGTCAGCAGGACCTTGTACTCTATGTCTACAGAGTCAAATCAGTGAGCCAAATGAAGTCAGAATAAACCAATTAATATTTTATTGAAAAGTAAACAAATAAGACAACAATCACACCACTAACTAAATAAGAAATAGGAAACAGAAATGAATTCAAGAATAAGCAATACGACCTGATCCTGTAGTCTTAAGCAGCTGAAGACAATGAAACTTCCTGGGAAGCTCGCTATGCAAAACTGGCAGCAAGACAGTGTAAAACTGGAAAAGCTGCTCTGCTGAACTATCAAAACCAGGGGTTTTTAACCAAGTTGTGCCTGTGATTAATGTCATAAACTTTGAGAATAAAGTTAACTTTGAAATGCACCAAAAGGCTTAGAAGTGGATCAAAACATATCAATCATGCAGCCCCAGTGTCGATCAATGGACACTTTTATGGTGTTATTATCTATGGGCGCGAATGAGGTATCTTGTGAGATGAAAGGCCAGATCCCGAGCCACAGCCAAGCTTTGAAATGCCCGCCTAAGAGAGGGGAAGTTAGAATTCCCGTCATTAACCAGCTGCTTCCTTGTGTCTGTTTTTCTCAGGATCCTGGCAAACATAGCCAGGGTGCATGGAAAGGTCAAATTATTTGATATCACAAAGGGATATCTAGTGCTCAAAGTTCTATGCCTAAATCACAGTTACAAATGTCCAGTCTCAACAAATTGGAACAGTTTAGAGCAGTGGTTCTCAACCTGTGGGTCCCAGATGTTTATGGACTTCAGCTCCCAGAAGCCCCAGCCACTATGGTCAATGCTCAGGGCTTCTGGGAGCTGAAGTCCAAAAACATCTGGGGACCCACAGGTTGAGAACCACTGGTTTAGAGATTAGTCATCTCATAGCCACTACCTCACTGCAAAATCATTTTGTGTTCAATAAATTCCTTCACTGAGACCAAGCTTCCCAAGATAACTTATTTCTCCATCCCTCTTGGATGGAAGTCACAAAGTTAGCTGGGTGAGTGAGGGGAAAAAGGCAGGCTAGGCTTAAAATATCAGTGGCCCTTGTCACAGACACTGGCCCTCTGAGCTGGCATGATTTATAGATGGCCCACTGAATGAGGGAAGAAATGTTTCCATCACAAACAAGAGTAGCTTCTGAGATTCCTTGCCAAACTGCAAACTGTACAAAATCTCTGTCCAAAATGATTTCTTTCATTTACTGTAGGCACGACATATCTCTGCAACTAACAATAACTCCTGCTCTTCCAACGTATGCATCTGATTATCATCGATACTGTCATATCAGCCAAGCCAGGCATTCTCCCCAGAGTGACAGCGTTGATAAGGAACATCTTGAACATAGTCTGCAGGAAGGAGGGGGATGTGTATAACAAGGCTGGAGCTGAAATTTTCCATGTCTGTTTTGGTCATGTGAATATTTAATTTTGTTTCCTTTTTGCAGGAAAAAAGGAATTATTTATAGGATAGCAGTTTAACAGCAGTATAGCAATATGAGGTTTAGAAAGCAATGGCTCCCAAAAAACTCTCTGAGGGTGGCAGAAAGGAGTTTCCACTACAAATGGAATTAGCATATCAAGATGAAAGAACTGTTCTCAAGAGTCTCAGCTGATGGTTTAACCTCTCTCAATCAACTAATTTTCTTGCATCTATGCTTTCCTCTTTGTTGCAGTTCTTGCACATGTGAGTATTTAGCACCTCACATTTTATAATTTTATTCAGATTTTTCATATACAATAAAAATTAAGCAACATAGAAATTTAGAAGGAGAAAAAGCAGAATGAAGAAAAAATGAAAGAAAAAAAGATAAAAATTAAAAAGACATAAGTAAAAAAATAGAAAAGAAACAGAACATCCAGTTTTCTCTTCAGCAATTATTAAAGTATAGTACATAGTCATTCTATACCTCTCTCATCTATCACAGCAATTCTTCATCCTCCTTTCTATAACATAAACCTACTAATGTCTAAATCTTACAATTGTTAAATATATTTCCTACAGAAAGTCAATAAGGGTTAGTACTTTTTAACAGAAACTACTATTACTCTTCCCTAAATAAGGCTAAACAGATTAACCCCTATCATTCTAATTTAACAATATTCTATCATAATGCAAAAAATTAAATATTAAATCTTTTCATCCCCATTAAACCATCCCCCCCCAATTCTTTTCTATTTCTCCCTTCCTCTAGCTTTTTTCAAATGAGTCTCCCAAAAAACAAAACTCAAGCTCATTGTAGATTTTTTTCCCCTCTAAATTTTCCATAGCTATTTTGGAAAAACATATCTTCTCGTGATAATGTCCCTTGTAATTATATTTCTCTCCATCTCACATATAGATCAACTTTAATAACATTTTAAACAGTTTCTTAAATTTCATAAATCCCCCCCAAAAAGCTTATTTCATAAATCCCCTTCCAAAAAACTTATTTTGTAACAATTTGATTTACAATAAAACCACATCAAAAATGAATCAACGGGATAATATCTAGAATCCAAAAAATCCAATCATTATTTCTTTAGTCATTCATATTTTACATTTACACTTTTTTTTTTGCCAAATTTCTGCCCTTGCACAAACTGGACATTGCTCCATAAGACCCGAGGAGGAAACATCCTTGTACTAGTCTTGTTATCTTTGCCCTCTTCTTTCTCCCCTTTGAGCAGTCTAGCTGAGAACAAAATCCAATCAGCATCTTTCCAGAACTTTCTGCCATGACATCCCCCCACACACACCTCATGACTTTACTATAGATCTCAGCATTCCTCCCTCCAACATCTTGAATATCCTTCAGGAAAAACATCCAGCTTCTCTTCCCTTTTTCAATGTATCCAATGTAATTTTTCTCTGCATTATTTGCAATGTGGCCAGTAGTCTCCTCTGGTTCCTCCAGATTCAGCTCTAAATCTCCAGAATCATCTTGGTCTGGAGGTACACCTGGGTGTACATCCAAAATTTCCACACTCCAATATCTCTTCTTATCTGATTCTTTGATTATCTGTTCTATCTGTTGCTAATGTGAAGCATGTAAGACCATTTTTAATCAATTCAAATTCCTTCTAAATTTTCTGCAAGATCACTGGATTCTATCTATCTCCAAAGGAGTGAATCATTGCCATTCTTTCAATTAAGCAAAAACTGGGCAAATCTGAGCTAATATTTTGTCTTCACAGCAACTGTGTTGCAAAGACGCACCTGGCTATTTCGTTTGTCTTGTTATTCAAATTACTTTCAATGGGATACCTCTCCCAGACAAAACAGGTCCACTTTCCCATAACAAACTGATCTCTTTCCTTTGTTTTTTATTGCTTCCAGAGTACTTGTAATAACAATCAGTCTCCCAACTTTAAAAAGTACCTTCCCAAATTGTAGTATTACTCTATCCTTTCCCACCTGAAAAAAACTTTTTTAAAAAAGTTCATACTCTCCTTAAAATTTCTGTTTTCAAAATAAGATCTTGGAAGTCTTAAAAATAGTATTTAATGTCTCTTTCAATCAATTTCTGTTGTTTGTGCAAGCTTGGTGAGGTTCCCAGACCTTTGTGGGTGATCCCCGCACTCTCCCCTCCTCCAGAGAGAGAATCACCAACTAGATTGCTAGAACTTTCCTCTGAGCTGGTGATCACTGCTGCAGCTCTCCTTTCACAGAGTTTTCTGTGAAGAGCTGTCAGCCCACTCAGAAATTTAGCATCTCCATTCTGGATTCTGTTTGTACAGCCCAGTTTCCTTGGTTCATGACACATTGCACCACAAAAATGTATGTGCACATTTTCTGAGTTCTTCTTTATGGTTTCTGTGGCTCACACACGAGTCTTACCTTGCACAGGACCACATATGAAAACTTCACTAGCTAAGTAATTTTTGTTGGAAAACCACCCCTACTGTACGGTGTCCCAAACTGCTCTGCCTCAGTTCTATTTCATTCATTGTGAGGGTGGCACATTTTAAATGTGCAGTTAGCACTTGAATGAGAGACTGCCAATGAATACCAGGTGCTCTAGGCTATATTTCAGAGAAAGGAACTGGAAAAAACACCTCTTGACTAAGAAAACCATATGAAATTCATGGAGTTTCCATAAGTTGATGGGCAACTTGCACACACCCACAAACACACTGAGTTGATCCACTTTCTGTGTGTTGAGTAGTTTTTTCTTTCATTTTCTTCTCTTTCATTTATTTGATCCTAACACTTAAAACAAAAATTGGAGTCCTTTGTTCTCATTTTCTGTGGCCTACTCATTTTTCCTCCTTTGTATGGCCTCTAATGCCCACTTTAAAATATGCAGGCTCTGCAAGGGAGGAACTTCCTCCCTCCAATGGTCACTCAAAGTTATGTCTTTTGCCTGGGTAAAATACAAATCGATGGATTATTGTCTCTCTGCTGTAACTTTACCTACCAAGGCCTTCAAAATAATATTTCTTGGCTTCATCTGCACACTTAGGAATCTTCTTTTAAAGTTTTTTCTCCTTTGGCACCTTGTTACCCTGTTTAGTGGGGGTCCTGCGAGGGACACCAAAATGTGCTCAACTATAGGTGGGGAAAATTAGCTCTGAGCACTGCTTTAGCGTTACGAGAGGCAGGGTAACTTAGCAGGATCTTGCAACCCAGGGTTTACGGGGTCAGGCCAAGTCAAGGAGCAGACCGGTTTGAAAGTAATGAATGATCTTTATTAAATACTGGCACACAATATAAGCAACACACGCACACAGATAACTAAGGAGAATAAAGGTGCGAGTAAGATAGCGGGATTTTCCGAGGGATAGTTGGTTCAGGTGATACGAAACCTGTTCCTGAAGCCCGGAAGAAGATAGAGAGCGATGCTAGGGTTCGGTATAGCTCAGCACGTGGAGCTGAGGGGAAGCTCACCAAGCAAAGCGGCAGCAAGGCAGTTGGAACTCGGGAGCGATCCAAGGAGGGTCTTGAAATCAGGGGTTTTTATAGGGAGAAGTGTGACTGCAGGCTATGCCTTACTCGGGGACAACAATGAGTTTTGGGTGCGAGACAATGTCTCTGAAAGGTCACAATTTAGCATGATAGAATCAGAGCCAAATTAACAATGGTGCAGCCAGTATGTAAATGTGCAACGCTTGACAGTGGATGGTTCAGCCTTTGTCAAGTTGCCTGCTTGGGGCAGGCAGCCTTTTGAAGGTAGCACACATACATAATGTGGTGTTTGCCGGGGAGGTCCCTGAAGCTGCGATCTGGCTATTTCTGGCTTGCCTGTATTGTTTGAGAATATTTCAGCGGTTAAATGCCGAGCCTAGTTTCGTGCTTGTCCGGGAGCCTCACAAACACGTGGAGAGAGGTGGTGGAAGAAAGCTGAATTATTGATATCAAAATGATATCGTGTGCTATCACCAAATAGGCCTAAACTGCAGTAACAATCTTGTGAACTCACACACATGTGGAGCTCATGGCTATTCACAGGCATGTCCAAATTACTACAGCTACAAATTACTACAAAACAAAGTTGACCATGAGCCTCTCAGCCCAATCTGCACAGAAGAACTCAGATGCTGATTTTAAGCCTATGGAGTAAAAGTAAGAAAGAGCATAACTGTAGTGATCTGAGCGCTTGACTACAACTCTGGAGACCAGGGTTCAAATTCCTGCTCAGCCAACAGAAACCGATTGAGCCAACTTGGGCAACTCACACTCTCTAACCACAGAGAAAGGTAATGTAATTTCCTTAACCAAGATATTTCTTATGCCTTCATGGCCTCTTGGTAGTAATTAACCTTATGTTCATAGCAAGGAAAGGGGAGGCACTTCTCTGTGTTTATGGCTATGCTGGACAAACAGTCTCACCCTTATGATCTCTACAGTATTATGCTTCCTTCTTTGTCCTAGGAATAGAGCCTTGTTTTCACACCCTTTCAAGATGTATTTTTCTGCAGTAGTGGTTTATCAGTCACCTAGACTAGCTTTGAACTATTTCTTCACTAATGTGTTTATTAAAAGTTCAGTGAAAAGCCTAGCCTATCATTCATTGCCACAATAATTATCCTGGGCATTATGGATCACTACCAACCTTTCCAACCATTAGTAACTTGTAGCATTTGATTTTCATGATTAAAGTCATGTTCCTTGTGCCAGTCACATTGGCAAGGCTTGTGAGTCAGTTGTGTGCTTTATGTTCCAACCAAACTTACCTGTGTCTTCCTATTTGGATTGCAGAGTCTAATTGACTAGAATATTGCCTGGCAAAAGTTCAAGAACTACCTTTCCTCCAGAGTGATTTGGCCAGGCCAGTTGTGACATCAGTAGATTTTCACAGAGATACTTCCCTGTCAGAACTCTGAAGAGCTCCAACATGGTCACATTGCTGCTTTGATTGTAGAGTCAGGGAAGATGCCGAGTTTGGTAGAGCATTTCCTCCATTATGTTTCAATTAGACCCTCCTCCGGTAAGTTACGTATCAGGAATTGTGACTCATGGAGCGGGTGAGGTCGAGTCTCCCACCAAAAGTTATCCAGCTGTAGTAATTTGAACATACCTGTGAATATCCATGAGCTCCACATGTGTGTGAGTTCACAATGTTGGGAATGGCAACCTTTGCATGCCTAATTAAATGGCTAGTTTGTTTGCATGTCTATTGTAAGCATAGAGAGATAGCCTAGAGAGAAGTTCCTGTTTGTTGGTCAACACTCCTTCCTCCAGCACATTCCACATTCCTTGTTTTTTTAAAAGGTTCTCTTGCCATTTACTCCCCCCCTTTTGTCTTTGCCTTTTGACCTGAAAGCATGCTCTGAGATTTCCCAACAGGGATCATTGGCAGCAAGCATGTGAGTGCTAATTTTCTTCCTACCTTCCTCAAGAATTGAACGTGTGTAGACCATGCACAAGATTTTGTGAGTAAACTCTTTTATATTTTTAACCAAACTGTTTTTGTGTTTATTTTGAGCTAGATTAAGTGTGTTTTGGGGTGGAGTTAAAGAAATGGGACTGGTGATCTGTTCAACTTCCGTTTTTGTGCAATTAGTAAAATACTCTGCTGATTGAGAGTCTCATTACCAAAGTCTCTCGATATTCAATATTTTTTTAATTTCCCCAGCACACAAGTTGAAGAACCACAGTTGTAGACAAGCAATGAGTTCTTCACAGAATACTGTATGTCTTGAATTTTATGTTGCCCCACCCTTTAGCTTCTTAACAAGCCTGTAGCTAAGGCTTGATTCATAAATCACAATAATTAGAGACCCAGTATTTATGGGATTGATTACTTAGGTTAATTAATGGGTCAACTGGAAAGCTGCTTCTGAATAAATAAATAAAAAGTGAAAAAAAATAAGTCTGTAATATTTCCAAATATGTCTTATAACTTTCTCTTGCTTAGGTCACAGATGCACAATGACAATTGCACAAATGACAATTTCATCTTGCTTCCTTTTTCCAGGATGAAGTAGAAGAAACCCAGGTTTGTTGTGACATCTGAATGTACCCAAAGTGTTCAGTGGCAAAGGCCTGTTCTTGCTTTCCCAGAAAGATTTAAAAGTAGTTCTTTTCTCTTTTGCTAAAGTATACTTTAAAGCAAGAAAGATGCCAAAGCAAAAGTACAAGTAGGGCAATCAGTAAGTTGCTAGCTAGCGTAATTTGACATAAGGTCAATGAGACAAAGGCCAAGGTCAATGGTAGCTTAATGACAAGTTCACTAGCTGGGTTGTTTTGTAGATCATTGTGAATTAATGGTATCCGTGTAGAACTACTATAAAGATCATTGCCGTTCACATTTATGCAAAACAGAATCTGTTTTCCCTCCAGCATTTCTTTTTATGAGTAGTCTTAATGTCTACACAGTCCCACAATAACACTTTGTACACCATAAAATCAATTAGATACACAGAACTGCTGGTTAGTCTACTAGCCTATAAGAAAAAGGTTTTGCCATCTGACACCAATTATACAGTCACATAGTGGCAAACAACAGTAACCAAACTGTGAGTTTGATAGTTGTACTATTATGGCTACAACACTACATTTAGATAATGTTGTTTTTGCTATCATAATACCGTAGGAACGATTTTTATTTTATAGCCATGTATTAAACTGTTAATGCTATATGCACAAGTTGGATTAATAATTTTCCATGGGGTTGCTACCTTAGTCTGTTAATGGAAAAACAACTGTGAAATTATTTGATGACAATCATTTTTTGTATAATTATTTTTGTGATACAGCAGCTAAAAGCTTGCATTCTGGTTTAATACAGAAAAAATAGTTCTAATCTATCAATATTCAAAAAACCAAAAAATCCCTAGATTGATAGATTAGAACTATTTATTCCTTATAAATAGCAGTGTGGTATTTTATTCACAATATCTCTTTTATCCAATGATTTACCTCTTGCTACATTGTTGAACTTTTCTTAATGTTTTATATAGCTTCATTTATTGAATCTAGGTCCCAGTTTTAACTGTATGACACCCAGTGTTTCAGCTAACCTGAGTTTCAGCAGGGGCTAAGGGGCTGATAAACCCTGAACCAGTTGCCTAGCTAGGCTGGCTGGAGTCCTTGACAAATGTTACATGCAAACCACATCTTTGTATTTCTGTGGAAACAAGATTTCTTTACCTTCTTTCTTAAGATATTCCTACTATAGTCCCTAGGATTTTATTAACCAATATCCCCTCTGGACTGGAATCCTCTTACACTGACATAACTAGAGAGGAGAAGGCACACCAGCGTAATTACTTTCTTGGGCATTCCGCAAGGTGTCCTTGCACAATGCTTTCCCCCCAGCTGTCTAACAGCAGATAGATGTCATCTGGGGAGAGTTCCAACACAAACAGACAGTGATTGGCCCCAGGATTTTTCTAGGAGCTATCCAATTCCCATTGCAAATTCAGGGGGGAAAGGAGCAAAATTTGCCCAGACTTCCAGTGAAAGCACACCATGGGCAAACTATATGGAAAATATCTGGTTATGAAATGTGAGCTGCTAATAATATATTTTTTGGCAAGAAGCAAGGTACTTTTTGATCTAGTTGTTTCAGGGTGGATCACTATTTTACCTTTGCATAAATTTGTGTCTGTGCAAAAACAGGAAAGCTGCTTTCAGTACCACTGCAGGGAGACACTCTGGCCTAAATCCTTGAGTATGAGTCTAGATTGTCATTTATATTTAGTAATGTGAGTTTTTTACAGAGCCAGTGTGGTGTAGTGATTTGAGCATTGGACTTTAACTCTGGAGAACAAGGTCTGAATCCCTGCTCAGCCATGAAAACTCACTGGGTGATGTTGGATGAGTTATACTCTCTCAGCCACAGAGGAAAGCAAAGGCAAACCCCCTCTGAACAAATCTTGCCAAAAAACTCTGTGATAGGTTTGCCTTGGAGTCACCATAAGTAGGAAACAATTTGAAGGCACACAAGGAGAAGAAGGAGACGAGAAGGAAGAAGAAGAGGAGCTTTTTACAGTGAGACCTCTTTTGAAGGGTAGTTCTGTACCTTCCACTATTATGAAGGAAGGTATGTCAGTAATCAGAAATGTGGTAGCACATACAGTCCAACTTACCTGATTTTGCAGGGACAGTTCTTCTTAAACTTCTGTTGTCAGCTGCTTGTAAAATATGCCAGTTTCTCTCTCCTCCTCTCACTTTCCCCCTTCGTCCTCAGCTTACTTCAGCTACTGCAAACTGAGTTCAAGTTACAAAAGCAGTTTGCGCTCCATTAATTCAGCAGAGGGCAGGAGTGTGTGGCATCTTGTTCTTCCCTGTAGGCTTAGTCAAAAGTAAACTGCTGCAGCTTCTCCTAGCTCATTTGTTCTTCCTTATTACTTTTTTCTCTCTTGATCACACTTCGATGTTGCTTAGCTATGTGTGTCCCACTTTCCATCTGTGAAATGTTGGAGGTTATGGATGCATGTAATGTATAATTGCCCCATTCTCTCTCTCATTCTCTCTCTCTCTTTTTTTTTTTGATAAACAACATTGCCTCAGAGCTCAGGTGTGAGAAGCTCTTTCCATTTGTCATAGGGAAAAGAAAGTTGTCTGAACATTTAATGAAAACAATACAGTACTCTGATTTTTCCTTTTCTCAGTAAGCCTCTGAAGATTGCTAGCAACCTGAGATTGTTTTTCTGCAAGGAGAATTTCCTGAATGTTAATTGCAATAAAAGTAAAATTATTACCTCCGGGGTGAAAGAACTTTCCTCCAAACCTCCTGCATAGATTCCTGCATTATCAAACAAGTACAACCATTCTGATACTTGGGTGTATTCTAGCACTAAGAAATAGAAATACAATCTCATTGTGGCTGAGCTGAAGATCAACAGCTCTCCAGCACTGTCCCATCACAATCCCAGCAGTGCCTCTCCCGGGATGGGAGCATGTCCCCAACACTCCTCTCCACACGCAACTGGCTGCCTGTGGAAGGGAGCGCAAGGGCACACTTCATCCCTCTGGACTGCAGCCGGCCTTCTTCCTGTGCTGCATTAGGGGAGGAAGTGCGTCATTCATGCTTCCAGCCCTTCTGCATGGCTGGTTGCAATGGAAGGCTTGTGTGATTGGAGTTCATTGACAGAGTTTCTCTGTCAATGATATACCACGCAATCGCGCTAGCTGGTGATGTGAGAAGGACAGGAATGCAGTTATGTCATGTGGAAGCATTGTTGCAATCCCACTCCTCTCACATCCTCATGCTAGGACACCGTTGTCATCCAGAAAGGGCCTAAGAGTTGGGAACATACAAGGTTTCCTAATTGCAAAAATATTAGTATTCAAGCTTTACCATCACCAATACAGTGCAGAAATTCAGTGCAGGGCACAATTCAACATCTGATTTTCATCATTTTCTGAGCTGAATTTTGAGAAGGGTGCTATGGGTTTTGAGATATTTGCTTTGAGCTTTCTTGTCTGAAGCAACATGTCTTAGTAGAAATAAGGTTTGGCTTTAATTTTTAATTATTAACTCAAAACATCTATGTGCATGTATATAAATATCTAGAGAAAGTTACCAAAATATATTTTCTACAACAAAATTAGTCCACAGCTAAATCAATTATCTGGTGACAGATGACAATGTAAGTTATGTCCATGGCTAAATCAATTATTTGGTGACAGATGGAAATGTAAATTATTAACAGCGTTTTCTTCTCCCCCATTAATCTACTTTTTAAGTTTAGGAAGTCTGCTAGGGAGGAATACAAAAAACAGGCAAACAAACATGTATTTGGTTTCCTCAGTCACTGCAAGAAAGTGTCCCCTCTTTTAGTATGTTTAAATATAAAGCATATTTACATAGGTATCATTTATGAAAAAAACCAGCTCTCAGCCATCTCATATACAGATTTAGATGGAAGATATCCCAAGAATCCTTACACTCAAATAATGAAAGCAAGACAATAGCTATCTACATAAACAATAACACAATGGATATATGATTATAGTGGAAATTAATAAAAATAATGTATTAAAGAAAATAATTCTTACACTCTGCAGTACTGCATGTGTTAAGACTGTGGAAATGGGGATTTTCTGCAGCATTTATTTTGTTGCTATGTGATAGGCAATGTAAAGAACACAAATTCTTTTCTAAGTTGTTGAAAGGAGACGAGCATTGGTCAAGCTTATAAAAATAGATTATTTGCTGTTGAAAAACAACATGAGCCAAAAAATGGCTACTCTTTATCACGTACACTAAGCAAAGCAAAGCAAAATGTATGTGCTTTACCACTATTTGAATAAATGATCATCTATGGAGTAAATTCATGAATTATGGATAGAGTAACCCTTCAGATAATTTAGTACATACTGAAACATGTTGTGAATTATGGGGAAACAAACACATCTGATTGCTTTCATTCTCCTGTTTTGATCACAATATTCAGTAACCTCTAATCTCTTTTGTTTTTATGTTCTGTAATATTACCTATAAAACTGTGAAACTCTGTATCTGGAATCTTATTTGCATTAATGCTATCTTTTCCCTAGGTATAAAAAATGGCACGTACCAACTATGTGAATTAAAGAAAGATAGATCAGATTCTATATTCAATTCCAAGATGCCATATATAGTTTTTGGCTCACTTACTTTTACTCAATATCCAAACATGCTCTCTAAACTTTATTACTTATATTAAGTCAAATCCTCTTATTTTCTGTTCTGTAATCCTAACCAGAATGGAATTTAGAGTTCTGTTACAAAACGGAAATTGCAAGGCTTGTGTTGACAACTAGGTATTCTGCTTGTTTTTTTGTTTTCATTCTGCCACTCTCTGGCCTAATGTAGAACTACAATGTACTTTGCTAAAGCAAAGCTGGTGTTGTGCTACTGCAGTATTCCTCAGAAAAGTTTGGTAAGATAAAGGCTACAGGCTGCCTGCGTCTTACCACTGCTGTTGTTTTTAAATACAGCAGGAGTTTATTTATATCTTTAGGATACTCGAACAACAAAATAGTATTGACTGCCATAAGCGATTAGACTTGAGACTGAAGAATCGAAGTTTAAATAAGAGTTCTACCATGGACTTGTAGTTAGGCCTGAATCATATAACAATTTCTCAGGTTTTCATTGGTAAAATGGAAAGCATTATAAATGAGTTCAGAGGCTTGTTGTGAGGCTGGCATTCTCACAAGTACATGATTCATGATAATTACTGAAATTGTTATTGTTTGCCTTCAAGTCATTTCCAACTTAGGGCGACCCTAAGGTGAACCTATTACAGGATTTTCTGGAGCTGAGAGTGTGATGAGCCAGATAGTGGTCTTACATGGCTGAATCGGGAATCAAAACCTGGTCTCCAGGGTCATAGACCAACACTCAGACCTCTATATCATGCGACCTCTCTATAATTAGTGAAATACCATGCATCAAATAGCAAATCTCAAGGGGTTAACTTCTATTATCATTTCTATTTAAGCTTAAAGTTAGTATTTTCTTTTCCGGCTCTTTCCACACCTTACCTTCTCATGTTTGAATATTTCCACACGGCACTCTTATAGCGCGATGATTCCACTTTCAACCTTTCAACCTTTCAGATGCCTCCTGAAACTACAAACCTCAGGATTCCATAGGAGGTTGAAAGTGGAATCATCGCGCTATAAGAGTGTTGTGCAGAAATGTCCTTTGTCATCAATCGTGATCCTAGCAGTGCCTCTGCCAGGAAGGGAGCACAATGGGAACACTCCCTTCCACACCAGAGTGCCTCCATGTGGAAGGGAGTGCGATGGACATGCCTCTTCCTTTTGCAGCACAGCCGGGCTCTTTCCTATGCTGCACTGGGACAAGAAGTGTCTCCATTGCACTTCCAAGCCTTCCGCAGGTAAGTGTGGGACAGTCACACAATCTGGGGTCATTGATGGGGAAAACCCATCAATTATTTACTCTGTGATTGTGCCAGCTGGCAAGGGGAGAAGGATGGGACCACATTGTCGCAGGCCCACTCCTCTCTTGTGCCCATGCCAGGATGAGAGCCTCCTGTGGAAGGGGCCTTAGAATGACACATACGTGAAGAAGTTATGTATCTGAATATCTGAACTTTCATTTCCTGTTGTCTACAGAAACTAAGGGCTTTTCCACACTACACTGTTATATTGCTATTATTCCACTCTCAATTTCCTATGGAATCCTGGAGTTTGCAGTTTAAAGAGGGGCATTTAGAATTCTCAGCCAGAGAGCTCTTTGGCCTCAGTAAACTACAAACCCCAGAATTCCACAGGATGTTGAAAGTGGAATAATACCACTACAACAGTGTAGTATGGAAAGGCCCTAAGCCTTTTTGGATTTATAAATATTTTATTAATGTGGTTTTCTTGTGTGTTTCACTTGCTAAAATGTTTAGATTTTTAAAAAATTAACTAATCCCAAACACATGTAACTGCACTTTTTCATCAGTCTTTCCTTGGCCTGTTGCTGAATATCTGTTAAATTTTAGATTTTAGTTGGAGCAGAGTAAATTGCGGTAAATTGGTGAAGCACCATGTACCTTGCAGATGCTATATATATAGTTATTTTCTTGTTCTTATGTTGCTTATCTTTTAAAATAGAACAAACATTTTTTTAAAAAAACTATTAAACATGTGCAAATATCCTCTTCCTTACTTTTATTCCCCATAGGTGTTTCATTTTAAGAACAGAAGGAATTCCAGAACAAGCTGTTTAATCTCAAGGAAGGTTTGAACACGAGCACATGTAATGTTAAATATTATGTACTTTGGTTTATTGCAGTACAGCTAAAATATCTCCACTGCGGTTTGTCAGTATTTTTAAGACAAGCTATTTGCCCAGAATTTCAAGCAAAAAAAGTATAATCTCAGTTTATGCTTCCGGGAATGAGTTACTACAGTAAGCTGGATCTGATAGCTTGACCTATGATAACAGCCATTTCCCTAGCACAGAATGGCATTAATCCACATGGTCAAGAAAATGGCTTAAAATCAAGAATAATATAATCTCATAGATACTGGTATAATTTCATATTTAAGTACCATTCATTCTTAGGATTTAAGAGCCTAGCAGAATCATTCATAGCATACTCAGATTCACAAACCTTCTGTTGATGGCCCTGCTTTGCAAATTCTTTATCTATGCATAAGAGTTCTTAAATATTTCTTCTTGAATAGTCACAGAATTCAGTTAAGTGTACTTGGAACAGTCATTTTATAAAAGTGTTGTTTATAATAAATGTTTTGTGGGGCTATTTTATGTTCAATATGCTGTTAATTTATTGAACTTTAAAGGCAAAAGAAATGTTCTTTGAAGAAATCAACTCAGTGCAGTCCTCTGCAATCATACCGTGGAAATGGTTTAAAAAACAAAACATGCCCCCCCCCAACTTATGCCATCTCTCAGAGAAGAATTGAATCTGATCTTGGGGTTTGCATGTAGTATATTACATTATGCTTTTAAAATGATTTGCATTCCCCATCCATCCAAGCAATGTACCTAGATTTTATTTTACTGTATTTTATAATTCTGGATAGAACAGTAAAGCTGGAATCAAGATGAAACTACTCCAGTTCCTCTACAGATTCCTTCTATCCTGCATTTACTGTTAGCAGGAGTCTGTGGGGCATGCTACAGCCCAGCCTGAAAGTGATTTAGTCAAGTAACATCTGGCTGGCACTGCATTTGAATAGATCCAGGCACACATAACAAGGGCTTCAACACAGGCAGAGGAAATAGAAGGGCCCAGGCAACTGCCTAGAACAAGTAAATGCAAGACTAAGAAGCAAGACTGGGAAGACTGGCTCAGAAGATGGACGCAACCCCTCTGCCCCGCGATCTCACTCTACCGCAGTCTGTCAATTATGCTTTTTTCAAAAAATTCCACGGGTGCTTACAGGGTGGCAAGGGGGGAATAGTAGGCCAGCAGCAGCCCCTCCCACTGCATTGATATCCTAGACTAGCCAGTTTGATCCTTTTAAGAACCTATAAACCATTGCCTCTTGAGCTACTTGGGGGGGTTGGGGGACAAGACCAGCAGAATGCTTTTACCTAAGGTGCCATCATATTTGTGCCTGCTAACTACAACTGTTTCTTTACTCTTTCTTTACTCTTTGAAATATGCCAAGTGGCAGTACATAGTTTACAGACCAGCTCTGTTCCTGGGCCACCACTTTGGGTAGAATTACTATAAACAATGTTGAATATGTAACAAAAGAACAACAAAAAAAAAACCCCTCTAGGAATTAACACACTTTAAACATATGGAAACTGCTTGATTTTTTAAAAAAAAATCTTGAAAAATGAATTTCCCACCACAAATACTAATCTTTATTAGTATAAAGGTATTACTATAAAGGTAGTGTTATAAATGGGGAGGCAGACCTGTGTGGGCATAAATAAAGATAGAATTATTCTATCATTCCAGGATATAAATGTTTTGTACTCTCTTAATCTAGTGAGTGAAGCGTTAGCGTGGAAAAGCTTGCATGCATATGTACATTCACCACTATTAAAAAAACATTTCTTGTTATTTCAGCCGTATAAGACAGGAATTACCCATTAGTAAACATGTCTTCAGAAATAATGACTGATTTCATACAACTGTATAAAATATACAAGCTTCATGGAAAAAAATGACGCTGATAAGCTTTAACATTCTGCAGCAGTCTTTCTTTAGTCATTAAAACAATAAATTGAAGAGTGATATCAAATGATGCTCTCTTAAGTAAAAGATGAAAATGTAGGTTGCTATGAAATATCATATTGTAAGAATGTGCCAACAAGCTCATTAAAATACTGTCAATACTGACATATTGTCCTTTTGCTGTTTTCAGAATGAGACATCTGTTGAAATAAACAGACCAATAAGGTTAGTTAGAGATGTTTGCTTGTTGTTCTTTCTGTTTTATATACCTTAAAAAAAAGTAGGTATATCCCTATAGGCCTCAGAATGGATAAGTAGAGTGGCCACTTAATGTGAGGTGTCATCCCAAAAGAGGAACAAAGTAGATATATATTTGCATTATATTTAGATATGCTAATTGAGATGTATAGATTTAGATTTATAATGTTGACTATAATACAATACATCCTACTATAGCAGGCAAGGCCCTGTGACTGATTGTGCAACCTGTTTCCATGTCCCGCTGATGAGCAATTTTAAGGCCCCTTGTTTCATTTATTTTATTTTTAAACTGGACTTGGATTGGGCAGCCCTTGGGACAGAGGACTGTACTGTGCAAAGTAGGATACACCGGCACTGTATATATAAGAGAGTTAGTCATCAAAGCTTTCTTTTACTTTGTTTTGTTTTGTTTATTTTCAAATACTAAGGGTTCTGTTTAAGGTACCTTTTTTAACATCTTCACAGTGAAAACAATTTATCTTCACAGACTTCACCCCTGCTTCTTGGGGAATTAAATTCCACTATTTAACTATGTGCTGCATGAAGACATACATCTTTTTTATCTGTCTTGAATCTCCCCCACTCCCCGCCTCACTTAGTTTCAATAATGATCCCAGCTTCTGAGGGAGAAAAGCTTCTTTCTGTAAACTTTCTGCATCATATTTTACAGACAACAGCACCTAGAGGCATTGTCACTCTTAGGTCAGCCATGGAAGCCCATTAAGTCTTAGGCCAGCCATGGAAGCCTCAGAGAAAGGTCATGGCACACACACCTCTCTACTAAACAAATATTACCAAGAAAACCATTGCCAAGAATGATAGGTTTGCCTTAGGGTTACTATAAATAAGAAATGACTTGACAACAACAGCAACAACAATGACAAGAAGCCAATATGAAGAGGAAAGCCTAGAAAAGTTAGTATTTTCGGCTACAATTTCCAGAATCCCCCCTCCTGCACTGGAGGATGTGGGGAGCTGTAATCCCCAAAAATAGCATTCTCAGTCTCTGTCTACTAGTCCAGTCCATGGAATTCCTGAATGTTGGTTGCTCTTCTGATTGATTGCACAGCACTCCGAAGAGGAACAGTGAAGTCCTGCGAATCATTCAGGCATACAAGAATGTATGCCTGAATGTAGAACAACCTTCTACATTAGCAGCATGGTAGAGAAGTCTGTTCTAGTTGCTTGTTTGTGGTGGTGTATTGCGTGACTGCTGTATCCACAGGTGCAAGTGCAATCAAAATAATGGGGAACTGTTTTGGTCATAGGAACTGGACTGGACTCTAAGACTACTCTGGCTGGCTGAATAATGTCAGTTGCCATGGATCAGTTGCCATGGATCCACCCCTACTCCTTCTCAGTGTTATCTAGCCCAGTTCCCTCTCGTTTCCATTTTCACTATGGAGAAAAGGTCACAAAGTTGGAGGAAGGGAATGCAATCCTCCTGCCCTTGCCAGTGAATGTGATGTGGGCTTCTTTCCTCTACTATGTGCCAAAGAGAACGGAGATTCTGCATTTTTAACAGATATGTAAATGAAGGACATTCAGCAGGGCAAGCTATACCTGCTGAGTTTTTCATCTAATTGAGGAAGATTCATGTCTACTTTTGTGCCTGGATTCCAAACATTAAATTGCACCTGTATTCCTGTAAGAAGTTGTTGTGGCTGCTACTGCTACTGCTGCTGTGTGCCCTCAAGTAGCTTCTGACTTATGTCAGACTTAAGGAGAACCTATCATGGGGTTTTGGGGGGCTGGGAGTGTGTGATGTGCCCAAGATCACACAGTGGGTTTCCATGGCTGTGCAGGGAATCAAACCCCTCATCTCCAGGGTTGTAGTCCAATGCTCCAACTGCTACACCATGCTGGCTGTATTCATATTAGGGAGTGGGCAATTTCAACAGCTCCCTTTCTTCTCCAGCCCCTGTCCCATGTCCCATACCTCCGCAGATGTCAGTGGAGGCATGGAACTGCAGAGAGCAAGTGAGAAAGCCTCATGATATAAAATTATTGTGCTCACAAAAGAAAGGCTAATATCTTAGCTAGGGATCCATTCCAGTACTATTTGCACTGAATCCATAGATTTTTTCTGAAGACTTTTCATCCCAGGTAGATGTCCCTCCCAGTGGCAAAATTAAGTAACTACACTCTAGACATAATGGTCTTATGAAAGTGGGAAATGGTAACGTGCATTATTTTGTTCACTTCAAAATGTGATTAGCTAGTCTTGCTGCATTCAGGGACTCTGCTGCTTTTTTTTTTTGCACAATTGTCTGTCTAAATGTCTGGCCTGAAGTCCTACCTTGAAAATACCACTCTTGTGTTTTGTCTATGAATTGTCTGCTTTGCCTGAATCATAGTGCTGTTGCTCAGCCGGCACTGACCATACTATATTTTCTCTTTGCTTTGCTATATTGTTATCTTAGTGCCACAATGTGAACTGGATTGTGCAAGCTGCACCTAAAGAAAACTGGTGGATAGATTTCCCTCATTTTATGATCCTTAATGGCTATTTACTTCTATTAGGGAACTACGCAATCACACAAATATAATAATTAGGAAATTATACAGATGCACAGAGGTGGATGAAGGGATTAAAACACTTAACGTAGCACATGATGATTTCAAAATAATATGTGATTACTTACGCAGAGGAACAGAGTATGAAAAGTTACTTTTTGAGAGAAAAAAGTATCATATGTACGTATAGGCAATGCTTTGGGGCCTCTTAAACTGGACATTGTTTAGAGCCTCAGTATGCCTTAATGTGGCCTTGGCAATAAGAGCTTCACCATAAGCTCAAGGAATGGTGTTTGGCTAGTCATTAATTGTCAGCCTTGTTTCCCACCCCATCTGTAAAAGAGTCCAATTTATTCTGTGTTTTTGAGGGCTGCTGACGTATTCCATATGAAGCACTTTAAGCTCTTAATAAATGCTACAAAAGCATTTACAGCCTGAGCCTGTATACTTAAAAGTCAATCATGCTAACGTCAGTGGGATGTGCTCCTATTTACATAGGGGGACTTTGACCTAATGGTTCCAATTATCAACTTTTACCGTTTTTCTGCTCTTTAGCTACTTATCAGTCATTTTTGTTTTCTACCCATTTTCACTGCAGGTATGAAACTGCCTTATACTGTCAGATCAATGGTACATCTAGCTCAGCATTTTCTACCTGTTCATAATGATTAGCAGCCAACTCTTGAGACTTTCAAGAGAGGTGTATTTCCCAACCCTCCCTGTAAGTATCAAAAGGTGAAACTGGAACATTTTATTGTTCTCTTAGGTCACCTTTGACCTTATCTCATTCAGGTCACCTTTGACCTTCTGAATGAGAAACCTCCACAAGCCCCAGTCATCAGTACCCCCACTCAGATCTTACAGATTCAGGGCGATGGCTTTCCATTATTTAGTCAATCAACCTGTAATGTGATCCTTTCCTTCTGCCTTCAGCTTTACAAACCATTATTGCATTTCTAATAAGTCATGTTGTATCATGAGATAGCTGAAGTACAATAGCCTCAGTTTAGTTGTTTTGGTTTCTAGGGAGAGTTCAGGCTTAATTTGCTCTTGGGCACCATTCGTTGGGATCTTCCAAACACAAAGCAAATGTTCCACTTCTGTTGAAACAAAGGCCATTTCCGCACTTCACTGTTACAGTGCTATTATCCATTTTCAACATCCTGTGTAATTCTGGGCATTTGTAGTTTACTGAGGCCAAAGAGCTCTCTGGCTGAGAATTCTAAATGCCCCTCCCTAAACTACAAATGCCCAGAATTACACAAGATGTTGAAAGTGGAATAATAGCACTATAACAGTGTAGTGTGGAAATGGCCAAAAAACATTGCAAAGGCCCTCCATCCAGATTGTGCTTCTAATCTGAACTGGAGTCATGTAGTAGTTCCTTGTTGACCAGCCTCCCCTGCTGCCACAACTGCATCACATTAATGATCTGCACAGATGGGTGCCAAGTTTCTTGCTGATAATTGTGTTCTTCTACTGGCAACACTTTATTTCCAGAAACCAGTCCTTCCTTCTCTACTGTATGTATCAGCGCTGCTGCTTACTCCTAATTTGACATCAAGTACTCAAGCTCTTCTCTCATCGCACAATGAAAAGTGCCACAACTAACACATTCATCCAGCTAGCAGAATTGTTCTCTCATCCTTCCCCCCTTTTTTTTTGCATTTCATTCTGATCCCAATGATCCCTCTTATTTTAATTCTCAACATTTTTCTTCCTTTTTCTTATATTCTGCATGTTAAAGCAATTGTCACCTTAAGAGATACTTGAATCAATAATTCCTATCTGTTTCTAATATTGCATAAAAATACTTAAACACAAAGATCAGTAGAGGATAAAAGGCTCAAATCAGAATATACAAATTTTATGTTAATGCCCTCTCTCAGCTAACCCTTGAAATAATATGTATAGGTATTATTTGCCTGACGTCTCCATTCCAATATTAACAGAAAGGCAGATACACACAAAAGGCCTTGACAATAACAACTGAGAGAAGCCCATTTTGGCAATCTCTATGATAATATCAGTGATTTTGCTTTGGATCTTGCTGAGCTGATTCTCTATGAATCCATACCCTCCAACTGTCCCAGTTTGGCAGGGAGAGGCCAAGTTAATCCTCTGTTATCTCTCTTTTTCACCTGCTTTTAAAATATACCAGTTTCTCTTTCTTCCTCCCACTCCGACCCTTTTTTTCCTCAGCTTACTTCAGCTGCTGCAAAATGAGTTCAAAGTGCAAAAGCAGTTTGCACTCCATTAATACAGCAAAGGGGAGAAGAAAGATGGAGATGGCAGCTTGCCATTCTCAGTAAGCTTAGGCAAAAGCAAGCTTATATAGCTCTCCTAGCTTGTCTGTTCTTCCTCATTTATAACTTTCCCCTCTTGACCACACTTTGATGTTGCTTGGCCAATTTTCATCTGTGAAATATTGGAGGGTATGTGATTCTGGATTTTTGTACCCAAGTTTCTCCAAAATGAATAGGTATTTCAAGTTTTTTCCCCATAGGGCTCATTCTTTTAATGAGAATGCAATGTTTGTTATACTCAACATTAGTGTAGTGGCAAGTTTTGCAGCCATAGTAACACACTCCTAGTCATACACATGCTAATCAAAAAATTCCAGGACTTTGAGCCAGTGAGCCTTTGTTGTTGTTAACTGTCATCAAGTCAAATTTGACTTATGGTGACTCTATAAGAGAGACCTTCACACCACTCCATCATCTACAGCCCTGCTTAGGTCTTGCAGACTCAGGACTGTGGGTTCCTTAATTGAGTCTATCCATCTACAATAGTCTTCCTCTTCTTTCTACTGCATTCTACCTTAGCAAGAATTGTCTTTTCTAGGGAGTGATGTCTTCTCATGATATGGCCAAAGTACAACGGTTCCACTCTAGTCATCTGGGTTTCTAGGGAGAATTCAGGCTTGATTTTCTCATAGTAGTCCACAGTATCCGAAGCACAACATCTCTTCTTCTTATCAGCTTTCTTCACTGTCCAGCTTTCACAACCAAACACAGAAAGTGGAAATTGAATGGCATGGACTATCCTCACTTGAATATCCAATTATATATCTTTGTGCTTCAGGATCTTGTCCAGTTCCTTCATAGCTGTCCTTCCAAGTCTTACTCTTTCTTTGATTTCTTGACTGCAGCCTTCATTCTGAGTCAAGTTATGGAAATCTTGAACTTTTTCAAAGTCTTCATCATCTAGTTTAAAGTTATGTAAATCATCTGTGGTCGTTATTTTTGTTTTCCTAATGTTCAGCTGTAAACCTGCCTTTGCATATTCTTCTTTGACTTTCTTCAGTAAATGTTCCAAGTCTTTGCTATTTTCTGCCAGTAGTGTCGTTTGATTCCTAGCTTGGCCATAGAAACACTGGGTGACTCTGGGCATGTCACACACTCTCAGCCCCAAAAATCAGTATAATAGGTTCACCTTAAGTCACCATAAGTTGGAAACTTGAGTTGGAATTGAAGGCACACAGTAACAACAGGTATGGTGTCATCTATATATCTTAAATTGTTGATGTTCTTTCCTCCAATTTACATGCGTCCTTCCTCCAATTCTATTCTTGCTTTACATGTGATATGTTAAGCATACAAGTTAAACAGATAGGGTGATACAGCCTTGTCTGACTCCCTTTGCAGCTGGAAACCATTCCATTTCTCCATATTCTGTCCCGATGGTAGCCTCTGGGTACAGATTATGCATCAGGACAATCAAAGTTGTGGCAAATCCATTTCTTTAAGAGTGATCTAAAGTTTAGAAATTGAAGAATAAGTAATCAACGGAGGAGATAAGGGAAGGGAGAGAAAGAAAGAGAAAAGAAAGAATTTTTTTTAAAAAGGGAAAAAAACAGGCTATAAAATAAAATGAAATTAAAATTATTGTCATGGAATGTTCGTGGTTTAAATTCCCCAATTAAAAGGAAACATATATTTCATCAATTGGAAAAATTAAATTTAGATATTATTGCATTGCAAGAAACTCATATTAAAGAAAAAGATCTAAAATATATTAAAAACCCAAAATTTGGTCAATCATTTTCATCCTCAATAGATAAGAAAAAGAAGGGAGTAACCATATTTGTAAATAATAGATTCGAGGCAAGACAATTTGGGAAGGATGATATGGGGCATTGGGTGAGAATAGAGGTAAATGCAGGAAATTTAAAATTAATAGTAGTTGCAATATATGGCCCGTTAGAAGGTAAGAGTAGATTTTACTCAAAGTTATTGGAGGCTTTATTAGAAGTAGAAATAAAAGATCATAGGATGATTGTAATGGACTGGAATGGTGTAATGGACCCGATGATAGATAGATCTAACTATAAGAACAAGAAAGGTAATAGTAGGAAAAATCAAGGTAAACTCCCCAAAACCTTTTTTGAAATGTTGGAGCACTTATCATTGGTAGAAGCTTGGAGATGGGTACAGGGGGGAAAGGAAGAATATACTTATTTTCCGACCAACATAAATCTTGGTCTAGAATTGATATGTTTTTCCTGTCGGTAGATATGCTGAAGAATATAAGGAAATTAGAAGTCCTCCCCAGAACATACTCAGATCATAATCCAATATTATTAACGATATATCAGGGAAAAGATACATACAAATGGAAATTGAATGATAGTTTGTTAAAAAATGATTTGATAGTAGGGAAAGCAAAAAAGGGAAATTTGGGGAAATTATTTTAAAAATAATTTAGGTAAAGGACAATCGGAACAAATAGTATGGGAAGCTAGCAAAGCGGTGATGAGGGGATTCTTCATTAATCAACAAGCGTGGGTGACAAAGGGTAAAAAGAGAAAGAAAAAAAATATATGCATTATTACAGGAAAATGAAAATAAATTAAAAAAATTCCCTCAAAACTTAGAATTATTGAAGGAGGTACAAATGTTAAGGAAGCAAATATCATTATTAACAATGAATGAAATAGAAAATAAAATGAAATTTGTAAAACAAAGACAATTTGAATATGCAAACAAAGCTGGCAGATGGCTAGCGTTTAAGTTAAGGAAAGAAAAGAGAAACGTTATGTAAAAGGATTACGAGAGGGACAGGATATTTATTATCAATATGGTAAGATTAAAAATATTTTTTTTACTTACTTTAAAGAGTTATTTAGAAAGGAACAGTGGTCACAGGAGCTGAAAAGTAATATGATGAAATATTTGGATCAAGCAATGTTAAGGAAGATTTCGGATAAACAAAGAGAAGATTTAGATAAGCCTATAATAGCACAAGAAGTAAAGGATGTGATTAAAAAATTAAAGATAGAAAAATCCCCCGGGCCTGATGGATTCACGGCATTGTATTATAAAACCTTTCAAGAAGAAATAACCCCTGTATTAATTCAAGTATTAAATTCAATTGATCAACAAACATTCCCAAATACATGGAAGGAATCAAATATAGTTTTGATTCCAAAAGAAGGGAAAGATTTATTGGATAAAAAGAATTATAGACCTATTTCATTATTAAACATTGATTATAAAATTTATGCACAAATTTTAGCAGAGCGATTAAAAAAAATATTAGTAAATTGGATACATGATGATCAAAACGGATCCCTGCCCAGAAGATATTTGAAGAATAATATAAGAATAGTTCTTGATACAATTGAATTTTATCAGAAACATAATCAGAAAAAATTAGCTTTAATATTTTTAGATGCTGAAAAACGTAAATTGGCCTTTTATTTTTGTTACTTTGGAAAAGATGGGACTGGAAAGAGAAAAGAATGGGTAAAGGCAATTTATAAGGAGCAAAAAGCAAGTTTAGTTATAAATGGAGAAGCTACAAAACAATTTACAATACATAGAGGTACCCGACAAGGATGTCCACTGTCCCCTTTATTATTTATAATTTGTTTGGAAGTCCTAATAACAATATAAGGAAAGAAAGTATAATAAGAGGAATTAGAATAAGAGATCAAGAAATTAAATTGCAAGCATACGCAGATGATTTGGTAATAATTTTAGAAGATCCTGTTAATAGTATTATTAGAGTAATGGATATATTGAAACAATATGGTAAATTTTGCAGGATTTAAGGTTAATGAAGAAAAATCATTGATGTTGACGAAAAATTTATCATTAGAGCAAGAGAAGGAATTAATGGAAATGTCGGGCTACAAAGTAACGAAAAAGGTTAGGTATTTAGGGATAATAATAACCAAAAATAATTCAGAACTATTTGATAATAATTACAAAAAAATTTGGGGAGAGATAATTAGAGAAATGGAAAGATGGAGAAAGTTGCAGCTTTCAATACTTGGTAAATCGCAGCTATTAAAATGAATAGATTACCAAAAATGATTTTTTTATTTCAGAATCTTCCCATAATTTATAATGAAAAACCTTTTAAAAATTGGGAGAAGGAATTAAGCAAATTTATTTGGAACGGGAGGAAACCCAGGATTAAAATGAAGTATTTAAAGGATAGAATAGAGACAGGAGGGCTGGGAGTACCAGATTTAAAATTATATTATGATGCATCAGTATTGTGTTGGATTAGAGATTGGATAGAATTAAAGAATACAAAATTATTAAATCTGGAGAGATTTAATAATTATTATGGTTGGCATGCGTACCTCTGGTACGATAAACATAAAGTAAATAAAGATTTCATGGATCACTATATTAGGAAAGCGATTTTGAAAACTTGGTTAGAAGTGAGAAATAAATTTTATTTAAAAATACCCTGTTGGGTGTCCCCACATGAAGCTTTTTACTGATTAGAAAAAATCAAAACGAAGGGATGGATAACATATAAGGATATATTAAAAAAAGAAGGGAATACTACAAAGCTTAAAAATAGGGAAGAATTAATAGAAGATGGATTTAATACACACTGGCTCCTTCAAGCACAATTAGTGGGGAAATATAAGGAAGATAGTAAAATATGGGAAATTTCATTAGAAGAGATAGAATTAGATAAATTAATGAAAACTGGGGTGATACGTCCATTAAGTAAAATTTATAAATTACTTTTAAATAGGAATATGGAGAATGAAATAATAAAAGATAATATGATAAGATGGTCGCGAGATTTGGGTAAATCGATTCCATTACAACATTGGGAAGAAGCGTGGAAATTAAATCAAGAATTCACTAAAAGTAATAATTTGAAAGAAAACTTTTTTAAATTATATTATAGATGGTATCTGACTCCAGTCCAAATTGCAAAAATGCAAAAGAATAAAGCAAAAGCTATTTGTTGGAAGTGTTCGGAGATAGGTTCTTTTTTTCACTGTTGGTGGGGGTGTAAGAAAGCAAAGAAATACTGGTCATTAGTTCACGGTTTAATAATACAATACCTGAAAATTAGGATTCCAATGCAACCGGAAATATTTCTGCTAAATATGTTTGGGAGTATAGAAAAGACTGTAAGAAAAAAATATCAAAGAATTCTAAGTTATATGATATATGCCGCAAGAATAGTATTTGCTAGAAAGTGGAAGGAAGAACAAATACCAATGGTAGAAGAATGGGCAACCAAATTATATGAGTTGGCAGAAATGGATAAATTGACACTAAAATTAAAAAATAAAAATAAAAACTTCTTTAAAAGTGAATGGGAGATCTTAAACCCTTTATGGGAAAAATACTGAGGGGATTACGCAACGATTGGATTATATGAATAAGAGTAATAGTAATATCTTTAATAAATATAATATAACTGTTATGTTTGGAAGTAAATAAATATGAAAGAGTACAATGGATTGGGAAGTGATTACCATTAAGAAAAAGATGTACAATAAATGTGAATGTTAGAAAAATGCAGTTGAATAGATTAGAGTAAATGTATTGCTGTAAAGTGTAAGTGATAGTAATTAATGAGCAGGATGAAAAAGAATTATTCATAATAACCTTGAGATGATAAAGGAAGAAGTCAATGTGTAAATATGAATAGCGTAAGGCAGTGAAGAGAAGAAGTAAGAAGAAATAAAGATGAAACAGGAATAAGATAAATTGTGATAATATAGAAGGTATGTATGTTTGTTTGTTTGTTTGTTTTTTCTTTTTTTTTCTTTTTTTATTTCCGGTTTCTTTTTTATGTTATCTATGTTGTGTTTTTGTTTTATTTTGTTTTGTTTGTTTGTTCTTTGAATGTCTAGTTGTTTTTAATGTAAAGTTGTGGATATAGTGTATGTCATTTTGTTTTTTACTTGAAATAAATAAAGCTATTTTAATAATAAAAAAAGAATAAAAAAAAGAGTGATCTAAAGTTTTCATGATCTACACAACTGAAGGCTTTGCTATAATCTATCAAGCACAAGCTGATTTTCTGTTTAAATTCTTTGGTGTGCTTCATCATCCAACATATATTTGCAATTTGATCCCTAATGCCTCTTTCTCCCCTGAATCCATCTTGGACATCTTGCACTCCATATATGGCAAAAGTCTTTGTTCTAGAAATTTGAGCATCTCTTTGGTTGCATGAAAAATTAGTGCAATGGTCCAGTGGTTACCACAATCCCTGCTGTCCCCTTTCTTGGGAACTGTATCAATATACATGTATTTCCAATCTGTGGCCAATTGTTTTGTTTTCCATATTTGATAGATTTTAGTTAGCCCTAGTTTCTGTCTCTATTGCATGAAACAGCTCTTTCAGTATGCCATCTGTTCCTGGTGATTTATTTCCCTCAAGTGCCCTTGTTATCATGCCCTACCACCCCCCCACAATATATATTTTCATAAATTAGACTTATTAATGACCAGAGAACATGTTCAGGGGCACACTGGACAGAGAATGCTGGAGATGTGCTTGGGGTCATGAAAGTTTGGATCAGTTTATGCGAAAAACCCAGAGCTGATGGATTTGTGTTAATCCCTTCACTGCTTCAGGTTCTTGGCATTTTTGAATACAATGAAAGACAAACAGCTCAGATAGGTGAGCAACGAGAGATGATCCCTTGATCTTATCCTATGGATATCTTTCATATGCACCCTACCTGACCAAACATTTTTAATGTCTTTTAATGTATAATGTATTTCATGTTGTTCGCCGCCTCGATCCATGTGGAGAGGTGAGATAGAAATTTTATTATTATTATTATTATTATTATTATTATTATTATTATTATTATTATTATTATTATTATGAGATTGTCATGAGTCCCATCAGTGTTTTGTCACTACAGAGTTTAACAGTCAGCTCATGCAGGACCCCTTTGTCAGTCTCGTGAGAAAGCTATTATGGTTTGGTCAACACACCCCTTCAGGGTGTAAAATAGGGTATAAAAACCCTAACATCAACCCCAGCCAACTGTAACATGTCGTACGTAGTGCCCCAGACTGCCTTTTCTTCATGCTACCCTCAGACACTGTCTGCATTCCTCCACTTTGACCCCTTCTTCAGGACTGGTAACTATTACCTTTTCCACCCAATCTCTTTCTATCCAACCTATCCTCACCTTCCAATACCCTCGTATGGTTCTTAAGAGTATCTGATTTCTCATGTGTGTGTCGATTCAAATAAAATACTTGGTTTAATTTTAACTGGATTCCTCTCTACAGTTAGTACTGGTATACACAGGTGAAGAGATCCTGCTGTTACCCTTCTCTTGCAGGCCTCCTTTGAACTCTAATTGCCCCCAATTCTAAGGAGACGCTGGCATTGCAGGTGGACCCCAACTCTTAGGGTAACACCCTGAGTGCAGCTTCCACTTCACTTTCCAAAATTGCATCTAAAATATTTAAATGGTTCTTCCTTGAATGAATATGAGACCTACCTCTACTGTATTATTGGTGCTCAGTTTTAGTAGCATCATTACAGATAATTATGTTACCTGTAACACATTACTTTCAATGGATAACAAAGATATAATCATGCCTCTTTTGCAAAGTGCTGTAATAATCGCAACAGTATTATTCAAGGGATTGGGTGATTTTTTCCCCCTTGAAACTATAGGCCATGGCTTTATGTGTCACAATGCAGTCATAACTCACAGATGTGCCATGCCATCTGTAGGGATTTAGGATAAGACACAAGCCCCTTCTGCCATTGGAAATTCCCTTCTGCCATCAGAAAAAAAAGTATTCTGCAGAAATTCTTCTGTCATTTGATCTCAGAGATATACTGCCAAAGCAATCTGCTGGCCCCGCTGGCTAAGATTTACCAGCAGGAGAACCAAATAGGGTGAGGAGCAAGGGAGGAAGCAGGTTATGCCAGATCCAACCTCTTCCAACACTGATACTTATCCCAGCACCCAGTTAGGCCTAGGGCAGGGTAGTTCTAAGTTGTTTCCAACATCTGCAGGGTAAGATGGCTCATCTGGTGTTTGATCATCTTGGTCAGTTGCAATTGCACTCTTAGGCAATCTCACCCTCAATAATTAAAAAAAATGACTAATTGTAGCAATGCAACTATTACCATAAAGAATTACTAAAAATTATATGCAGTGATAGACAACAAATAATGGGGAAAACTGAGTAATGGTAGTAGTTCCTTAAAAAACAAAAGCTCTGCAGAAGGGAATTAAAATAAAATTTGTATGATTTCTGATATATTTAACAAAACTGAAGAAGTAATCACGCTAGGTACTGGAAGCACAAATTCAGAATTGTACAGATTGAGTGGTTTAGCTTTTCAGAAGCACTGGCTTCCCTGCTGCTTGTTGCTCAATTTGTATTGCCCTTTAAACATACTGCTTTGCCACAAATTAGCTGGGGTGTTTGATCCCATGTCACTGCTGGCATAAAATAATGGACCACTCCTCTCAGCCACAGTTGGTGGTAAAGGCACTCAGGCCCACATATAAGCATAACTAAACTTTTTATTCTTTTAGTTTTAAATATTTAAAACTGGGAGTGCTTAAGGCCAGGAAAATGTGATGACACTGGTAATTGCATGGATGGCTTTTTAAAAACAAACTGTCAAGTATGGCAATTGCAATCCCTATTGGGAAACTGGCACTGGTAGAAGATTTTAATTGCTTCCCTACCATTGCGATTGCAAACTGTAGTGGGATCTTGCACTTGTTTTTTATATTCAAAACTCAGAAGTGCTCCAAAGGGAGTTTGGAATTCTGGGCTTTGCAGTTTCCTAAGGCCAAAGAGCTCTCTGGCTAGGAATTCTAAATGACTATCCCTCAATTCCAAACCTCATGATTCCATAGGATATTGAAAATGGAATAATAGCAATATAACAGTGTAGTGTGGAAATGGCCTTAGGATCTGAATCTCAGCAGCAGGAGCAGTTAAAGCAAAGTAGATGTGACCAACCTAGACATTTTCCAACCAAACATACAACATACAGCTCAATTCCATGCAAGTTTCATTAGGACTAACCATTATAGTCCTGATACTCCCCCCTCCAGGCTTCCAGACAGTTGTTCATTTATGTGAATTAATGTAGTGGAAAATATCTAGAGGCCACCAGGGTGGGTGTGGTAGTAAGAAGACCTAACAGAGATGTTTTTGCTTAGCTTCTATGAGACCTAGAAGTATTTGTTGCAATGTCAGTTCAGTTCCATACCAATAGGATCGTGACTACTGACCTACAAAATTTTCCCTCTTTTTAGAACAATGTAATTTCCTAGAACAATCTTAAAATGTTGTTACTTCAGTGTATTACATATTAACAATTTGTCTTGAGAACAGATTCAGCGTGACCAGGAGCTAAGTAAAACTTCTCCTTATGAATCAAAGTGTGTGTGTGAACAGTCTGTGCAGGTACTAGCAAGTTTCTTGGAGCTGGTGATTACTACATCTTGGAAAAAGGATGCTGGAAAATCATTTAGGAGGGTAGATCCAGAAGGCACCAGGCAGAGATAAGAATCAGAGATAGGACCCCACTGAGACAAATATTATTGAAGATTACGACTAACTTTGAACAATGGTACACAACTGTACATAAAGTATGTGTGTGTGTGTGTGCATGCATACAAGTGAGGAGAGATCCTGGAATCTCTGCAAGGCAGACCAACACGGACTCAAACTTCTACCATCCGGAAAGCATATGTTAGTAAAACCATACTCTACCTAAAACTCAACAGCTTTGGAAACTGACATGACCTTTGGTAATTGATAGCGGCTACTTTTTTTTAAAAAAAAAGTCCCTCCTGCTGAAGTCAATGGAAATAAAATCTTTGGTGCCAATATAGAGTTCTGCAATCAGGACAGACAGGGACATGAGCTGAAGATGTACAGAATGCAATGCCAATATGTTCTGTTGCTGTGCAATGTTACAACTCTGTTCAGCATGTGTGGCACAGCTTCCACCCAAACCTACAACCAATGGATGTTCAGTGTACAACTGAACCCTGAAGCATTATTCTTCATGATCAAGACTTGGTACCATTTGCAGTACACAGGACTCACAGCTAAAACTGCAGTTAATTGAGAGTTTCTTTTTTTCAGCTCTGCTTGGTGAAAACCTAGATTTAATCAAAGAATAAGGCTTGTGTAATTACAAGCACTTGGAATTTTTCTGGCTATTAGAATCATTATGTTCATACGCTTTATCTTAAGAATGAAGACACAACTTCTACATGTTTGTTTTACTTATCAGACTCTGGGTGTTGGCAAGTTCTGTGTTAGTTCTGTGGCTAGCAGTGATAATGGGGTTTGCTTTGCCACATTTTCTTTGCCTTTTGTGATTTGCCTTGTATGCAATTTTGTGTACGTCCTTCCTTCCCTCTTTTCAAAATCTAAGTAGCATCAAAGCTACCCATAACAATGAATCTTATTTTCCATGATTTATAGTAATTAAAAGTAAAATATATAGTTGATGGAAATGTTAAGTAGTAAAGCTGATGTTCAGCTTTCCACATAACATTGTGTCACTACTGAAAGGTGCTAGAGAATACCTTAGGAAGCTCTATAGGTAATAAAATGCTCTGTCTTCATGAGGCTATTATCACAACCAGGAACTGCAGAATGCAGCAGATTGAAATGTAACATAATGCAGTTCTCTGCAAAGTATATATTCTACATTTTACACATTAAAAATGCTGTACTGAACTGGGTGGTGTTGAACAACAGCTTAGCAGGGGAACTTCTGTTGTCCAGGGTTTGTACAGAAGCTGACAAACCTTAGAGTTGAATCAGATTCAACCCATGTGATGAGACAGCAACCTCCCACACATGTGAGAAGCAGCCAACTTGTTTAGGGGATACGGGGCTGTTCATATTGCACATGTAGCTGTGTCCTCCAGTATAGAGGAATACCAAGGGGCTAACACTGCTGCCCCCTTACAACATAGGTAATTTGCTGCCAGCAATAACTGCCTGAATGGTAAGGCCAGCTCTGGTAAAACATCTTAAGGTTACTGGTTGTGTCTCCAGAACTTTTGTGTGGGAGTAATGGACGTTGGCTGTCTAGCATAGAGTTTAAACTGGTCTCCAGTAACTTATTTCCAAAGCCTACAGTGACCTTTTCGTGAATAAGTGGTATACTTCTACAACTTCTAACACATTGGAGAGCTACAATATATCAGTACTAATTACCAACTACACATTAATTCCTTTAGTATTAATGACTGTTTATGTGAGATGTAAATAAACATTTGTATCAGTAGTGGCCCTCTTAGCTAAAACCTCTCTCCCAACCTGTTACGGTGCAAGTTTGATTGGGAGTGTAAGTGCCACAGGGACTAGTGTAATAACAGTGTCAATGCAGGGGAAACACACACAGGGGCCATTTCCACACTAGACTGTTATAGTGCTATTATTCCACTTTCAATACCCTATGGAATCCTGGGGTTTGCAGTTTAGGGAGGGGCTTTCTGGCATATTTCCGAAAAGCCACCCAAAGTGCCATTTCTCCCTTCAACTGATTCACTCCTCCTGGAATAATACAATTCCAGAAATGATATAACTTGGGAGTCGTACAATTTACAAACCGTTCACGGGAATTTTCAAAGAAGTTGCTGGGTTAGTCTATATAAAGAAGCGAAGGAAAAAGCTGTCAAGCGGCACCTTCCAATTTCTGGAAGGAATAATTCGTTTCAGGGAACTTTCCTAGAAGGACTTCTGTCCAAGGCCGTTTCCGCACTATACTCTCACAGCGCGATTCTTCCACTTTCAACATCCTATGGAATCCCGGGGTTTGCAGTTTAGGGGGAGGGGCAAACCCCAGGATTCCATAGGATGTTGAAAGTGGAATAACCGCGCTGTAAGAGCGTAGTGCGGAAACGGCCCCTCATGCACGCGAGGGGCGGGAAGGGCCGGAGAAAAGGGCGCTATTGCGGCGAGGGGCTGCTTCTCCCGCCCCCGCTCCTCCGGCCTCCAGAGCGGAGCGCCCAGAGAGGAGGGACCGCTTTCCCGCCCCCGAGTCGCCCCTCGCATTCCGCAGCGCGGAGTCCCGCTGGTGGCTCCAGGTACCTCCCCCTTTCTCCTTTTGTTTTACTGTCAGGCAGGAGCCCAGTTTCCTGTTGACACCGGAATATTGTGAACGGGCAGGAGAACGCCACCTTCGCCGACTTCCTTCTCTTCTCTTCTCTCCTCTCCCTCCACGGCGGGACCCGCTTCTCCCTCTCCCTTTTCTGGCATTCCCCGGAGGAGCCCCTCTGGGCGAGTGGCAGAGGGAGGAGCGGGAAAGGCCTTTGCCTCGGCCCCCGCCGCCCCCGCCGCCGCCGCGCCTTGGAAACTTTGGACTGAGGGAAGGCGAGAAGGGAAAGCACAAGCGGCCGGCCGCCCCGGAGCGGGGGCGCCTCGCTCTCGCCTCCAGGCTGCGGGCGGCGCGAGGTGCAGGTGCAGCGGGGAAGGAGGAGGAGACGCCGGCCGTGCGGAGCATGGAGGAGGCGGAGGCGTGAGGAGCCCTTCTTTGTCCCCGTCGCCGATGGCTGAAGCCTGGAGGCTCGAGGAAGACGAGGAGGAGCTGAAAGAGCTGGGCAGGAGGCACCGGAGGGCCAACCTGAATCCCGCCACAGGTAAGCCCCAGGGCGACCTGAAAAAGGTGGAGCCGCGGACCTCGGAGAGCTGAAGGAACCTGGGCTGAGAAGGCTCTCCTGGCGGGCAGGGCACGTGCCCTGGTGAGGAAGCTCAACGCCATGATCCTCAGCGTTCTCCTCCTCTGGAGACGTACTCAGGATTAGGGCCCCTATCCGAAGAATTGTGTGAGGTGGAGAGTACTGTGGATGCCTCTCAGATCTTTCGTGGGTGGGTGTGTGCGCGCGCGCGTGTTTTCTCTAAGGAAATCAGTTTCTCATGCCCTGTTGGTTTTAGCCAATCTTGAAATTTAAGGAAATGGTAGGAGCCATCCCTTGGAGACACATGTTCCCTGGGGGCAGGTGGGCACCAAGAAGCACAAGACAAGGTCTGATCAAACCAACCCCTTCTGGTGTTCAACCCTGTCACATCAGGTGGTGTCCACATCTATATTTAAATTTTCTTGAAGATGTTGTGTGCTTGCCATGTGAGTAGCAGAAGACTGGTGTCATGCATTCCATTGTTTGATTTCAGTCAGGAGATTGGTTGGCATGGTCTGTTATTTTATAGACTTCTGTATTACCCATCCATTCAGTATCTACATGTGGTGACTTAGGACAGAACTGTAAAAAAGAATAAACTATAATTCCAGGAAAAATAAAATAAAAATTGGAAAAAAAACCTGTGTATGTATAAGTGTATATCTTGCAATAAAAATGTTTGGTTTTAAAACCAAAGAACAGCATTACAACTTAAAAGTTTAAAGGAAAATAAATGGGTTTTCCCCAGGTGTCTCAAAGCCAATAATCTAACCGCCTTAGGAAGGGAGTTTCACAATTGCCCTTCTATGGGACAAAAGAGGATAGCCTATTTGGCTGTCAAAAATAGAGGATGGGTGCTACCCACATCATCCTTTGGAAGTCTTTTGGCCTTTCGTTCCGTGTTTCAGTTTGTTGGTTTCAGTTGTTGGTTTGAGCAGGAGACGTATAGATACATAGGAGAGTTGTGGATGGGATCATGGAATACTGATACTCTTTTTAAGGTTATGCTTTCTGAGTCAGGGAACATTCTGCCCCGCTTGCTACCAAAGAAAGGAAAAATGTCCTCCTTGATTTTTGAGGTAGAATTTTCTGGAACTGTGCTGTACCTTATCTCATGGTGACTCAGAATATGTAGCCACCCACAGTTAAGTGAAAGGGTGGTAGGATCAAATTCCAACACACTTTGTTTTCTTGTATAAGATAAACATTACACTTAGCTCTTAAGAATCTAAACATAAATTTTATTGAGCATCATGCATACGTATTTTGTTATTAAATGCTTCAGAAATATTTATTTTCCTTTGTGTTGCAAACCCACAGTAGGATTGTTATGTAAATTATTAAAAATGCAGGTAGGTCATTTTGACCATAAAACAAAATCCAAAGTACATATTGCGGTAATACATTTATTAGGTTAAGCCAATACTACAAGATTCTTCACATTCACTGTTGAAGCCTGCTGGCTTCCTGAGGAATCTTTCCTGAGCTAGTAATGATGAATACCTATCACCACAGTGTGCCCTTTGAATTATATAACATCATTTGCTCTTTGGTAAAGGTTAGGATTTGTCATTTAAAAGGTACCAGTTTCAGTCTCGGGCCTCTCATGGTTGGGTTGGAACAGGCTTCTCCAAAAACCTGAAGATGTTACCAGTCTGTGAAGGTAGTACTAAGCTTGATGGACCACAGGTTAGGCTTTTGTAAGGTAGTTTTCTTAGTAAAGAGAATTAATCTTACCAAGGCATTCATAAAAAAAGAGAGGACACTGATTGTCCATCTCTTTTAGCTTATAATATTTCAAGCTCTGCACAGTGTTGACTTTTGCCTGCAAACTTTGCTAACTTCCCTGACTTATCAATAGTTTCTGTGTTTACATAGCAGTAGACTATCCAGTGCCTCCTAAGTGTTGTTTTCATTCCATACTCCTTTGGCTGGGATCTTACTTATTAAAAATGTCAGTAAAAAGTACACAGTTATACATTCCCATCATTCTGAAACAGTGTAATTGTACATACTTTCTCTACAAATTTGCAGACTTGTAAGAGAATGGCAGGCAGATTTCCCAGGGAAAGAGAGAGGAATGAATTCACCAACTGGAAGTTTGGCTTAGGGTCTTTTGCATGTCAGGTGGGATATAGACAGAACTTCCCTTAGTTTTTCAAGCCTAGTGGAGAAGCTACAAAGAAAGGACAGTCAGCCCTCCACATTCACTAGGGTTAGGGGCACAGGACCCTTGCAAAAGTGGAAAAATTGCAAACATCAAAATGCATGTATGTGGCTGTTGGAGGAAGTTCAAGGTGTGGTAGGCGGAACAAGCACCCAAGGTCCAAAGGTCCAAGGTTTGGAAAAGGAGAGGGAAGGAGGGTGGATGGTCTGGTGGCTCTATACTTCCTTTCTCCCACCTATCTCTTTCCTTGGGTGGGTGGGGCATTGGGAAAGGGTTTGTGGTGCTGAGAAATTGGGCTGTGACCCATCCTTAGCTGGCCAGGCAGTGGCTGGTGGAGGAGGAAAACCAGAGGTGTGGCCTGATTGGAAAAAAGGCACTTGAGGTGGCGGGGGGGGGGCTACAGAGAGGTTGAAGAAATTTGCAAATAAACAAATCTGTGAAAGTCAAACCGACAAATATGGAGGGCTGACTGTACTGCATTAGAGAAACCGGCTGGTAGCAGGTAGCAGATTTTATTTGCCTTCATGCTCCACTGCTGCCACTGCTGGAAAAAGTATAACTCCTTGCATAGTGCACCAACAGGATTCCAGCCTGTCTTCCTTGAGGAAAAGGGAAATAATATGGCCCTCCCATGCAGTATAATTTGACTGGCAATTGAATAGGATTTGAACACTGGCAACAGAGCAACAGATAGTGTTCAAGATCCAGCACTTTATTGCTACTACATGTCCCTTGACATCGACTAACTTAGGCAGCCAGCTCAGTCTGGCTAAAGATACAGTTGGACTGGTTTTTGTTGCTTATTTATCATATGTACAATTGCATTTTCCCACTGAAAACCATGTCCTTGGTAGACAATCAATTGTCAAAGGCCTTCTTGAATAGAAAGTTCTCTGCTTTCTGCTATAAGGACACCAGGTAGGGAGTCAGCCTAGCCTCCCTTGGAAGGGAGTTCCATAGTCTAGGACTGGCATACACCAAAAGTCTGAGAATAGTGGGACTAAGACACTTCCCTGCAAATCTCAAAGCTTGGTTTCCAGAGAGCCATGTCTTGTTCTGTGGTACCACTGCATCTATAGTAATAGATAACAGGTATTGAGCAGGTTATACTATTGATATTAGCAAGTAAAGGGGGAACTAGCAAAGAGCAGGGTATTTGCAGGTGCCACAAGTTTTTCTAAAACAACAAAATATACAAGGTCAGGGAGGGATGCACGTGGTCTTTGGGACCCCAACGGAATCTCTAAACCTCCAGCATTTTCATTTTTTTTTCATTCAGAGCTGCCTATTTTTCTGCATAAAACCCATTAACAGTTTTAAAATACTTACACATTCTGTTCAGGAGATTTCCTAACCCCAAAATATCAAGAACTTTCCCCTAAATTGACCCAAAGTTAACTGGGAGTAATGCAGTGTCACTTCTGGTTTCTTAGAATGCCAGCTATAGCAGTGTGTTGCAGTCAAAACGCTCCGGAGTATACCCATGGGTCTAAGGTTATACGGTCCTGTTCATTGTGTTGTGCAGATGTATCAGGAGAGCTTTTCCACAGACTGCATTGCCACAGAAAGTGTTTTCAGCCATATACTACCTACATAACCATGCCATTAATTGTTGTCTTAAAAACTGTAGTCTTGATCATATTTGCTAAGGAATGACTCCTACAGAACTTGGGGGATTTACTTCTGAGTGAAGATGCTTGGGCACATGCTGTGAATAAGTGGTTATATCTGCTGTTCATTTAGCGTACTAGATGTAGTTCTAATATTGTGGTGACCATGAATGTTGCAAATCAGGTACTTGCTGAACTGGTATCTTCCCTGATACATTGTTGTTCTAATTTTTGTTTTGTTTTGTTTTTTGTCAAATTTCATGTTTCTTTCTTTCTTTGTTTTTCAGATGTATCAGCCACTCTGCTATATTTCAGTTTTGCAAAAGTTAGAAAACTGGAAAAATGTATGTGCTTTTCCACATTGAGTCTAATGTTCCTCTAAAGCAACATCCAGTTCACAGCAGCTTTATTTCTTCTTTACTCCCACATTAAACTTGTGCTGATGTGTTCTGCATATTTAAAATGTTAGCAGTATTTAGAACAACAATAGCAACAAAAGATGCACCAGAAACATTAACTCACCAGACAAAATGCTGTCAGGATGAATTGCACAGGTAGAGATAGGCTAGCTGAACTTGATTTTGTTTCAGCATTACCTCTTTTTTCATAGCAGACTTCTTGGTTCTAAGCTATTCATTATTATACTATACTGAGGACTTTAGAAGCAGCACAACTTCTGGATAAATACTACTTTGGAAGCACATGATTCCCATTTCTTTATAGAACACTGGAGCGCCATATGCAGAATTACTGAACTCAAAGCAAAGAATTTAGAAGTACTGTGTGTTAGTACCTTTTTTGTGGTTTAATAATATAGGTAGAGTTTCTTGCGTATATTGATACTTACTCAAGATTCCATTTCATATGGTTCCTTACAATCCTGTAGTCACTTTCATGAAGTTAAGCCCCATAGAAATCATTGAGATATATTCTTCAGTAGACACATATAGGATCAAGCTTAACAGACAGAACTGGTCTTCTTCTGTAATACTGTAGGCAATGTGTTGGTGTCCAGTTAATAGTTCTATAGGTATCGTACAGAAAGCTGTATTAGATTCAGTAGAAGGAGGTGTGAAAATTTGTGGAAGTAACATTTTAAGATACACAGATAATAGTAAAGAGTGGAAATAGATATTGAGGAAACCTAAGTAAGAAAGCACAAAGCAGGGTTACAGTTGAATATAAAGAAAACAAAAATAATGACGACAGATCGTCTATATAGCTTTAAACTAGACAATGAAGACATTGAAGTAGTTCAAGATTTTTCTATATCTTTTGTCTGTCATATATCAAAACGGAGACTATAGTCAAGAAATCAGAAGAAGACTAGGACTTAGAAGGGCAGCTGTGAAGAAATAGATAAGATCCTCAAGTGTCAAGATAAATCACTGAATTCAAAGGCACAGTTTTCCACGCCATTTTATTTTTACAACTTCTATGTATGGTTATGAAAGCTGGACAGTGGAGAAAACTAATAGGAAGAAAATCAACTCATTTGAAGTGTGATGCTGGAGAACAGTTCTAATGATATTGTTGATTGCTAAAAAGACAAATAAATAGGTCCCAGAGCAAATCAAGCCTGAACTCTCCCTAGAAGCCAAGGTAACTAAAATGAGGATATATTTTAGGCTGGCATGAGAAGACATGATTCATTAAAATAGACAAGAATGCTTGATAAGATTGAAGGTAGTAGGAAAAAATGAAGGAAACTACAGACCTGAATATGCAAGAGCAGGGCTGTTGATAGGATATACACTTAGCTGTCTGTAATACATAGGGTCACCATAAATGGAAGTCAACTTGACACCAGTTAACTGGGAAAAAAAAGGTTGATATTGTGTATGTTGGTGTTGCTTTTTACCTGTGCTACTTAGCAGATGTACTGTTCTTGTTGTTGTGTACCCTCAAGTCATATATGACTTATGGTGACCCGAAGGTGAACCTGTCACAGGGTTTTCTGGACCTGAGAGCATGTGATGCACCCAAGGTTAGCTAGTGGGTTTTCATGGCAAGCAGGGAATCAGACCCTGTTATCCGTTGTCGTAGTCCAATGCTCAAATCACTATACCAAGCTGGCTATCTGTATTGTTCTGCTGTTTAACATGACTATATTAACTGTGTTTAATAAGTAACTAGCGTATATACCATAAAATACATAAAGGCCATAAAATATGTAAACACAGTTTTAAAAACCTAAGATTAAATCAAATGTATAATAAAATCAACATCAGATGACAGTAGCAGTGCAAAGATCTAAAAATAAGCCCAAACATTTTGCAATGAAAAAGTAAAGCTGGGAGGGCTGTGCAGTGGAGTTTTGATTTTTTTCTTTGTGCCACAGACAGTTCTGTTCTACTGCAAGCATATTTACAGAGAATAAATATCTTTTAGTTTATCAACCATAAGTCATTTTCTTGGAAACATTTGGGAATGCAGTGAACTTCATAAGGTTAAAAAATGAGAGCTTACACAGATGATCAAATTCTCTAGAGTGGATTGTCTTATCCCAGGCTTGTTTGGTAAAGGCAATAATTTTATATGCCAAGAATGGATTTTTAGTAAAAGTTTAGTAGAATGGGAAGATATAATCAACAAAAATACAGCATAGGAAAAGGGTAGGAATTGTGTAGCCCTCCAGATATTGTTGAACTACAACTCCCATAAGCCCTAGCCAGCGTTGCTAGTGGTGAGGAATTGTGGGAGTTGCAGTCCAAGAACATTTGGAGAGCCACATCATTTCCATCCTTTGGCTAGGGTATATTGTAATTGTGATGACGAATCTGTCCCAAAGAAGTACAACAAGGAATGATATGAGGTTGTGCAAAATAATTGTTTTGTGGTAAGTTTTACCTGCATTTGCAATCTAGCTGACTTTTAAAGTCACTGGCCTGCTAGTCCCAATTAGAGAAAACCATGACATTAGCTAGAGCAGTGGTTCTCAACCTGTGGGTCCCCAGATGTTTTTGGACTTCAGCTCCCAGGAGCCCTGAGCATTGACCATAGTGGCTGGGGCTTCTGGGAGCTGAAGTCCACAAACATCTGGGGACCCACAGGTTGAGAACCACTGAGCTAGAGTCTCTTTTGCATTGAATACTTGTTGTTAGTGCTGCAGCTGTTGTTTTTAGGTCTTCACTAAGACCATATGGATTAGTCGTCTAGACTGTGTCTTTTGTACTAAGTCTGTAGCAGTAGTAAAAATGAATAGGATGAAACAGTTGTAGAATACATGCAAATGATTATATGAACTTGGCAAAACATAAAACTGCCTTCATAGATGCTCTGCATCTACCTTTCCTGCACTTCAAATGTTTGTGTCCCATGGCAAGCTGTGATCAGATTCTGTTGATTTGTAAGGAACTGCTTGGTAGATTCTCACAACTTTTAGCACCAGAGTTGGATTAATTGTGCCTTTGATTATTTGCAGTTCTTTGATTTTATGATTCACAACTTTCTTTAGTAACCAGTAATTATGCACACAGTGAATACTTGATTGCCTCTAAGCTGAAAGATTGTCCCTTATGAGACTACTCTAAAATCCAAGGAAGTCAGTAGGAAGAATTCATTGAAGTCATCTGGCACTGGGTCAAGTACTGTTAGAATAAATTAGGGATGGTAACAGAGGCTCTTTTGCTGTTATCTATTGCAGCTTGTCCTTGGAAATGAACCAGCCACCACAAAGTATAAAGTCTGTTTTTATTTTACAGAAAAGTACTTGTTTGCTGACATTTGTACCAGGCAACAAATGGAACCATTAAAAAGTTGCATTCTTTGAATAACTGTGAAAACATATTCTTAAAAATGAAATATAATTTCAAGAAAACTTATTTAATTGTAATAAACATGGATAAGAACTGTCTTTAACAACAGCAACAACAAAATCCAAACTTTATAACAAAAAGCTATTTGTTTATCTAGGAAGAGTCAATGAGCTGAACTGAAAGAGACACATCTAAATTTTATCTCTTTCCAGAGTGTGAGATATGAAAAATGTGATGCTGCTTTTGTTATGAAGTGGTTATTTTAATGTCCTCTGTTTGTTCATTCCAGATACATATGTCAGAATTCCATTCTATCTAGTAAGAAATTATTGAAATCCTAAGAAATTTTAGGAATATAGGTCTGTAAGTTTTTATATTCACAAAAGCTATTATGTGAAGAAACAATGCAAGCCACTAGTGTCTGGTGCAGGTGATGTGTTTGTGTACGTGCCCTCAAGTAACCTGCCAACTTAATGGTGACTCCCTGAATTTCATAGGGTTTTCTTAGGCAAGGAATACCCAGAGGTGAGTTTGCCAGTTCCTCTGGAATACTGTACCTGATATTCATTGGTGGTGTCTCATCCAAGTACTGACCACATTTTGATATTCAGTCCTAATATTAAGTGAGATTCGGTTTAACATCAATCCCTGCTTAACAGTAAACTGTGTTTAATAACTGTTCTGGTAATCCAGTCTTTATTTTAGTGTTCATCTCTTGACCATGGGGCATTCTCTACTTTTCTCAGGCTTTTGTCTAGGAGGTTTCAGGAGAATAAAAGTATGAGATCTCCATTGTTCTTGACACAAAATAGACTCTTTCTCAGATTTTCTTGCATGTTCCTTGTGGTGTCATGTTGACTATTCAATAGGTTGTTTCATGTTGGCTGTACAGTCTTAGGAACAGTCTTATGAAAGAGTGATTTCACAGCTTCAGAGTAAATGCTTTTTATAAATCCTTTAGGTGTAAGAACCTTTGTGGTTAATGTGTGTTCATTTGAGCTGAATGGGAGGTTTGGGATGCTAAACAGCAGAAACTGTCAGGAAATGATAAGCTGTTAAAATGATGGTGCAATGTGGACTTGTGCAGCATATTTTAAAAGATAAATATTTTTATTCATCTAGTTTATTTCTCCCTGTAGAAAGTCATGTTCTGCTAATACTTCAGTAAGTTTTTCAGGAACCAATTTTACACCTTCTTTTCTTTTTCAGCTTTCTGAAATACTAAGATGTATGTTTATATATCTTATACTTTGAAATTACTTCATTCTGGTGTGTCTAGAGTGATTTTTCCAGATTTGGTCACCACATTTTAAGAATGACATTGACCAACTGAACTTCAAAGCAGGGTGATGTTTAAAGATTCTCTTTGCTTCCATTGATAAAGAAATGATGAGAGTAAAAGAGAGAGAGATGATAGTGGCTTTCAAATATTTGAAGGGCTTTCATGAAGTAGATGGAGCATGCTTATTCTCTGTTGCTCCAAGATGGAACTATAATTTTACTGCTGTTGTTACGTGTCTTCAAGTAAACTCTGACTTACAGCAATCCTATTACATATAATGTTCTCTTGGCAAGATTTATTTGGAGGCTGTTGTTGCAGGTTGTCCTACAATCCCATGGAGGTTGGACCTGATAACTTCTGGTGTCCCTTCCAGCTCAGCAATTCCATGATTTTATTGGCTTTTGCCAAAATTTTAGGCCACATTGCAGATGAAAGCTGGCCTAGTTGGCATAGCAGAAAGCCCTGTCAGCATAGTATTTCAGTCCCTACTTGGAGCTCCTAGCTCTTGCATGTTTAATGAGGTCTTTGTTTCACAAGCGAAGAAACTACTGTCAAAACTACTAGTGCAATCATCTATTATGTCAGCCGTTTGATACAACAGCATCCTGATCGTAGATTTAAGATTTCCATTCTTAGTAACCATGAGCAAGTTAATGTGATACTCTGATGTTGTGCATGTTAGCTTGGCACAACCACTTCCAATATGTGTGCTTAACAGAGGATTGCTGACTGATACAATCATATATTTATTATTTTGCCATGCCATAGTGAATAACAAAATTGGTCAGTGTGCCGCACATCAGAGCAGTAAGGCAAACAGACCTTCTGAAGCAGTTTTCACACTATTTAGATTTTCTGTGGAGGAGGCCTATGGAATAGAATGTTTGTTTGGCAGTCTGTGTTCGTAGTAGGGTTAGGTAAAGGTTGCTAACAACTTTTATTGGAGTGAACTATCTTAATTCATTCAATTCTCTTCCAACTCTACATTTCTATGATTCTATAGTGCTTTGAGGGTGTTCCTGCATGGCAGGGGGTTGGACTGGATGGCCCGTGTGGTCTCTTCCAACTCTACATTTCTATGATTCTATGAATTAATAAGTCAAGTGCAAAAAAATATGTTTTAAAAGTCGTCGTCGTCGTCATCGTCGTCGTCATCGTCGTCGTTTATTGATTAGTCGACTGACCATATCAACAATAAAATACATAGTACATAATACAAAGATACAAATACAGAAATTACATACACCAATAAACTCAACTCATATAAAATTAAATAAAATAATTAAAAACATATAAACTTAAACTTAATAAGTAGTGGGTTTGATATAGAAAGTAAAATACATGGTAAGTTTTAAAGGTCAATATTGGATGATGTTTTGTTATCAACTTATTTGGTAGAATTTAAAAAACAGTTTAGAACAGTAAGTGGGTGGGACTAAAGCATTCAGTTCGCTAAGTGTGAACTGTTTGATCCCTATTAGTTTGTGTAGGACTAGCATTTGGCACATTGTGTTAATGATTTTTTTTCCTGTGCCTATACTTTTTTAGCTTGCCCATTGTATTCTAGGATGTATTTTAGTTGGCCCTCCACATTTGCTAGGATTGGGGAGCAGGGCCCTTGCAAAAGTGGAAAAAGCACAACTATCAAAATTGTGTGTGTGTGTGTGTGTGTCTGTGAGAAAGGGGCTGAGGCACGTGAGGAGAGCAGTCACTGAGAGTCCAAATCAGGTTGGGGAAAGCATGGGAAGAGAATGGGTCAGGATGGTGGACTCTCTCGTCCATCTCCTTCATTGGGTGTGTGTGCATTGGGAGAGGATTTGCGGTGCTGAGAAATCAGACTGTGCAGGAGGAGGAGGACTGGGGATGGGTTTTTAAAGATTTGTGTGGCTTGATCAAAGCCACCAAGAGGGAAAGTTCCCCTGGAAAAGAAGTACATAAGGTAAGGGACTGGGGTTGAAGAAACTTGCAAATAATCAAATCTGTGAAAGTCAAACCCCAAATGTGGAGGGCTGACCATATAGCAAAACTGAATTGCACTGTTGTGAAGGAGGTGCTGGGCTGATCTGGCTGAGGGCAACCACTTGCAGCTCAGTGCTGTGAAGGGAGGCTGTGGCTGAAAAGCATATAACAAAGACACAGAGGCTGTCTCTGTAAGAGCAGATAGGGTTTTGGAGTTAACAGAATGTGGATTCAGAGAGATAGAACAGTTAGGAAAGAGAAGTGATCTTTGATATTGACAGAGCCATGTAAGAATAAATTCAAGAGTTAATTTATTATATTACTGGGTTTTAATAAACCTACATTTGTTACTCTTTGTTTAAAACTGTCTCTGACTGTCTCTGTCAAGCGTGATAAAGAGTCAGGCCATGCCTACATAAAGAACCCACAAAACAACACAGCCACAAGTCCATATTCAAATGGTCACCCTGATCCCTAAGAACTCAATCAGTGACAGAACAAGGGCAGGATGACTGGTAGGATTCCAAGGGTTGGAACTGTGGGGCCAGCCTGGCAAAGGGATGTCACAGCTATGACAGTTCAGAAATACATGAAAATACCACTGGAAAGGCTAAATATATTATTGGTTCACCATAATCAGGAACCTGGGTCATCCAGTAGTCCAGTGACAAAAAGAGAAGGTCCCAGCAGGACTGTGGAGTTGGAAGCAGTTTTGGTTGAAATGAGGTGGGTATAAATGAAAATTGATCATATCAAATGTCTAGTTTTTTGCATATTTAGTTTCAAAGGAATTTATAAAAGTTTTCATGTTCAGAAATTTTAATCAAATAAATATATTTTGTGTTCTGTCAGTCTGATGGTTCATGTGGTGATGAGGAAATGCTTTGTGCTAGAATTTTACTGCAGTAAATTTGTTATTACTAACTAATATACATTTCCCATTTACAAAGAAGTTGGAGTAGGAGAGCAGAAAAATGGAAGAGTGAGACTTGGAGTCGCAGATTGAGTATACTACCTCTATAGCCTTGGATTCCAGGTTGGCACTCCGACATTTTCAATTAAATGAGAAGCAAGTCAAAGAAAGACCCCTGCCTAACACTTTATAGAGTGCTGCCAGGATGAGCTAGACAGACCTATGGTCAGTTGCTTGCTTACCAAATAACTTATTTTTTCCCCCAGCCCAGACCTTTCTTTGTGGGCTACATGTAGCAGCAAAACTCAGAACTTTGAACATTTACCTTTTAGACTACAAGCCCCAAAATCCACCATCCAGCCATGCTGTTTGAGGGATTCTGGGAGCTGTAGTCCAGAAAAGAGGCTTTCCCATCCATGGTCAAGCCAAATCTTTTTCACAGGTGTAATTAGTGCGGGTAAGCCTGCAGGAGAAGCTTATTTCCCAAACATTGGGCTTCATATAGAAAAAAAAATTTTGGGAGGGCATTTTGTTTTTTCCTGTGGGATCTATTGTGCTGCAAGTTTTCAAACCTTTCTAACTCTGTAGCAACAAGCAGTTACTCTGAGGGCAGACATTTGGGGTTGAACATTTTCTGCGGAAAATTTTCCATGCATATTTATCCATAGTTGTTTGGGTTGTTGTACTGCAGTCAATCATGTTAGGTGGGCTAAATATAGGATACAAAGTTGTAATTTCTCTTCTAAGGAGGCAAGCATTGACTAACCTTAGTTCTCAGAGAAATAGACTAACAAATAAACTGCTAAGCTTCTGAGACATAACTGTTCAGTCCTCCCTCCACATTTGTGGTTTGATCTTCAAGAACTTGATTTAGATCTTGATTATTCACAGGAGACACACACACACCTTCTCTGCACACGTGCAGTTCATTTGTCTATTGTCTAGGCATCTGGAAGGAAGGCAGAGCGCCTGGGCAAAGAGCAAGAGAATAGTGGGGAAGCCCTGGAAGAGAATGGGAGGGGAGGTGCTCATTTGGACAAGGGGAAGTTATTTCTGGTTTTTTTTTTAATTTTGTGAAGGTTCTGTTCCCTGAACCCACACAAAAGTTGAAGGGCCACCATAGTACCTTCAGCTTTACTCACTCAATGTGCTATGTTTCACCTCAATTTCAAGTTGATTAAAAACGAGTTCAGTACAGCTTACTGAACATTTTATTTCACTAAACAAGGTAACTGTCAGATGCTTTTTTTTTTTTTTTGCTTCCCATCTTTCCATCATGTGCCAGCTTTGGTACAAAGATCATGGCTTGTAGTAAGACAGAGATTTCTGTTACTTCCAGACTGGGGAACTCTGGTTTAACTGCTCCTAGAAAACAGGATTAGGAACAAAGTTAATAGGAAACTACTTACAATGAGTCAGAACTTTGGTCCGTGTAACCTGTTATTACCATCTGTGATTGACAGTTACTCTCTGAGATTTCAGACAGGAGATCTTTGCTGTTCCCTAGTGATGTCCTGTTCAAGTACTGACCAGCTTTGATCCAGTCCAGAGTACTGTCTTTTTTTGGCTGAAAGCTTTCAGCACCATGGGGTGTTATTTAGCTGAGAACAGCAAAGAGCTGCAGAGGACTGGCTGAAAACAGGAAAGTAACATCTGATGTCTTCAGTATGTACATTTAGATGATAAGCTATGTAACTTGACTTTATTTGCTTTAATAACTAGTTCTATTTCTGGCTAATATTAATATTTACTTTTTTAATGGAAATTGTCCATACAGTAGAGTCTCGATTATCAGTCCTTCGGTCATCCGACATTCCGGATTATCCGACGTCGCGGTTGCTTGGGGGTGTGGCTGTAGGCATTTCCACACCCCCAGGCACGGCCTGACATGCCCCAGACACGCCCCCAAACATGGCGGCTGCTACGGGCCTCTGGATTATCTGACATTTTCGGCTATCCGACTATCAGCCTGCCCATTTATGTCGGATAATCGAGACTCTACTGCTGCATTAATCTTGTGTTTTTATGGTTGTAAGCCTCTTTGAAGACATTTGCCAATTAGGTGGTGTAGAAATTTAATGAGTAAATGAAAGTTTGCATGCAGTAGGTAAGCAGGAGAGATGGTAGAAGGAGTATTTAGTCACTGAATATGATTCTCATTCTCAGCTTGATAAACAGTGGCAGAGTCACATTTTTAGAATGCTCAGTATGCAGGTAAAACACTGAGGTTTTCTAACACTTCATAATTTACCTGTTTTGTTGCTGCAGTCTGTTCAAAACGATTTCCTGACACAGACAGACAGGGAATGAAGGGATCTAGATTTAAAGCCATAGATACCAAGGGGGGGGGAACCAAAACAAAAAACAGATTCTGAAGTCTCATCTGCAGATGTTAAGGAAAGGATTAATTTTCTTATTTTTAAAAAGCACATACATTTGACTTAATATCATACAATGGTGGCTGAGACTACAAGAGGGCCACTATCAGTCACTGAACTATAACCGAAATATATTTCATGTAGGTTTTTTTCATGTTGCATATGGCTCATTTTCCACATGTTCTTGCAGGTAATGAATATTTTCTTTTTTCTGTTTACTGAGTAGTAGGTTGTTATTTCAGGGTGACTGTACATGGCAATGTTAGCTTGTGTTTCCTTTGAATGAGAGAATAGAAAGATGGTTTGGGATGCATAGCTTAGAATTACCTGTGTACCTGGGATATCCAGCAATTAATTTCCATGTAACAGGATAACTGGGAGTGGTAGTTGCTCTTAGTTCAGAAACTAAATACTCTACCCATAGCACATTCCACTTATCTCTCTGTTCTGAATGATCGTGTATGCTGTAAATTAGAAGAAAAGTCAAATGTAGATATGACCTCTATATGTGTCCAACATTTGACTTGAATATTATAGCTTAGTACGGTGTGGTATAGTTGTTTGAGCAATAGACTATGACCTCAGAGACCAGATTCCCCACTTGGCCCTGGAAACCCACTGGGTAACCTTGGGTGTGTCCTGCTCTCAGGCCCAGAAAACCCCATGATAGATTTGGCTTAGGGTCACAGTAACTCAAAAATGACTTGAAGACACACAACAAGAACATGGGTCAGAAAGTTCTGTACAGAAGAAGAAAAACAATACTAAACTATTCCAAGGCAAGAAGCCTACTAGAGGCTGATCTTCATGTAAGAGGACAATGAGGATATATTCAAAACTGTGAGATACATAGTTCACAAAATCAGTACAGTTTAGAATTACACTCATAGTGCCCAAGGGTGTTCTGCTTATTCCTAATCTGGTTTCCCAGCAGGTTTGGGCAAGCAGGCTATGTTCTCATTCCATTCTTGAAAAGAAACTGTTTTCAGGTGATAACTGATGGAAGCCACTGTGCCCTGTAGGATTAACAATTCTTAGGTTTTGTTATGGCGAAATGTGGTTAAAGGACATTTTACACAGCATGATATCAGAAGTATTAAGGAAGTGTGTTACAAAGTTCCCTTCAGGGGAGGCTTTGTGCATGTAGTTGCCAAGTAACTAATCCTGCCTACACTGTTCAGATTAAGACTTTGCAAAACCCCTGCTAGGGAATGGTTCTTTGGTATGACTTTGTCCTTTTTGTGTATAAGCCTTCTGTTTTCCTTTAAATTACACTGTTATAATAAAATATTGTTACACGCTAATCACCTGAAGGGTAAAATGTTCAGATGAGCCATGCAGTCAGGATACAGTTTGTTCTGGTTAATGTTGTATGGAATCTTTATTATTATAGCTCCCTACCTCTTGTAACTGTACCATCATGTAATTTCTTGTATTTGAGGTAATTTATTTTCATAATTCCTCAAACATTAATATCAACCAAATAGTTTATTAGTATCAACTGAATAGATAGTACTGATGCTCAATTTTCCCTTTATTACCATATTATAGAATCATAGAGCCATACAACCATAGGGTTGGATGAGACTCCATAGACCACAGAGTCTAACCCACCACTACGTAGTGCAGGAAGTCCTGCTAGAACACCCCAGCAGGAAGCTTTCCAGACTCTTTTTGAAGACATCCATAGAAAGAGACCCCACCACTTCTCCTTTGCTGAACTGCTCTTACTGTCAAGAAGTTCCTTCTAATGTTTAATTAAAACCTACCCTCCTCCAACTTAAAACCATTAGACCTGGCCCTACCCTCTGGGGCAGTAGAGAAGAAACCTGCATCTCTTATCTGTGACAGCCCTTTAGATATTTAAGGAGTGCAATCATGTCACCCCTCAGCCTTCTCTTCATCAGGCTGAACATGTCCAACTCCTTCAACCTTCTGTTCTCCATAATTCTAATACTCCTTATTGCCCTTCTGTGCACCTACACCAACTTGCCTATATCCTTCTTAAAATGAGATACCTTGAACTGAATGTAATTCTGTAGATGAGGCCTGACTAGCACAGAATATAGTGGACCTGTTACTTCCCACTGTACATAATGGTAACTTGGTGTTCTTTTAATGCAGACTAAAATATTATTTGTCCTCCTTAAATTAATTCTAATTTCTGTATGTAAATTAATCAACTCCATTTTGCTTATATCATGTCACTTAATACTGCAATCCAGTATACACATATCTGGGAAATCTGTGGTGTCCATAGAGTGGGTCAGTACAGGAAATTCCAAAGGATCATGTTATAATATTTTTAATAATGAGTTGAGTCCTGCAAAGCAACAAGCAGAAGAAAACTCATGGGAAATATACTTTCCCATTCCTACCATTCCAGCACATCTCTTGTCTCCTGCTCAGTGAACCATCTTAAACATTGTGGGATGGGGTTAAGAGGCTGATGGGGCAAGGTCAGTTTGGTGAAAATTGGATAGGGGTATCTTGTACAAAGAGGGTTATGCTTATCCAAAGAACTGCTAGTGTCAGAAGTTATACATTTACTCCCAAACAACATTTCTGCCCTATGTCTAAGGGCAACTGTGAAATATATCATTGTACAACTGGTTTATACGAAGGCATTGTCTCAAAAGCTGTCAGATCAAGGAGAGAGGAGAGAGTAAAATGATTTGTAATATACCAGAAAACCTGCACCACTAGCAGAAAATTAGAAGCTCTTCCCTTGTGTAAATTGCAACAAAGATAATACATAGCACTTTTTATGAGGAAGACAAGGTATTTGTCACAGAAGAGAAACAGAATCACAACCCAAGCTACATTCATATTCTCCAAACAGGCATGAAAAGGCAGACATGTGTGCCACAGAACATGGTCTTCACCTTGTACTGTTGAGACAATTGTCATGGTGATGTTTGTAATAGTGGAGCAGCTGTTGAAGAATTATGGTTGTCTTTGGGACTGGATAAAACTTTCTGTAATCTGGACACTTACGTTTGCCTGCCTTAGAGATTAGAATTTGTAGGCCTTTCAGTGTTCGAGATGTAATGTTGTATAAGCATTTGCTTTGTATGGAAAGATACCGTTCGAGTGTTGTGTGCCTTCAGAGTTTCTTACTTAATGGCAACCCTAAGGTGAACTTATAATGGGATTTTCTTGGCAAGATTTGTTCAGAGAAGTGTGCCTTTGCCTTCCTCTGAGGCTGAGAATGTGTGACTTGCTTAAGGTCACCCAGTGGGTTTCCACATTTGAGTAGGAAATCGAACCCTGGTCTTCAGAGTCATAGTCTAGTGTTTAACCACTACATCACACTGGCTCTCTGCATTTGAAATCACCTGCCAGAATTTACTAATGTACTGCTAAGACTGGACAAGCCCCATGTGAAGTCCCCGAAGAAACTGATGCTTGTTTCCATTTTTGGGCATATATTGGGCATTAATCATATATAATAAAATTTTCCTTTGCACTTCTTTTATTTATTGCACATTTTCTATCATATTAAGTAAATATATTTCTGGAGCCATTAGACAATTAATTTTAAATACATCAGAAATCTTGTTATGAATTTTTTTCCACAAATCTATATGCTTGTTTGCACTTCCACCATACATGAAAAAATGTTCCTTTTTGGTTGCACTTCCAACATGTTTTGTTTCTATTACCATTACTATTTTAGATACTTGTGATGGTGATAAATGCCACCTTTATAGAATCTTGTAATCCTTTTCTCTTAAGTTTGTAGATTTTATCAGTTTTAATGTATTATTCCATGGTTTTTACCAACTTTCCATCATAATAGGATATCCTATTATCTTGTGCCCATTTGATCTTGTTTTCTTTTACAATTTCTTCTTCCAATTCCAGCTTTAGTAATATTTTATAAATTCTAACAGTTATGTGTTCCACATTTGATTTTAATAATTTATCATGTTCTCTTTCTTTGATTTCTGTGTCATCCAATTTCTTCCCAAAGTTTTTATGAACTTCTCTTTTGTGACTGTATGATAGGTTATCAGAGGTGTTGGCAGTTGCCCTGGTGGCACAGTGGTTAAATGCTGGTACTGTGGCCACAACATTGTGAGTTCAGTCCTGCAGGGCTCCAGGTTGACTCAGCCTTCCATCCTTCTATAGGTTGGGAAAATGAGTACCCAGCTTGTTGGGGGCAAATAGCTTACAACATTGTAAAGCGCTTAGGGAGTGCTTCGCGCTTATAAGTAGTATAGAAATGTAACTGCTAACTGCTATTGCAAGAAGTTTACCTTCTGTGAATTGTGTCAGAATGCACTGGCAGTTGATTTCATAACCTGAAACAGCCTTGTTTGTTGTAAAGCTGGTTAAATTAAAAACAAAACTTACTTTTTAAGAGCACATATGCATATTTTAGCTTGATTTCCACAAACGTGTGTATAGGATACTTTGTATACACTTATGTAGGAATATTGAGGTAGAACAGCATTTCTTTTACTTATAATAGACTTTCTGAAAGCAAAAGAATTCTAAGTTAGTCACAACTACCGTATTTGCTGGCGTATTAGACGCACTGGCGTATAAGATGCACTCCATTTTTCGAGGGGTATTTTTCAGTAAAATATTTTTTTGTATCATGGCAAGGCAAAAATGTACAAGAAAGCAGGGGAATGAAAAGAGTGCTGCACCAGGCTTCCTCCACCTCCTCCCTTCCTGTTTTGTTTTGGCAGAGAGAACTCCTTTCACTTGCTCTCCCCTCTCTATTCATTTAGCATTAATGTATTTGCCGGTGTATAAGGCGCACTACATATAAGATGCACCCTATTTTCAGAGGGTATATTTTGTACATTAGTAAAGGAAAAAAAGTGTATCTTATATGCTGGCAAATATGCTAACTAATTTAGATCTCACTGACATTGTTCTGTTCTAAATAGGACTAAACTGGGATTCAACCTATTTCAAATATTTGTGCATATGAACTCATTATATCACATTTTCTGCAAATCAGAATTATAGCAGTCTTTGAATATAGCACAATATGCTTTAATAATGTATCTTGTTTCATATATGAGTCAGTATGTGCTATTCCACACCCAAACAAAACCTTATTTCAGTTGTGCTTGTGCCCCAATATATGATAATATTAGTATCAATACTAATTGTGCCTTTTGTGAATTACAAAAGGCACAATAGTTTTATTTAGCTGTGGACAATATAGCCTAGTCAGAGTTACTCTTCTGCCTAGCTATCCAGTGCAGTATTGTTCTCTGCTTCTAGAAGTCACTGGAATAAGATTGGGAAGAGACGGAGGTTCTGTATGTATTATAATGTGTGTGTATGTGCGTGCTATGCCACTAATTCATGATTTAACTGATGACACATTTTCAAGAAATGTTGGCCATTGCTTCTCTCTCTGCATTGAAGAAAGTTATTTGTTTTCCAGAGCTGGAAAAATGTTTAAAATTCCTGTGTGGCAGCTTCACATTTTCATGTGCCTGAGCCTTATCCAAGTCCTCTCTTTATATATTTAGAAAGAAGTTGTGAGACAAGTACAACTGTAATAGCTCAGTTTTCACACATTTATTATCCTGTCTGTAGGCTGGAAATGCAAGAGACTGTCTTTTAAAAATGACATCTTGCTGTCTTTCCCAAAGTGAGGTTAGTATGGCTTGTCCTCAGTTGAGACTTTTAAGTTAGATAGGTTTTCCATTTATGGAGTAATTCTTTTTGCAAAAATCTTGTTTTCTTTTTTTTTAAAAAAAGTTTTGACACTGCTGTATGCTGTACACTATTCTTCATCCTATTTTAAGCAATAAAATTGTGCAAGTCCTTCAGAACCATTTCCTGTTTAAATAAAGAATGAAAGGGAAAAAGGAATAACATTCACTTCCTGAATGACAGCATTCCAGTTCTGAGACAGGCCACAATGAAGCTGCCAATCAGAAGCAGGCCTTGGAGGGAAGTTCTCGGATGCTGTTTACATGTTCTGTGATTTCTCCTTCTTAATTCTGACATTGTACAACTTAGAAAGTTCTCTTGCTTTGTTGCTGTTACATGTTTGAATTTGCAAGAAGCCTTCATTCCAGCATCTAATAGAAAACAGTTTGAAAGGAAACATCTGTCTGTTCCTCTGTAGGCTCAGGTAAGGTGATCACCACACTGAATTGTGAGGAGAAGGAGGAAACTTTTTCTTGTATGCCAGAGAAACTTTATTATTGTTGCAGGAATAATTGTGTTGTTGCTCAGTATGCTAGCTTTGATGAAATTCAGTGGAGTGCACAGCATAAAACACAGCACTGCTGTCGTACGTAATACTAGAGTTTATAAACTGCAAATGTATTTGTTTCTTGGGAACAGGGCAAAATAATAATAAAAAGGAACTACCAAATAAAAATGGAAAGCTACAGCAGAACGGGAACCAAATGACACTCCATCTGTACATTAAAAGGGATGATGTTGATCAGTGCATTCTGCTTGTGCATCGTGTGTGTGTCTGTGTATGATGTCAGCTATCATTTAAGGCAAATTCTTGAACTTAAATACTATTTTAAATTTGGTTGTAAAGTAAGACAAGAGAGCTTTTATGGTTCAAGATTTCCTACTTTGGAAAGCTATTTTAAAGGAGATGGTTTCAGGTCCAGGAACAAGGTGCAAGCTGAAACAAATTTATATAAATAATCACACATATGAAATAATAATTGTTTATATAAGCTGCAAACAAGCTAGAAAGAAATCTTGTGTGTTAGTAGAAAAATAGTTTTTAAAGTGCTTGCTAAAATACTCACTATGAACAATAGATTTTTTGAAAAACCAAAAACAATAGCAATAGAAAACTGTGTAATCTTTGTAATCTTGTAATCTTTGTGTGCTTTTCTGCTTGGAATAGTTTCTGTAAACTTACCCTGAAAAACCTTTATCATACATTATTTTAAAAACGAAACCAACAATAACGAAGTGGATCACATATGAAGGACATTCATTATTTATATTTCTAAAAAGCAAATATGCTTTCTCTAGCAAAAAAGCAAGAAAGGTATAAATTATCTTGTCCTGAACAGTTTAGCTCCATAGGTTGGTTGCCTGGCCTTTGTTTTTTTATCAAAATGGAAAAGCTTCTTAAATAAAGCTATATTAAAGAACAAGAAGAGTTTAAATGTTTATAAATGTAAGTGGAGCCTTTGATTGCAATTATGTACACACTTGTCATAGTTTAAGTTCCATTGAATTCAGTGACGCTTACTTCTGACTATACATGTATAGGATTGCAGTGAAAGAGTTAATGCAGAATAGAATTACAGTCTGTTTGCATAAATTGTTGGAGCCACCTCTCAGTATCCCCATCCTTAACTAAAGTCTGCCAGCTGTGAATCATGGAATGATTTTTATGTGCTGACTAATCCAGTGGTTTTCTTTTCCATTGCTTTCTCACTTTGCAAAACAAAAGACGTTTGCTTTTTAGAAAAAGAATATCTGTTAAAGTTAAAAACAACTAAACCTAATAAGTCTGGAGAAGGGTGTGTTTTCAAAGAGCCATGCTTAATAAATTTTAAAACTGCAGACTTTGCTGTCAAAGTACCCCGTAAAGAAGACAAGCAGAAACTAGCCTTAAAAATATTTTGTAAAATATGGTATGATGTGTTTATGCTTGAACTATTCTAAATTAAACTAATGCTTCTTTGGGGTGTTTGTCTTCTGTCTTCTAGATCGTTCTGAGAGAAGTAAATCTGACCATCGCTCATCAGGGTGAGAGCTTTTTTCCTGTTTTTATTTATTTATTCTCATTTGTTAACAGTTATTGACAAAAAGATCAAATATTAAAAAGATAAGTCTTGCATCTTACATCTGCTGTAGTAGTTAAAGGAAATGCAGATCATCACATTGAACCTCTTTATTTTTCCTAATAGGATATTTCAGTGGAGCCAGGTGTGTTCTCTTTTGATTTCCTGTTTCCGCTATAATCTTTCATTTGTAGTAAACTGGAAAGGCTTACTTTGAAAAATACACAGCATTAGCAATTATTAACCAAAACATTACATAATTTCACATCTTAAGTAATGAGTTCTTCTGGTGAAGTTTAACAGTGCATCCAGTCTTTAGAGACTGCTTTTCAGCATTAGGTGCCACCATAACAATGACACATTCACTAAACCAGAAGAGAATTTTTGATTTTAAGATCCTTTTATAAAGTTTCTTATATGAGCTGTTTGTTTATGTCTGGTAAGTCATAAAATTATGTCCAGATTGGAATTTAATCTAGATGTTTGTGTCCTTAATTTTGCAGCAGTTGACTTTTTTTAAAAACAAAACAAAACAATTTTGTACTTTATTCCATTCACATACCATCATCTTCATCATTAATTTTTCTTGCCATGAGAATAAATGAAAGACTGAGATGGCACTATGAAAGTTATTTTTTCCCAATAGTCAGTTGACATCTACTCTTTCAAGCCCCTTGCTTCTACTTAATTTTGGACCCAAGTAAAATTTGACTTCTTCCCAAAGTCTCTAATGAATTTTTTTTGCTCTCATATTATAGTATTTATCTGTCCCAGCTGTTGATTGATATATTTTTAGGACAGGCTTTAGTTTAAAAATGCTATTGTTTTAAAAGTGCTGTTTTATTTCAAAAGTTGTGAGAATAAATTATATCCTGGGTCTCCATATATTTCTAACACAAAGGCTAGAATCCTTTTGGTGACAAACACAACATAACACATGGTATACCTATTGTGGTGGTTATTGTGGGAGGAGGTATCCTGTCATTCCTTCCACAATGCCCAGGGGAGGGGTGCTCATGACCACAGCTCCATCCCCACAGCAGTTGCTCTGCTGCTGGAGGCCACTGCTCTCATGGACCTGGCAAAGAAGGAACTGCCTTACACTGGGGCAGAGTCTGCTCTTCCGGCCCCCCCAGATGCACACGGACACCACTTGGTGGCTGAGGGGATGGAACTGTGTCCCTGAGCCCCGCAGCTGCTATTTCACATTGAGAGGATGGAAAAAGGAAAGCAGGTTCCACCCACCTCCCGATTGATGGCATATGTATGCTGGTAGAGGCTTGAACTCTGCCAGCATGCTTATTGGATCTTGGCTATAGCATCTATGAAGTATTTGGAGCAAGCAGTCTTCATGCTACAGAGTCTCTTGTTTTTTTTTCAAGCAAGTGTCAAGAATAAATGGCACGGTAGAAGCACGGTAGAAGCAGATCTGTGTCTGTTCTGTTCCCTGCTTGGTATTGCCTACATCCTTCTCGTGTTTAGGAGTAAATTTCCATACATAATATTCTGTAAGGATTAATCCTGATCATATGTATTATGAGAACAGAGGAGCAAACACAGTTTGCCATACTAAACAGACTATTATTTTATATTCTCTTGTGTAAGTCAACCTCATGTACAAGCCTAGGGCAGATTTTAGGGCCAAAATTATGGATTTTGAAATGACCCAGAGATAAATCATGAATCATTCCACAAAGGGGGAAAAGTACTAGTGCCAGCCCAGGGGGCTAGCTGCCCCTGGCCACCATCATTTTCGTACCCGTGCATTCTAAAATGGCTTTTGTCACTCTACTCAGAGAAGGGGATGGTTCTTTTTTTAGAAAAAGTTAAGGCACAGTGTTAACTCTTATCAAGAAAGGGAACCATCCCCTTCTCTGAGTTGAGTGGCAGAAGGCAAGAGCTTGGTCCATTCTAGGAGAACCTAAGAAAAGCACCACCACCCCTCTAGTCTCTTGGTACTCTTTTGAAGGCAGATGCCAAAAAGCCACCTCTGCCGCCACCATTTTCTCAGGCAGGCATGCAAAAAGGCCAGAAGTGGTGCTGTGGCTGAGAGAGTGGTGGTAGTGGTGGGGGTTTGACACTTCTTTTGGGTTCTCCTGAGATGGACTAAGCTCTCACCTTTCACACTCTAGTCAGTGAAGGGAATGGGTCCTTTTTGAAAAGAGTTAAGCTACAATACTTCCACTGACCCATGGATAAGTCGATAAGTTGACCTTGATTTTGGATCAATTTTTACTTTATACACAAGTATATACAATAAACTGAAAGCAAAAAAAGGAGGAGGAAGAGGAGGAGGAGGAGGAAAAGAAGAAGAAAAAGAAGAAATAAGCTATAGTGGCAGGCTTATAAAGAAAACCAGGTTTCTAAAGAACCAGTCTGACTTGGGCTGGGGATTTTTCTTTTTCCCAATTCTCAACTACAGCAGTCGGCTTGATTCTGTGTGTAATGAATGCTCAGTAGCACAAGGGTTAGTATGTCAAATGTACCACTGATACACAAGGAAAGTCACACAGTAGTGTTACCAGTTAGGCTAGGAATCTTGATTCAAACTATTTCACTTTCTCTTGTCATAATTTAAGAGCAGTCATAAAACTGATAATAAAAATGAAGTCTTCTGAGTCTGTTCAAGTCAAAAAGTAATGAAGGCCTTTTAAAGAGGGGAAGAACATTTAATTTTAAGTAATTAGCTAATTGGGGGGTGATGTAGGAGGAAGTTTTGCTCTCATAGTAGCAGTGTTTTCAAGAAAAAAAACTTTACTATTCTACATCCTGTTCATGTATGAGAGAGAAAGTACCAGGATTAAATCAATAGTATGTTGTCCACAATGATGACTGAAGCCTCTGAGAATTAAGTTAGCTCATAATCTTCTCCTTAATTTTGTTTCTTAGTCATGTTAATGTATAACATGATGTTGGAAACAGATGTGTATATATAACCTTTATAGGCATTTATCATGTGTGTTTACTGAACATGCGAGAAGGCATGTTTTCCCCTCCCATTCCTTTGTTATTTGCGTTATCTTCTATACATGGAAGACAAGCTTGGAGAAGCAGGGTTCTAATTGATGTGGAAAGTGTCCATGGACAGTGAAGGTTCTTCATTTCATCCCTGTCACTCTCCGTGCTTCCATGCTCAGGAAAGCCATGGAATTAGACAGATAGGGGCTTGCACATACTGTCTTCTGTGTTGAGTAAAGATGAATAGTTAATACTTAAACAGCTCATGTTCAGTCCCTTTCAGGTTTCCAGCTAATCACCAAGGTTTGCAGGTAGTTATTTTCATTGTCTGGTATCTTACATAGGTGTTGAGCTTGATTACGGTGTTATGATTTTAAAGAAATGGCAAGTATTTTAAACAAAACATTTCTTTTTAAAACTGCCAAATTTGAAAATAGGAATGAGAAGCTCATTGCCTTTTTTGCTTTTTGCTTAACTTTCTTTTCAGAAATCCTTTTAAAAGTTTTTCTTTTGGAAGACTTTAACAGGGTATCTTCAGAAAGTGAGATTTTCACTCAGTTGTATAGAATGTAATTTTATGGATTTAAAATAAGATTACTTTGCACTCGTCTTATCTTTTTTTTAAAAAAAAGGCAGTTGAGAATTAAATAAATATTCAAGAAAGGCTATTTGAAATAACTTTCAACACATTCAGCTTTACGTATTTAAAAAAGAAGGAACACTAAACAATACCATAGTCATTTTCCATTCTGCTTCCAACATATTATTTGAGGTACATGTTGTTTGGCAGAACAAAGAAGAATTGTGATTCCCTGTGTGGTGATTTAGCTTATAATACAGAACATATATTATTATCTAGTTCAGATGACATTCAAATAACTGCAGTTTTGTTTGAAAAGCATCATTAAAATGAATGAAGAACTGCAGTTTAGCATGCAGAAATAAAAAGACAAAGGGTAGAGAATTTCCAAGTCAGATTATTAGATGACCCACTCACCCCTCCACATCATGAGAAAGAGGACTTCTAGCAGCTAACATTTTAGGATGGTGAATTTTGAAAGCATAAAGGCTATATTGATATTGTATTAAACAGAACAGTCCTAAGAGATGCTAAGAGAGAATGTGAAGATGGAAGAACCATCTTTTCCTAAGTCCTGCTGGTTAACACCAACATGGTAAATAACAAGAGGTCATGGTGAATGCTTGTTCCCCACCTCCTTGATCCTGCTTTTAAGGGAATGTTTTAAAAATTCTCTCATGTATTTCACTGGAAGGGAAATAAGTGACCAGGTTATGTCAGGATCCGGGACGTAGGTGGCTAGGGCTGACTGGAACAGGTGCCGGGGCTGGGCTAAAAGATAGGGGCTAGGTCAGGAGGCCAAGGGTCAGAGTGCAACAAGAATCCAGGGCAGGTAGCAAGAATTCACAGGGCCAGAGGCAAGGGACAGGTCCAAGAAACAGGCAGAAGGTCAAGGCACAACGAGAGTTCAAGGCAGTAGGAGCCTACTGGGCAACAAGAATCCACAGGGCCAGAGGCAAGAGGCATGTCTGGAAAACAGGCAGGGGTCCAAGTCCATGGGTCAGTGGTCAGGAACACTGGAGAGTCAAGAGAGACTACAGACAGCACTGGAGACCATATTGCTGTGACAAAGGCTGCAGAGTAACCCCAGCCCTTATCTAGCTGGCTGCTGGCTGCTCCAGCTGCCCTGCATCAGAGAAGCCAGCTGGGTCTGAGGTACTGGGCAGGATCATAGAATGATAGAGTTGGAAGAGACCACAGGAGCCATCCAGCCCTGCTAGGCAGGAACACACATCAAAGCACTCCCAACAGATGGCCATCCAGCCTCTGTTTAAAAGCCTCCAAAGAAGGAGACTCCACCATACTCCAAGGCAGCATATTCCACTTCCAGACAGCTCTGACCATCAAGAAGTTCTTCCTGAAGTTCAAGTGGAATCTCTTTTCCTGCAGCTTGAATCCATTGCTCCTTGTCCTAGTCTCTGGAGCAGTGGAAAACAAGCCCGCTCCCTCCTCAACATGATATCTCTTCAGATGTTTAAACCGCTCCTCATAGGGCATGGCTTCTAGATTCTTCACCATTTTGGATCCTGCAAGGGCTTAGTCACAGACCGGAACCCAAAAGGCATAGTCTTCTCCCATTCTTACTGGATTTCAAATAGAGATGTAAGAGGGTTTTGTTTTGTTTTGTTTTGTTTTGTTAGAGGCATTGTTCTTGTCAGTGAGAATTTCTTTCAGGGGCATAGTGTGGTAGAAATGTAGTCAGAGTTTGCATGGCAAAGTTTGGCATTTCTTTATTACAACTTACTGTGTTGCTGCATCTGGAAAAGCAAGTTTAGAGGAGGTGTGGTTGTATTATGCGAATTTGGAATGTCTGTGTAACACATAGCCTTCAAAGGCCATGATTGCAAGTTTGGATTTCTGATGTTGTAAAGGGTGTAACATGACTGAATCAGCAGCTACTAGGAACAATCTGTCACTGTTCAGAAACGTAATTTGGTTTTCTACAGACTTTTTAATCGTAAGTGTGTCTTTAGTGACAAATTCCAGAAGAGTACTGTAAAAGTAGGTTAGAAGAACAAGCAAAAAGAACAAAGGCCTGTACCTCCTTAAAGTGAAGTTCTGTATAGAAGGTAGAATCGTGGCTGGTTAGTTGGCTTAATGATGCCAGCTTATGGATCAGGTCACCTTACGTTGGGCTGTGGACCACAAAAGTTTGTAACACAAACACAAAAGTTTGTAACAAATTAATTAATGTTTTTGTAATGCTGTAACATTTTTTGTTGTTCAGAGTATTTGAGGGCTTCTTTCTCCTCTTCTCTCAGTGCTTGAAAGGAGAGGAACACCCAAAATAACCACGTGTTTACTGTTTCTGGGATCTGTCTAGTGACATGCCCAAGCATTCTTGACTTTTGTACTGCTGTGGGTGTTTAACGTATGGCGTCTTACTTTAAAGCTTTTATTTTGCTGATTACTGTTATTGTTTTACAGAGTTGAGATGGGTGCAGGCCTATGTTTTATGCTGAAGCCTCAAAGCAATCAGCCCCTCTACCTGAACCAGTATTTAAGAGCTAAACTAATATGGATAGATTACAGCCATCACCCATGTAGAGATAATGCATCATTATGCACAAAGAGAGAAATATTGGTATACAATGGCTTATGACTCTGCTTGGCAAACTAATGTTTAGTTGGGGTCATGGATGGAACAGAGCAAGACTTGAAGAGCCAGAAAACCACCCAGTGACTCATTCTTGCACAAGCCAACACAGGCAGAAGGCTGTTTCACTCCCCTCTCTCACAGTGTGAACAGCAGCAGATGTTTTGGCAGTGTTTTCTCCCATGTGTCTTGACTTGTGCAGAGGAATGAGCAGCTGAGGTAAATGAGGGGGGAAAAACAATGACAGGAGTATGTGTTTCTGTTGACAACAGGAGTGGAAGGGGTGAAAGGGGTTAAAGCTGCTATATGTGCTTGGTCTGCACATATAGCAGGAAACAGGACATGCTCCTGAACTGCTCACAGTAGAGATTTTGACATTTCACACCAAAGGCGTGGAACTCTCTCTCTCAAAGCTGTCGTGCCTTTAAAAGAAAAAGAGAGAAAGAAGTCTACCTGTAAGAAAAACAAACAAAATAGAGCCTGGTCCCTGTTGTGATAGTTTTCTTCTCGTTGTGAGTTGTAGGCGAGTTGTAGATTAGGTTTTTAATGTATGGAAGCATTCAAAAATGCAGACTGTCCCTTTCACTCGAAAGCAGTGGAGTCCATTCTGTGATGGTCCAAGCCACTCAGAAGGTAGGCCAAGGTGTTGACAAACTGGTATGGGGAACACCTCTGATTTTTTTTTAATACAAATTCTTTGTTTTGATATGCATGACTGCATGAAATTAAGTTTGACTGGGAGATTCTGAGATTCATTGCCCCCCCAATAATATTTTAAGCTTTGTCTGTGCTATAAACATAATTGTACTGAAGAGGCCCTAATTTTAAAAATTAAATTAAAATGTGTATTCATTAAATGATGAGTGCATGAGGCACTTATGGGGGGGAAAAGAATAGAAGATGTATAATTCCTATAAGAGTTTTACATCTGGAGGTCAAGGAGACCTCAGGCGGGCTGGTGCTGTGTATGGAGATCAATTTGGATGAAGCACTGAATGTTCTCAGGTTCCCCTTCCCCTATATCTTGTTTCTTGAAACTGAAGGATGGACAACAGCCTGCTCTGGGTTGTCACAGGGATGTTGGGGGATGAATTTAGCAAGGCATTTTAATCCACTAAGTCTGTGTCAAAGGAGGATTAAACCCCATCACCTCTGAACTTGAGTACTTTCATTGGGCTAATCAAAAGTGCCATGTTCATATTTTGTCACTACTGGACAGTTACTTCTCATTGTGGTAGGAGTTATGGTATGGTTTTCCATGCAGGACTTTCTTTCAGGAGAACTTCTCCCACAATATTCTGCAACCCAGGAATATAATCCTTAACAAAAATTCCATTTGTCCATTCTTGTGGGTCCATATATAATACATTATTTCTCCTCAGTTCTCTATCTTCCCTCCCTGAAAAGGCAACCATCCATTCATTGTCACCACCCAAGGGTATGTTTGTGAGAGTTGTAACCAGACATTTTGAGTTGGGTGGACTAAGTATAGTGAGAGCGGACAGTGAGGTTAAATGAAACTGGGGTGAGGTGGGATACTTATAAATATTGTATGTTATTAAAAATAAGCTTCACATCTGCATTTGGGGGAAAGTATATGTAAGCATGGGAAGTATAGACCAGTGAGATCAGTGGTCAGTCTGCTACTGCTCAGAGAGAGGAGGTCAGGCAGGCATTTGGGACGGCTTGCCCTCCAGTATTATGGGGCTTCCTTGGGCTCTGGGCCTGGTGTGTGTGCATGCACATATGAGGGAAACACTGGGAAATTGAGAGAGGTCTCCAAGCTGTATATCTTTTTTTTAGCATTAGCTTGGCCCAGAGAACATAGCCAGTTTTTCCTTTCTGTTCAACACCTTCCAAGTTTTTCCTACATCTTCCCAACAGTTTACCAGATAAAATAGGGATAGGGCAGGAGTAAGGAGTAGAGCCAAACTTCAGTTGTCCTTTTCAGTTCTTCCTAACTAATTAAAGAGAGTTATAAATAGCAATTTATTTATTTATTTGTTTTGCAGTCCAGTGTGATCCCCTGAGAGTCCTAGTGACAGACAATAAGTTCCTCAGCCTCATCAGGATGGCCACATCAGGTTTAATCTCCCCATCTTAAAAATTTGTTTATAATGATAAAAGTCTTGTTTCAAAGAGGTCAGTGAAATTTCCTCTAATCTTGAGTGTTTCTCTCCTTTTAGGAATAAATTCTAACTTAAAAGTAAAAGAAGCCTGCCTTGCATTTAAGCCTTTGAAGTCATCTTCCTCTTGCTTTTCCACCATCACCATCTCTTGAGTGGCTAGCATGTATGATTTTAGATAATCCACATATATATCAACAGTAGCAATGCATGCACCTACTTGTACCACAGCCAATCTGTCTCTTTTTATTTCTCACACATTCACTGAAACAGCAAGGGAGGAAAGGAAGCAGCCTGAAATTTTTGGTTTACATCATGACATTAAGATTATGTCGTATGGTGCTCTGACTGTGTAACAGAGATATGGCTGTAGTTGTTTGCTGAGAAAAAATATCTTCAGACATCCTGAATATTAACCCAAAATTGGCATAAAAGAATTTCAGTACAGTGAAATATTCTTGCTACAAAATCTTGCTCTTTAGGCCTAAATCCAGTTCCTACTGCAGTAGACCTATTGAACCTAATGCCTGAAGGTAAATCGATGCTTACATAAATCCCATTGCTGGAATGAGTTTACTCCAGTTGGGACCAGCAATTAATATTAGATTTTAGAGTGTACTGGACCAGGGAATGACTAATCCCAAAATTGATTCCTCATATATACTGCTGTGGGATCTGATAAAACTGTGTTTTGCATGAATAGAAACCTCCAAGGCATTGCAGCTGTGCTGAAATAATCAGATGCAGGGAACTGAGTTGATTTGCCAATATATCAAAACAATTAAAACTACTGACTATCTTTTCTTCTTGGGATGCATGTCCCATTGAACTCCATAGGATCTATTTCTAATGATTGGTTACTTCCATACTTTTCTTGTCCAAAACAAGAAAACCAGCTAAGTGTGGATGAAATACTGTAAAAAAGAGGACATTGAAGGCAGTGTTACACCTTAATTTCATTGTCACATGCGTATGTATTTAGATCAGTATCTGTTCAGGTAGTGTTAACATGTTCTCATTGTACATTTCAAACTCGTTCCAAAAGGCATAATAAAACTTCAACAATACAAAGCAAATAATCAGTTTTTTCAAAGATAGTTTAAACTGCAATTTTTTCAACTTGGTAACATCTTGGCTTTTATTATATGCAGGTGAATGCTTATACTTAGCAGTTTGGAATTACTTTTTATAGAACCAGAAGTCTCTCTTAGCTATAAGAAACAAAATGGACAATTTAACATGCTAGTGGTCATGAAGGAATGTCTAATCTCTTTTCAAGTAATTCCTCATAAATGTAAACTATTTTGTCTTTCTCTTTTTGGACAATGGGTACAAAACTTTATTTGTTCTTTTTTCCCTGAAGCCAAGGCCCCCTGTCGTCCATTAAAGCGGCAATCAAGAGAAGTAAGTATGCTTTCAGACTGCTTTATCGCCCTTTGAGCAGGTACCTAACTTTTATGATCACAGGAAATGGGATAAGTGTTTATAGGTACATTAAGCAGACTGTAAATGCATTTGTTTTGCAGTGTTGTAAGCCACATCTTGTAGCTGCTGATAAGCTGTTACTAAACTAACATTTTTCTTACCTGCACTTTGTGCTTTGTGTGTCTCAAGTTCCTGAATTCTGTTGTAATTATATTTGAGCTGATCCTCCTTCATGTACTAGTCAACAACAAAACACCTCATTATCTGAATTGTTTTTAAATTGAATTTCATGAGATTTACATCAAAATCAGATAAATTGTATATAATCTTCACTTCAATATGCTGGCAATACATCATTTAATGATACTTCACACATAGATATTGTAACTAACAAACAGGCATTGTACAAATATATTACATATATAATACTTTATACAAAGCTGTTGCTTTGAATAAATAAAAAACTTGATTCACTGTTTTAATGATAACAACAACAACAACAACAACGACAATAATAATAATACAGAAATGGGCCCTTTTAGAAAGATGTTATCAATTTACTTATCTATTTCCTTTACATAGTACATTTTTTTACCCTAAACAGGAAAACTTGATCCTCATAACAATGGCTGCATTTAGCTGTTGTTCAGTGTGCTACAACAACAAACCTCAGGTAGCACTTCCCCTTGTGTCTCTCTCTGTAGCACAGGTGCAAGAGGGGAACCACAATATCAACTTCCATTGTAGGCAATATAGTACACTGCTTGATTCCTAAACTATAATTCATAAGTAAGCACGGCTTATTGAACAGGGCCATTTTTATGAACCATGGTTTGAAGGGGCTTTTTTATACTAACCTTAGTTAAGATTTAACCATGGTTTATGAGATGGTTTATGAGATTGTTGGGATGACACTGCAAGTTCTACTTAATATACAGTGAAAGTAAAAGTGTTCAGACTCCTCTTTGTTACTGCCTAAGGCAGTGGTTCTCAACTTGTGGGTCCCCAGATGTTCGTAGACTTCAGCTCCCAGAAGCCCCAGCCACTATGGTCAATGCTCAGGGCTTCTGGGAGCTGAAGTCCACAAACATCTGGGGACCCACAGGTTGAGAACCACTGGCCTAGGGAGAAGGGGGAAAGTGTAGACTTGAAGTTTGCTTTTGTTTGTTCCTATTATACCAAAAAACTTAAGAAACTAGGTGGTGGTGGGTGATAGGGTTGAGCAAGCTCATAGAAAAGGCCTTGCTCCTTTTCTTCTGCTACAATTAGGTACTGGTGGCTATCTTTTAGTCTGTTCCATGTGCGAAATAAAGCTGGACAAGGTGGGATGGCATCCCATTTCTTTTTAAGTGGTCCTGAAACCATCTTACTTTTTTCAGTTGCTATAAAACTATCATGTTATGGTACTCAGCAAGGTTGTATCAGTATTGTTAAGAGTCATCTGGCTCAGAACTGTTTGTAGAGCTGGTGTACACGGAAACAGATACTGGCAAAGGCAGCTTCCTTTTCCTGTAGAAATTGTAGTTCTAGACCCTGCTTTTCCAGGTTGCATAAAGAATTCTGATCTAGGTAAGTCTAGATGACGGAATAGGACGTAGTCCTAGATGATGGATAGGACCTATTCCATCTTTGTGGGAAGCTACTCTGTGGTTTTGACTTCATTTATAGTAACTATTTTCTTTTTGTGATAACTATTTCCAAGTGTGAATGTACTAACTCAGGCTTGTTAGTAAATAGGTTACATGGTTGTAAAGACAAAATAAAAATGGATCACTGTTTAAATCAGGGGTAGACAACTACACTGAAGAGAAGGGGCCAAATTCCCCCTCTCCAAGCTGCATCCATGTATTGTGAGTGATCCTGAAGTCACTTCTGGTTTTTTGTGTTTGTGCAATTCTCATCCAATTATAAGGATTTTTTTTTTCATTTTGGGGATGTTTTTGATATGGGAGGGGCAAATAAAGCTAAATTTGCTGTATATGAGTGCATTTTGGGCCATTTCAGTTTTTTGTGGGGACCAAGGGGGAGTTGGGGTATAAATGTAGCATGTGGTTTCATGTTCCCCACACATGGTGTCAGTGGAGTCTGTGTGACCTAATGGAAAATGCAACAGTCCCACTTCCTTTCTGCTCCCATTTCAAGTACTGTTTCCAAATGTTCACATTCTTTATTTCAGCTCTTCTTTGCCCTGCCCTAAAAGTACATGGTTGTCTTTCTTTCTCCCTCCACCCTATATTTATTTTTTTGTTTCACTAAATATTTTTATTGCCTTTTACTAACCATATTTTGCATGTTTCACAAATGTATTTCTTCTTGTTAACTATTTCCATATCAGAGTAAATTTTCCCCAGCTGTTATGTCTAGGAGGAGTAGGTTGGAATATGATTGAATATCATGTCTTTGTAACCACCTGATAAATCTTGAGAAGTTACGGAGATTATTTGTATCAAATTTCCAGGGAGACACTGTGTAATCCACCCCTGTTTATCTTCACAGGGAAGTAAACTGAGTTTACTTGAAACCTATATTGTATTGTGAATTGTCCCCAAAGATTGGTCAGTCTCCTGTAATGCTATAACTGAACAGTCCCTAAGAACAGGCGACCTATAATTTAAAGTGTCACAAGAAAGATAGATAACTTTCTATTGTGTGATTCAAAGCAGCACAAAGAGCTAAAATGACAAAGGAAAAAGAGACTGTGCCTTCCTTTGCAAACAGAAGTGATTTTAATAAAGGCACAGAGTTCTTTCAATCATGGTCAGTTTTCTGAGAATATGCCGTGTAGAGTATGAATCTTTGTATAATCACCAAGGAATAGATCTGCATTTAAGACACATCTTGAATTTGTAGCCTTTATCTCTCTACATTGATGCCAGCTATGCTTTAGGGCAAAAAGAAAAAAAAAACTGACTTTACAAGTACCAGAGTATAAAACTTTAGGACAGGATAAAAGTAATGTGATGAAATACTTATTTTAATCCAGAAATGCCTCAGCCAGAGAAAAGGCCAACAGGAGAAGATCTGTTACAAAACTTAAAACCTATTAAAACAATGAAACGATAGATTGACCATATTGTTACTGCAGATAAGACTAAAAACAGAATTTTCATGTTGTGTAGATTCACACAGCATGATACTTAAGAGTAGCAAAAGAACATAAACAGAGTGACATGGAATAATCTGGATGGGCTATCTTTTTAACTGGGAACTCGGTAAAGCAGGAATGAGGAACCATGACCCTCCAGATGTTAACAGTCTCCAACTCCACAGTCAGTCACCATTGGCTCTGCTGGATAGGACTGATGGCAGCTGTCAGGCAGAAATATCTGAAGAGCCATCATAGCCCTGCTATAAAGAACTGAGGCAAATCAAGTCTTCTTTTTTAAAATAAAAATATGCTGATTTTTAAACAAAAGCTAGGTGGGAATTGGTCCTAAATTGTAGAGGAGGCATTTAAAACCGTTACTAAAGTTTACCTTGTAGGGGAAAATACTGTGATATTTCTGTGTGACTAATCTTGAATCTTTACTATTTGTATCATTTGTTCCTTTTCTTTGCCCCTTCTCTTCCTCTGCCGTAACCCCTTCTTTTTTTCCTTCAGCACTCATGAATAGTGCACATCAAATATGCCCCGTGGAAGAGGTATGTCTCTCCTGTCTTTTCCTGGCTGGTGCTTTACTGATTTCTTCTGTGGATCCATGATGGTGTAATTAGGCTAGTTTGCTTCAGCAGAGAAAACAAGAATTTCTCCTTAAATCAGCTGGCTGTAGAAACACTCCTCCTGGTTTAATTGCTTATTGTTTTAATTATGTAAGACAAATGTGAAAGGTTACATTCAAATAAAATTTTAATAATGCTAATAAAAATATACTGAGTGGAGGCTGTAGTGGACTCATTCTCCTTAATGAAAATACATTAAAAGCCTAACTGCCTAACATAAACATAATTGTTTAATATTGGTAATAGTGCCTGAAGTCTATTAGGTCTACCTGTGGAATCAGTGCAGTACTAATTGAAAGTGTCCATCCCAGCCTCGGCTTTGTCTTTTGTGACCATGGTGAACATTAGGCAGGGCCTCAAAAGAACAGGGCAAATGAAAGGAACCATCACTGTTGCCCCACATTTTTTTTTAATTTGCAAGTATGTAATGCAACAGCATTTCAAAGAACTACAAACTACATAACAGAGATGCTTGATTTTAAAAAGGTGCACCATTAATTTGGCCAGAAGCAACTCCATTGGCACATATATTTGCTCATGCAGGTTTTCTTTGGCTTTTGGGATGAATGGGCTATCCTCTAAGCTTAAGCACTCTCATCCAGATTATTTCTTCTCTATTGTTACTAACCTGTTGAAACGCATACGCTTATGCATTAATATTATGTAGCCAATCAGTTTTGGATCTATCTGTTTCATGTCTTCTTCTGAGCCATAAAATATGCCTTGTGAGGATTTTTTTTAAAATCTCAGTTACAAGGAGATATCCTTCAACAACTGAAACTCAAGAAATATCCTGCGCATGTAAATTAGTTATGCTGTTAATGAACTGTTTTGCTGATAATTCAATTTTTTCAACAGCTAATTTATTTTGAATGATCTGGCAAGAATTTGGGAACTGATATGTAAGCATTGTATTAGCACCAGTCCAAATTTAACTTTTCCCTTTTTTTTTTTAAACTAGCTTCTCGGACATCTGGCCACAGTGAACAACAGAGAGACAGAAGGTATGATGGGATCACTGCCATTTCATTCACTGTTCTACTAGTTTAAGAGTGCAGATCAAACAGAACTATCAATATCATTTATTTTGTTTATATTATGCTATTTATATTTATATCCCACCTTACCTGTAGTGAGCACAGGGTGGTATGTATGGCTCTGTTTCCCATTTTTTACTTATAACAATGCTGTGAGTTAGGATGAATAGAGAGGGTGTGATTTGTGCAAGCTTATCCAATGCATTTCATGGCTGAATGGAGAGACTTGAACCTGGATGTCCCAAAACCAGTCCACACCACTAGCTGCTAAACTACCACACTGGCTCTCACTTGATCTCTTTTTATTTGTGCTCATGTTTTATTCACCTCTTTTTTTCACACACGTTTGAGACAAAATGATCAGGTTAGCTAGCTATGTAACATTTATTTTTAAAGCCATCCTGTCTTAACTACAGGTTTGTGTAGGGAGACCATATCTTCCTATATAAACCTACCAGAGCTTTAAGATCCACAGCAGAAGGCTTTCTCTTGGTCCCAGGCTCGCCTGGTAAGAACCATGGCTGCTCCCACCCTCTGGAACACTCTCTCTCAAGAAGCGAGGATGCCCCCTTCCTTGCTCTCCTTTTGCCAGTAGGCAAAACCAGTCTTATTTTAAGTAGGATTTTAACATGTGAACATGTTGATTTATTGAGATCTTTTTAAAATTTTGTAGGTTTTTAATAATTTTATAAGTTTTAAAGCATTTCTAATTGTTTTAAATGTTTTATTAATATTTTAAACTTTTTTGGAAGCTGCCTTAGGTACCACTCTGAGAGAGAGGCGGCATATAAATATGATAAATAAATAGATAAATAAATAACTAGAAACAGAAAGTACACTGGGCTGAAAAAGTAAAGGAACTCTTCAATGTAAAATAGAAGATTTAGTCCTATTTCTTATGCTAATTTCCTTTAAAGCTTCCCACAGTTCAAAACATATTGGCTGGGTTGTTGTTTTTTGTGCATCCTTTGCTAATTTTTTATTCCAGATTTATAACTTGGAATTAACCAAGAACTCCACCTGTTTCTAAATCAGCACATTGGCAAGCATGTATTAATATGATTGCGGAAGACTAAAATAGTACTCGCAGCATCAGGTCTTTTTATTTTAAATGTTGAATGTTGCCTTTTTCTGATTTCATGTGTACATATCCGTAACTATGAATGTGTGCACTTGTATATATCTATAACATGTATGTGAGACAGACCAAAACAGTCACACATAGGGATTGAGAATTTTTGCTTTCTGATAGGTATTTCCTGTCTTCCTTTTCTTGGCTCAATGGTGGCTGCTTCTTATATTTTGGTGATTTGGGGGGGGGGTAGAAGTCCTCTTCCAGAGTCATTTTCTCTTTTTAGTTTACAATCTGTCCTGTAGCCACTTAACCTAATAGTAGGGCCCACTGAATGCAGTGATATTTATGTTTAAATAGATATGTCTAGGATTAAATCGTTCACTGTCTTTTTAAAAAGAATTTTAGGTCAAGAATGGAAAGCTTTCTTCACATGCTCAGAGAAAATGATCCTTGAGTATAGTTTTTTTCAGAATAAAAGGCTGGAGATGAATTATTTAGGCCATTTCTGCCCTAGCCTGTTATAGTGTTATTATTCCACTTTCAACATCCTATGGAATCTTGGAGTTTGCAGTTTAGAGAGGGGTGTCTGAGGCCCTTCCCTAATGGGCCTCTCTTTGGTGAGTATACAGGTAGCGGTAAAATGTATAATATAACGTATACTGCAAACACCTATGACATCTAGGGCCCATTCACACTACACAGTTATAGTGCTATTATTCCATTTTAGCTGCCATGGTTCCATCCTCTGGAATTTTGATATTTGGAGTTGTTGGAGCACTGGAGCATTCTGACTGAGAATTCGAAATACCCTTCCCTAAACTGCCAGTCCCAGGAATCCATAGGACAGAACTGTGGCAGTTGAAGTGGAATCATACTGCTGTAACTGTGTACTGTGAATGGAGCACTAATGATTTGCAAACAATAGAAAGTATTGTCTAATAAACAGAGATCAGGTAAATCCAATGAGTCAGGCAATATTTACCTTTCCTGTCTACAAGTAGTTCAGTAATCAAAAATATAACCTTGGTGTATACTTGTTTTTTTCCCTTTTCAGACGCCCTGAAATCACTATAGTTGCAGCTGAACCACTTGGGCCAGCCCCCTGGTTTCCAGGTGTAAATCATGTCCCTCAACAAGGGCTAGTGTTTCAGTCGTCTCATACGCAAGCTGTTTGGAGAACAAATGAGCTTGTTCCAGCAGAGGTGAGGAAACATAGTTTTCAGTTTGATTTTAATGTAGGTGATACACTATGGTAATATAACTGGCTATCTGAAATCAGAGGGCATGGAAGAAATTTCTGTACTTTCAGAAGTGTTACAGTTAAAGATGTACTATGTCTTCTATAATTCAGCATAACCTTTTTGTTTTGCAGCCTCCTTCGTATGAGCAGGTAATCAAAGAAATCAATCAAGTACATGTCAACACGACCAGCAACAATAATGCTGCCAGCACTGCTTATTCTAGAAATACTGCTACATCTTCGACACAGACTGACTTTCCAGAAGAGATAATCAGCAGTTTACCAGAGATAAATGTGAAAAGTAATCTGCATGCTCTTTCTGAATGCAAAAGCACTCCAGGTATATGACTGTTAATTCTGATTGTATGATGATTAAAACCGATCTGTGCTGGTTCACAAAGGGTGTTCTTTTCATGGATGTGTTATGAAACTGCTCAGCAGCTTCAAGATGTTTCTGTTTGATTGTTATCTGGGTCATGGGATGAACACTAGCATTGGCCTGGGAATACTCTTTGAACTACATAAGGTTTACAACTTATTCTTTTAGTGCAAAACTTGGGAAAGCTGGAATAGAAAGGCATTATGATTCCAACTGTGCTTTTCAGAAGTTCCTGAAAATGTAAATAATAAGAAATAAAATTGTTACTGTTAGGGTAGGGGTCAAGAAGTGTGGCCCACAGGCTGCGTGTGGCCCCTGGATCTCACTTTTATGGTTTTTGAAGCACCCCAGCAGTCTGCAAAGCTCCCTGAGCTGTAAATTTTTCTGCACTATTTTTGGGTGAAAATTGTGTGAAATGAAACCCAAAGCCATCCCAAACACCTAAAAACACACAAAACTTCTTTCCCAAATCTTCCCCCCCCATAACTCCCAGCCTCTCTCAAATATCTTGTTTTCTTTCCACTTCTCCTTCAGAATGGTGAGAGAAGTGGTACATTGTTGCTTCTGGTTGCCATTTTGAAGAAGGTATAAATGGAAAATATTTTTTGTCCTAGAGGAATGTTGCTGATAGAGGGTAGAAAATTAACCCAAGTGCAATTGCCCTTGTTATAGGCATTTATTATCTTTCTTGTCCATCACCTCCAGTATGTCATGTACCCAAGAGTAAATGTTCAACTGTTTATAAAAAAGAGGGAGCGACTGAATAGTATGGCAGGAAAACACAGATTTGGAGATACGTGTTTCTGGTTGAGATAACCTGATAGAAATTTTGATTCCAGATCAAAGAATTTGTTTGGTTCATGATTTAAACCAATTACACTTCTCAGGCTTAATACACAGTGAAATCCAGTTATCCTTCAGTTTTTACACTTCTCTGAATTTTGTGATGCAGTTCTGGACTGAAAAAGGAACCAAAATGCATGTGAAAATGTGTATTTTAAGTTGAAAATTACATAAAAATGCATATTTTGTGAAAATAAATGCGCGTTCATAGTAGCCAAACTTCCAAGTTTTTAAAAACATAAGGAAGCAGGAAGGAACATCAACACATTTATGGATACATGCTGAAGTCACACAGACTGGAAACAGACATCTGACTATCACTAGTTCTAGTCCTTGATAAGGATTACATGTATATACTTATTGATTTTATTCACCCCATTTTTCCATCAAAAAGGCTTTGTATGTTGCCTGATCATTAAAAATTTTATGTTTTTTTTTGTTAGTGTGATAGTGAGTAGTGTTCTGTTGAAGTAAAGATCTCTAGGTAGTGCAGCTATCACCTGTTTTCTGGATTTTCTTTCTAGTTTTTTTGCCAGTGTAAGAAATGGGAAATAAAACAATGTTCTGTCATTATAGTTTGGCAGTATCCAATTCCTGAAGGTAATAGGTACTTAGTTGTCTGAAACACAGTCACATAGGTACACATGGGAACAGCTGTTGTATGCTGTCTGTCCCCTGTACATGAAACTTTCCAGAACAATGTGATGGGACTGATTCATGCAGATTCATGTTTTAAAGCATCACCCAAAACATTGTCTACATGAGTGATTCTTAACCTTTTCTTTACTGGGGACCCCCTGTAAATATAATTTGTTGCCAGGGATCCCCAGACTTAACTCAAGTATTTATTTAAATATTCACATATTTTATTTATTTATTAAAGGCTTCGTGTCCCTTGATGCCCACACCCCTTGTTACCTCATCCCTAATGAAAGTGGCATGACAGTAGGCATGTGTGCACACCCAAACTGCTCCCTCATTTGCAAAGAAGGGATCAGTTTCAGCACGCGTACCCCCGTGTTGCTGCTGCTGCTGCTTTTGCTGTCCAGTATGTAGGGCTTCACAGACCCCCCTGTGAGAGCTTCACAGACTTCAAGTTCCCTGGCCTCCAGGTTAAGAACCACTCGTCTACACAAATGTTTTAATTGAAATCTTATAGTCCCATAACTGGTTGAGATGATGTATGAAGAAAAAAGTAACTAAGAAAATGTACTTAGTAAAGATGGAGCCTAATTAAGGCTGTTACTCAGTTAAAGTTATTTTAACAGATCGATCTTATAAATTCGTTTATTTAGTTGCTTGCTTAAGCTGGAGCCTGGAATGTTACTTTGAAAATATAACCCTTATGTAAGTTCCCTCTTCAGTGTATTTCTGTTAACATTACAGGGTTTTTTCCACTGATTTGCTACATTAATTGCTGCTTTTGTCTTCTTTTTAAAAGTTGTTATTAATGAGAAAGAGGTAAAACCTGGTTGATTCTGCTCAAAATGTCTCTAAATGCCCCACAAAGCCCCTTAACTAGCAAATGTTATTCTTCACACATACACAAATCAACGTCATCCCTACTCATTAGATTCATTGCACACTCAGCCCCTCCCCCCAGTAATAATTACAGGCAACTGCTTGACTTATAAACGTGTTAATTCCAAGTTCTGAATTAAATTTAAATATGGGTAGAAACAGTAGTTCTGAAGGAAAATGTGTATGTTCTTTGTTGCATTTTTTTTGTAATTTTTATTAATTATTTAAACTTGTAACAATGCTTAACACACAATATATCATACATAATAAACGTAAACTTACAAACCGCTTATACCCATAAATGCTTAAACTCAGTCTACTCTATAATTAAATCCTAAGTGCTCCCCACTACCGGGACCAGTAGAGAAATAACCACTTCCATTCCATTCATATGGTTCCATTCCCCTTTCAGAATTGTAATGATTCTTCTGTTGGTTTACTTCCTTTCCCCTTTATTAACATATAATCAATAAATTCACCCCAAATATCTGTAAAAATATCTCTTTTTAATTCCTCCTTTCTTTACTTTAATATTACAAGTCAATTTATCATTAATAGCTATATCCCATACTTCTTTATACCATTCATTTAAATGAGAGTCTTGCTTTATTTTCCAATTCTTGGCTATCCTTAGCCTTGCTGCAGTTAATAAAATGCAAATTAGTTCTTTTGTTGGCTACTTACTTTTTTTCTTACCAAATATTGATAACAAGGCTAACTTAGGAACTAACTGTATATTTTGATTAGTTATTTTATTTATTTCTGTAAAAACTAACCTCCAGAATTTCAATACACTTTCACATTCCCATCAAGTGTGAAAGTAGGAGCCAATTTCTTGGCAACCCCTTCAGCACAAATTGGAGTGTATGCTCTTTGTTTTTATGAAATGCATATGTGAAAACAAGTATTATCTTAGACATCTTATTTCTTTCTATACGAGGGAGAAAATGGGGAGTGCTTTTTAGCTGATGCTTGAGGTCTGCATTTTTTTTTAATCAGCTCCTGTGTTAAAGATCATTTAAAAAAAATCTTTTCCTTGACTGCAGATCCTGCATTGAGCAGAAGGTTGGACAATATAATCTCTCATGCCACACTTCTGTGATTAATTAGAGGGAGGAACTTAATAAATTAAATTACTTAATAAAAAATTGATTAGCATAACTTAGTAATGAATTAAATATTGCAATCTTAAGGAAAACATGTTTTGAAAATTATTTTTTTTTTAATAGTGGTGCAAATTCCTCGCAAGCCACCTAGACCTTCATCATCTCTGCTGAATAGCAATCATTCCATAAGTACAGAACTCTTAGTTGACTTGGAAGACCAACCATGTCGGGAGAAGCCTAATGCTGTGAAATATCCTGTGCCAAAACCAAGATCGAAAGGCAATCTGAAACCTGTTGTCAGAGATATTCAAAACAATACACAAGGCAATCAAGTAGAAACAAGGCAGCCAGGGAGTGAAAAGGATACACCCTCAGTTAACTTGGTCTCACTACTAGATGACAACTTTTGGGACAGTCACATGGTGATGGAAAATATGGATACAGACAAGAGCCAAAGTAGTATAGTATCACGCATTAAAGCTTTTGAAATGCAAACTAGTGCGGAAACTTCAGGATTAACGAAGAAACCAGAAGTATCTCCACGTTCAGGCCCCAAACCTATAGTGAGTGCAAAAAAACCTGTAGTGGCACCAAAGCCAGCGACTAACAGAACTTCAGGTGAATGGGATTCATGGACAGAAACCAAACTAAAGTCCATTTCCCAGGAAAGGCCCCTTCCACTTCAGGACACTGAGAGCAACATCATAGCCAAGCCTGAGTTGCCAAAGAAACCTAAATCAGTCATTGTAAAAAGCAGCAGCAATGGGCTGGTCAATTCAGGGAGCAGATCAGTTTCAGAGAATATTGAAGGGCAGAGAAAGTCTCCTATCCCTACTCCTAGACCACTTGTTCCCAAGAAATCTGTCTCTTTTGAAAGTCCTGTTCCTCCTCTACTTCCACTAAAACCAGCAAGTGCTACTCCCAGGCTTTCCATAGCTGCTCAGACAAGTGCCTTCAGATCCCTGGTGGAGACCCCTGCAAGTGGCCCCTCAACCACCCCAGTGCAGAGGACCCCATCTGAAGAAGGAGATCTGATCAGCTTTGATGATGATGTTTTACCTGTTAACTCGGTTGGGACTCTTCAAGAACTTACACAGTCAGAATCAGGTGAGATTTAAAAAAGATAAAAGAACTTGTATAATTTGTAATTGTTACAGACTATATAAGACAGTGGTTCTCAACCTGTGGGTCCCCAGATGTTTGTGGACTTCAGCTCCCAGAAGCCCCAGCCACTATGGTCAATGCTCAGGGCTTCTGGGAGCTGAAGTCCAAAAACATCTGGGGACCCACAGGTTGAGAACCACTGATATAAAACAAATGGGCATGCTTTTATAGCGACGTAACTATGTATGGAAAATATATCAAAGGGAGGTCAGTGTTTATTCAACTGTGGACTATACAGGAGCATGTTTGTAGTGGGGTAGGCGACTGGCAGGTGTGGCAGAGCTGCATTTTCCCCCATGGCACCCTCTAGGGCAGGAGTGGGCAACTTGGGAGGGTAGCTCCCTTGAAGACCCTGGAGGACTCTACCCCCACAAACAAAAAATTTTAAAAAGATTTTGCCCCCAAATGCCGCTAAACCATCTCTAAGGGATGGGGGACATTTTCACCATGTTTTTAAGGTATGCCTAGGCCATTTAAGACTCAGGAGAGACCTTTTAAACAAAAAGTCACTCCCTGTTTTGAAAAAAGCCTCTCCTGTGCTTTAAATTGTTCTCTGGCAGGATAGAAGGCACTTAGGGGCAAAAAAAAAAGACTCCTGAGGGCCACAAAAATGGCCCTGGTCTCCACATGTAGCCCATGGGCTGCATTTTCCCACCCTGGCTCTAAGGCCACATTCCCAGTTCCAGGAGGTGTCTTTTTGTTCAATTGTTTTGTGGCAAGAATGACTAATAGTGCTTTCCAAAACTCAAGGTGTGGCTACTAGCTATTTTTCTGTTTGGTGGGACCTTTTGCACCCAGGCTAATCTGTTCTAGGCTCAAAGAAGACTTGTGCTCTATTTAAAAAGGTGAGTGGGCCCTAAGAGGCTTCTAAATGGCCAGTAGAACTGGCCCAGAGGTTTTGTGGGGATGATATTGGCCATTTGAGCAAGGGAACAAAAAAGCCTGACACACACATCTGAAAAGCTGGGTGGGGGAAAGACATGGGGCAATTGGCGGGGTGCAGCAGCAGCCTTGGGAGCCAGAAGTGGCTTGGTGGTTGTACTTTATTTATTAGTGGTCTGTTATCTGGAATTAAAACTTGGTCAGATTGCCTAGTAAGATTTCCAACAGAAGAACTGAAAGCGTGATCAGTATAGTAATAATCCACCCTAATGTGTTTCAGTTCCCCATCAGGCTTTGCAGTTATTGATCTTTGCCTTTGGCAGTGTTTGAAATATTTCCCAATTCCCTGATTTGTTATTTGATACTATATGTTAAAACCCAAGGAAGCATTTATCCTTTGTCCAAAAAAAAAAAAATCTCGCTAAAGTTTATATGAAATTGATGCTGTCTTTGCTTTTCATTGTGGCTCAGAGGTATTCAGTTGCTGGCAAAATTAGCCTTTATTTTAAAAACAGGGTTCAAAAATAGTCTATAGAAGCTGGCCTGTGACATTTGGTTTCTTGATTTAACACTGAGTATTTAACACAACATTCCTATAAATTTTCATAATAGTTTTGTTATTGCTGTGTTATGTCAAGTCCTTTCCGACTTACGGTGACCCTAAGGCAAACCTGTCATGGTTTTTTTCAGCTAGATTTGTTCAGAGGGAGATTTGCTTTCAGCTTCCTCTGAGGCTGAGAGAGTGTGACTCACCTAAAATCACCAGTTGAATGGGGATTTGAACTCTGGTCTCCAGTGTCATAATCCAGTGTTCAAATCACTACACCACACTGGCTGTCTTAGTACTTTTACAGAATTTATTAGAAGAAAGCTTGGGGTCTGAGAGTTACTGAAGACATTGCCTCAACATTTGGACTTAATGTAGTGCAGCTGTTTAGTGCATGGTTTTCTAAATCTGTTAATTAACTACAGTGTATGCATACTGTGGCCTCTTCTTTGAAATCTCGTGTGCAATCTTTGCTCTTGAAGAGTTGTTATAGAGATGATTATGACTAGAATCCTGCATCAGCTACTTAGTTAAGTACTGAATTTAATATACTTAACTAAGTAACCTCTCCTGGCCCAACTCCTCCACCAACGTAAAGGAAATGTTGTTTACCTGTGCTTTAATTGCCAGCAGAATGGATCATCTTCTCCTAATGGAGGTAATGCCCCATGAAGTAGTAACAGTGGTAGCAATTGTGTTGCAGTTGTGTCACAATTGTGGCTAAACAGCAATTGTGAATATGAAAACAATTATCTAGAGTCAATCATCTGTAACTGTTTCATTACAGCCGGCGTGGTGTAGTGGTTTGAGCACTGAACTACAACCCTGGAGACCAAAGTTTGATTTTCTGCTGGGCTGTGGAAAGCCACTGGGTGGTCTTGGGAGCATCACACACACACAGCCTCGGGAAGCCCTGTGATAAGTTCACCTTAGGGTTGCCATAAGTTGGAAACGACTTGAAGACACACAACTATTTCATGTTTGCAATTGCTACTTAGTTATGATTGTGACATTATTGCCCCCAACTGGACATCAACTTTGTGGGGTGAAGGAGAGCGATTCTGCCAGTAAGTGGAGTGTAGGTGAACTAAGTTTTCTGTAAGGTTGGAGAGGGGGGTTGGGACAGGACAGCTTGCTTAATTAAGTAGCTGATATAGGATTCTGGCATATAATAATATGAGGCATTGTGATCATGTATGATGAACAGTATATAAATTATATATATAAATATAAAGACAATAATTTGTGTATTGTTATAATTGTCTTTAGAAATGTAAATGAAACATTTTGATCCTATCTAATGTTTGGGCTCTGGAGATATGTTAGAGCAGAAATTGTCACCATATTGATGTTTGAGATTAAATAAATTTGTGTTAATTAGAATAGTGAATTTACATGGAAATGAAAGAAAATTATTCAGCACATTAGAATAGCAGGAGTTCTTCAGTTCAAGAAACACTGTCATTGTGATTGACAATTTTTATATGAAGCATACTCTTGTGAAATCTACTTGTCTATTGGTGATAACAGTAGAAATTCTATTGAAGTACTGATTTCTATCTTAACAAATCCTTGGGTCATCTTAAGCCTTGGTTAATTTACCTACACAAAATAGTGATACCAAGTATTCACTCAAATAACTGCACAATTTATGTGTGGAATTCAAAGAGCAGATATTGCTCTAATGATTAGTTTTGTATGATTGATTCAGCAAGCTGTGTGGAGGGAAGCTGCAAAGCATCGGAGAAAGCCATCCTCTTTGATTCCTACCATGAAATTTTGTTGAAACTGAATTTGCAAGTTGCCTGTGAGTTGATGCATAATTCAGTGGATTATGGGAAACAATAGGTACAGGAGGATACCTCTGATATCTTCCAGTGTGAACCTAGAGGTGTGTGTTTTAGAAGGCTTCCTAACTAAAACACATACGCACATGCACACACAGGTACCACATAACCGTGTCTCCATTGATGTATTTCTGCTAGATTCTCTGCTTCTGAGAAAGTCAGCAATGTCTCTTCCTCCTATAGCCTCTGCATGCACACTGAAAACCTGCTGTTGGGGATGGTTTGCTGGGGCATTATTTTGATACATTGCAGGTTGGTCCCAATCTTTCAGGTGTTGATTACCATTTTGGATATGGGCCAAGATGGCAAACCGTCCAAAATACAGTTCAATGAAGTCTGAGGAGTCTTGGTAGTCATAGAATGTTGAAAACAGAAGGGCTGTGTGTGAAATGCTGTACTTGGAATGCTTATCTGGAATCCTAACTAAACCTAAGCTAAGTTAGGAGAGATAATAGTATACAACAGGTCTCACTGGTGGTAATATGCCTATTAGTTGCTCTCACCAATCCAGCTCTTTTGATTAGAATAACAAAAACAAAAGCAAAGAAGTTTAAACTAAGGAGCCTCATATATGAAATGGCTATAGTTCAAATGGGAAAGTAAACAATAAGTGATCAGGACATTAGACATTCAGATATAAAGAATAAGGCCATTTCCATGCGGGCTTAAACAGTGCAGAGCATCCAGGGAGGACGTCTGCACCTGGAGCAGACTGGGTCGGACCTACTTACTGTAGTTCTGCACCTCAGCCCACTCCGGAACAACCCAAAGTGGTTATCCAGCGTGCTTTTGAAAGACCGCCTGAAATAGATCTTTCAAAAGCATGGAGCACGCCACTCTGTGCCCGCGCTATGGTGCAGATTTGCAGGCTCGCACCAGTGTGAGCCTCCGATCTGCCGGGGGGCAGGCTTTAGGTGGCGAGCTTCAGCGGTTGGTGGAGAGCCTCGACCAACCAGAAGCCGCCATTTTCGTCCCCAGAGCAGTGTGGAGCGGTGGCCATGCACTGCTCTGGACCAGCCTGGACCCAAGTGTGGAGCCAAGAAGTCCGGTAAGTACCAGTACAGGGCGATTCCCTCGCCCCGTGCGGAAATGGCCTAAGATTGTTTATAAGGATAACCACCCCGACTGGGTAAGTCTTTGCGGTCAAGATTTTTATAGTACTGCATTAATGCAATTCACATTTGTGTTATTTAGATTTATTAATTCAGCATATGAGACACCATTTCCATAACATGCAATGTTTCTGACACCTACTGTTGATGTGCAAAATGTTGTGTTTTTCTTAGATCTTCTCAATTTGACTTCTAAACATGAGCCTGCAAAAGAGCCGGTAGCTCAACCAGCTGTTTCCAGGAAGCCAACTGTAATCCGAATCCCATCTAAACCAGCAAAAGGTAAATATCTCAGAGTTTTATAATTGTTTTCAGCTGTATTTTGGAAAGTTTTACGTTGACAAATCAATTTTATTGTAAACTGTTTTTGATACAGTGAATCTGCTGTAGTAAAAATATATATACAGCCACTCATGTTTCATAAAACAAATATCCAAAAAAATGGACAATTATCAATGAGAACCACTAAGGCTACAGCTATAGGACATATCAACCTGCAATCATGGATATTCGTTGTCAAACACCTCCCATATATGTCTCCCATCACATACCACTCTTAGGCCCTGTTAGTCATTCTTTTGTTAAAAAAAACTTTGCAAATAAAAAGTAATACTAAAAGATCATGTTTTTCTTAAAAATACTTTTCCCTAAATGTTTAAAATTTTGGTAAGAAGGTTTATCACATATTGGAGTGTTTTTCCCCCAATAACGGTTGTCATATTAATGTCTAAATTTTCAGTATTGATATAATCAGCATTGTGTATATTAAGGCTTGAGTACAAACTGAAGCAGAAGAGAATGATTCTCCAAAAAGAAAACTATTTCCTCTTGGCACATACTTGGGATAATCTTTTGTTTATAAAACCTAATTCCCCAAGGCTCCTTGTAAAACATCAGTAAGTGGTAAGGGAATACTGTGTAGTGTCTCTGAATAATATATCACCCTAAGATTCCACAGCTTTTTACTGTCTTTCTTAAAGTTCATGTATTATAATAAGAAATTTTCTGCATAAATTTGATGCAATAATATAGATGTAAAAGTTTAACTTGTAGTTATGCTTTGGAGATGGCTGATATCTAAGATCATGCTCATACCAACTGGATAAAGACTAATTCTATTTAACTGATTCTATTTAATTGATAGATTCCATTATTATTTCCCTTTAATATCTTCATTTTATCATCGTTGAAAGTGACAAATATTTTTTCAGCTTTACATGAAGTTGCAGAAAGTCCTCCTCCACTTCCTACTGAGAAACCAATTGGGAACACATCTGGCATTTCAGCTGTAAAGCCCAACAACATTAAAGCTATCAAAAAAGTGGTATGTTTAACTTCATTGTCCTTTGTTAGAACAGGTCTTCTGCACATAAGAGAACATAAAAATAATGATTAAACTACACTTTTAACCTATTTTTTGTTTAGTGTGGCTCTTTGTGGTCTTTTAGTAGGGGCTCAGGTATCTGCTGTGAATGCTGTAGCTTTAGATGTCCTGCTTCAAGCCAGGAGTTGTATTAAATGATCCACAGGGTGCCCCTGATTCTGTGATTCCTTTTTGGTTTAATTTATCTTGAAAATGCATACAGTTATGCTGGATCAGTAAGTTCCATGATGCATATTGTCCTAACACTTTACCACTGGGGTGAATAATTCTGCCATAACTTGGCTTTGATAACACAAGATGAGTCAAGTTGCATGAAATCTGACACCTATCTAGTTCAGCATTCTGTTTGTATAGTGGCCAGCCAATTACCTACAGAAAACCCACAAACAGTGAGTGCAACAGATATATAGAGGCACACTGGCTCCAATACTGGAAGTCAAATAGAGTCAACTGGACTGTAGCCATTGATAGCCCTACCATCTGTGAAAGCATCTGTTGCTGTTCCTTTATTAATGTCTGACAGTCAATACATCTTGTGGCTGTGAGTTTCACAATAGCTTTATGCTGAGTAAATAAATACCTCCTTTTATCTATCCTGAATCTCCCACCATTCAGCTTGATTTTTGTATGCAAGAGAGACAGAAAAAAGCTTCTACCTATCAATTTTATCAACTCCATGCATAATTTTATACACGTCTGTCATGTCTTCCTTACTTTGCCAATAAGCTAAACGGCCTCAAGTGCCTTGTTGGTGAGTTGTTCTACTCCTTTGAGTGTTCCCAGATTACTCTGTCAGTCCCAGTATGGGTGGGGAGCAGACCTCAAAGGAGTCATTGTCATTTTTCACACTTTTTATATCAGATTGTGAATGTGAAAAGTGTATCCATCTTCAACAAGGTCTGCACGAACATGTGGCATGGTCAGATGAATGTTGGAGACCATGAGCAAGACTCACTACCAATGACATCTGTGTGGTTGACCCCTTTTTCTTGCCATTCTTAGTTGACTCTTTTCCTTGCCACTAAAGGTAACTCTGAGCAGCCAAAGTAGTGGAGCAACAAAACCATCATTTGAATCCAATCTCTATTGCCTTTAGCATATCCTTGGTCAAGAATGAAGTTATTTCAGAGCATTGGGGAGAGATTCACATAGCTTTGAATGTACCACGAGTACCTCATCTTGCATCATACGTCTGTATCTTGGGATGCCTTGCCTTCAGCCCTACAAATCTGAAGCGAGACTTGAATTTTGGTTTAGGGCGTAAAAAACAGGATGTCAGCTATCAATAGGGGAAACTTTGATATATAAGGTTGTTCTGTGTGCTGGAAAAATACAGCTCTGACATTTATAACTTCATCTTCCAATATTGCAATAGGTGCAATCATTTCATGCTAATTATAATCTGTAAATTATTTATATGCAGCAATTGTCATCTCTGTCTAGAACAGAAGGTTCTTAGTCTTTTCCCTCCCTCATTCCTTCTTGTATGCCACGGCAGTAGGATTTAGTAGCCATTACTCTAGTAGGGAAGAATTTGGAAGGTTTTCTTTTGTCAGACTGCATCTTGACAATGCAGGACTGCAGTAAATGAGCTTTCTATGCTTTCTTTTCTTTAGGAGAGTAGCAATATTTTATTCTCAAATAATTGCCCTATATCAATCAAACTATTAATCTTAAGCAACATTGTGTCCATTTCAGCAAGAAAAAAATACTTTTAAAAAGATGTATGGAAAAAGAAGATGAAAATGTAGTGAAGTAATTAATTAAAATGCTAATTAGTGAGAGATCATAAAATGCTAACTACAGAAAATGTCTTCTATTGCAGAAAATAATGGTTAGAAGAGTAGTAAGCATAAGTTAGACCAAGAAATGGAAGAGTTTTCCTAAAACTGTATAAAGCGATATAGAATGTTTCATTCTTTATTCAGAAGAAATTTCATAGGAGCAATTTAACAAGTACTGCTGCATGTACAACCTCCCGTGATTTCCTTACACAAGTTCTTTTGAAATGAGTGAAAGTTTTGCAGCAACTGTGCTTTGTAGCGGCACTGTATGTATATTCATGGGGTTTAGAAATCTAAATCTATTTACGCTACAGAAGAATGAACCCACAGAAAATTCTTAGGATTTCTTGAGAGTCTGAGCTTTCATTTAACTTTCAGGTACAGATATATAAACAACACATGGGGACTTTCTACTAAATACAGCACAGGCAGATCTCTCATAACTATAGTGCTATCTGTGGGTTGGATCAAGATGTGCAATTGTAGGAATTCTGCTGGAAGCAGAGGAAGTGAATATGGTTGTGGTTTTCTCTGATTCTTTATGTAGCTCACAGGGCCACTTCTGAAGCTGCTCTGGCTGATTGGGCAATCCAACCAAAAGCACAGCTTCACAAGTATACTCCCAAACATATCTCCTTTTTTTTATTCCATGCACGTTTCCTGTTTCCAGCATAGTGTAGTGGTTTCAGCATTGGACTATGACCCTAGAGATCAGGTTTCGATTCCCCACTTGGCTGTGGAAACTCAGCAGTTACCTTGGGTTCATCACACACTCTCAGCCCCCAGAAAACCCCATGATAGGGTTGCCTTAGGGTTGCCATAGTATAGAAACAACTTGAAGGCACACAAATGTTTCAAGAAAAAATATTTTTTTCAAGTAAATATTTTAAAAATAATGTGAACATTTCCTGTTATTAGGAAATAAAGAGGAGTTTTTTTTTCAGTCTTGAAATGCATTGGGGATAAAAAAAAAAGAAATGTTTATGGGAATATGCAGCACCGTTGCTTTTTGTTCTGTTTCTAGTGTTATAAGTGTAATATTAACCTTTTTTCAGTGTGAGGATTTGAGAGCCCTCTGGAGCCACTTCCAAGGAATGTAGCATTTCATTTGTGGAGTGTCCAACTTTACTTAGACTGAAGATTGCCCTAGATCTTGTAATCTTCGTTTAGGTTCCATCTGGGCAGCAGACTGCTGTTCTTTTGCAGCTTAATTTGTCTTATGTTCCAAGATCCTGTGGGGAAAAAATCTGCCTTTTCTAGTGGAGCAGAAGCCATTGGGAAAATGAATATCCCTCTCTCTGTACTGCTTTCTTGCTGTAGGTTCCTTGAAAATGCTCCAGAGCATTGGAACCTGTTCTTGGGCATGTCTGGAAAACATTCAAGAAACTGCAGAGGGAAAGAGAAGAAGAAAATCCTGTTGTACATGTAGAAGTCCACTAATTTCCACATTGGTTTTAGCTCTGTGTTTTTGTAAAAATGAGGGACATCATTAAGAATTTCACAAGTTGAAAGTGCTATAGATATTACCTGCAATTATAGCTAAATATATCGATTTACCAATTAAAGTTAGTGTTCCAGCTGCATCTGTTTCTAGAGATGTCTGATATGACCAAGGTGATGTGGGCATCCCATTTCGATTGCTGTAACATGCTCTACAAGGGGCTGATTTTGAAAAGTATTCAGCAACTGCAGCTGGTTCCAAATACTCCAACAAGAATATTGACTGAGGCTGGTTACACAGAAATATAACTCACCTATAACAGGAGCTCTGCAGACTACTCTTCAATTTCTGGGTTCAAATCAACATGCTGATTCTAAATCCATGTATGGCTTGGGCCCAGGCCATTTGAAGATCTTTACCTGCCCTTATGAGTCTACCTGGATTTTAAGATATACAACAGAGGATTGTTTCTCAGTCCTACCACCTTCAGAGATATATTTGGTAGGAATTCAGGAGAAACCCTTCTCTATGGCTGTTCCTAGACTATTATTTATCAATTCCTTCATTTAGTGTATTCAAATACTTCTTTCTTGTCATTTATCGTGGGGTCTTGGGGTGGCACACAATATAAAAACAATTTGAAACACTATCAGATTAAAACCATGAAAAATTTGAACAAGAATTAAAAAAGATTAAAGCAGCAGTTAAAACTGTTTTAAAAGCTATGACAGTCTAAAACTATGTACATGTACAATTTGAAATAAATTAATCCCCAAAGGCTTTAACAAAAAGCCATGTTTTCACTTGCTGCTGGAAAGAAACCAACACTGCCACCAGTCAGACTTCTAGTGGGAGAGCATTCCACAATTGGTGTGCCACAGTTGAGAAGGGTCCCTTCCTTGCCCTCCCTCTTTGTATTGCCCCTGCTAATGCAACACAGAGGAGGATCTCTCCAACAGACCTGTGTTCTCAGACAGGTATATATAGGAGAGGCACTCCTCTAAGGGCTGATGTTTCAGACTCTTTAGGACTTTAAATGTCATCACTGGCATCTTAAATTCAGACCAGAAGTAAATTGGCAGCCAGCACAACTCCTTCAAGGCCAATATTCTGTGTTGTCTGTCATGGTACTCCAGTCAGCAGATTTGAAGTAGCTTCCAAAGTTTCTTCAAGGGGAGTCCCACATACAGTACATTGCAAGAGTCTAAACAGGAAGTTATCAGTGTGTGGAATACCGTGACTAAGTCCAAGAAGGGCTAGCTCACCAATCAGAGCTGCTGAAGCCATGGAGTCTTGGGCCTCCAAGGACAAAGATGGGTCTTGGAATCCTATAAGCTATGTACTTGCTCCTTCAAGTGGAGTGCAACCACTTCCAGGCTCGATCACTTAACCAATTTCTAGAATTGAGAATGCCCAATCCACAGAGTCTGCAACTTAACAGGATTTAGCTTCAGTTTATTGGCCATCATTCAGCCCTTTACAGCATGTATGCACTGATCAAGCTGCTGCACAGTGTCAGCCAACTCTGGTGACAAGAAGTAGAGCTAGGAATCAACAGCATACTGGTGGCAACCTACCTCAAAATCCCATATGACCTTCTCCAGTGGCTCCACATAGATGTTGAATAGAATGAAAGATGAAGTTGAACCCTGTGGCACCCCACAGGACAAGGGGTGAGAAAGCTAATCTTTTAATGCTATACTCTAAAGCTAGCCCCACATACAGGAACAGAATCACGGTAGCACAATATCTCCTACACCCATCCAGTAGAGTTAGTTCAGTAAGATACCATTATCAGTGTTATCAAAAGCTGCTGAGAGATCCAAAAATAACAACAGGGTAGTATTCCTCTTGTCTTTCCCTGGAACACGTCATCATTCAAATTGACTAAGGCTATTTCAGTACTGTACCCTGCCCTGAAACCAAACTGAAATGGGTCTAAATAATCTCTCTCTTGTAAGAACATCTGAATTTGTCCAGCTACCACATGCTCAAGCACCTTGACCCCAAAGGGGGTATTAGCAATAGGGTGGTAGACAACACATGCCTCTTGAAAAGTCCTCTTCAGGAAAGTGTGTGCCACCAATCCTCCAAAACAGCAGGCACATCACCTAGTACAGTGTGGCATCTAAAACCCTTTAAACCTACCTGAACAATCTGCCTCTGTTGTGTTAGCTAAGATGCAGAAAGATCAAACTTATATGTGATGGGATACACTAAAGAGTCATATTCACATCATCAGGCTGCAACAACTGAAACTGCTCGTAAGAAACCTGCCCAAATGTGGCACAGAACGCCCTCAGATTCTGCAATAATCATACCACCAGGTTCCTAGCAAATATGAGCTACTTTCTCCTCAAAGTACCTAACAAGCTTGTCACAGTAGGCAACCAAGGGCTCTGCCACTAGTTTCTCTGGGTCTGATCCCAAAAAACTCCTCACTGCTTGGAATAATTCTGCTGGGAGGCATGTTGAGAATCCAGCAGTGGAAACATAGGATGACTTTTTTGAAAATCAAACTGGACTGGGGAATACTCTTTCCAAGGAGAATAGTTAGCCCTATCCCTGTTGTCTCTTCTATGACAGACAGGCAGGCAGACCTTTTTATTTAGGCAGGTCTTCACAACTAACTGGATCTTAGTGGAGTTGTGGATTGTAAATCTTTTACTGTTGCTTATTAATGTGCCTTTTAAAAATGTTTTAGTGGATATTGTAAATTAATACATAATTAAATATTTTTAATTTACTGTGTTTTATTAAAATATTTTAAAATATTGTTTTAAAACTCTGGAAGAAAAGGTAGGATACAAATAAAATATATATTTGGAGGGGATATTCATCTAATTATTTTGAGGGAAGGAAGTAATGAACATTTTCTTTTTGGCACATTTAATAATGCTGAATATTTAAAATGTCTCTTATAAATACTAAAACCAGCTTTTAATTCCTTAATAGGAGTCTGATTATTCCAGTATGACACAGTTGTACAAGAATGAACCTTTCATGCCCCCAAGGTGAGTAAAATGTTCATGTCACCAACAACAGTATGGAAAACAGGTTGTAAGAAATCGTAGCATGAACAAATTGTGTTGCTACCATATTGTTCAGGCTAATTATTTATAGGGTTTGATGTAGTTCACACCCTTTGTCATAGTCTCTTTAAACTTTTGTTGCTACATACTAGTAGTATATTAGATTATTAATTTCAGTGATAAGGCACTTACCTTTTGTAGTCTTTTTCCCAGCCTTTTCTCTGGATTGTTCCTTTCTATTTTGTCTTTAGATATCTAATGTTTGTTTGTTTGATTGGATCTTTGACGTATATCCTGCCTTTCTCCCCAAATGGAGACTCTGACCCCAGAGTTCTTTAAAAATAGAGTTCTTAAAAGATTCAAAGTAGATACAGTGGGCCCTCCTTACCTGCAGTCTCTGGATGTGTGAGTTTGCGCTACTGTGACCACATTGCAACCTATACCTAAAATGGTGGAAACGTGGATGCGATAAAGTGTCCACATTGCTGCCATTTAGTATTATGGGACATAAGCATTCACATTTTTTCATATTTGCGTGAGTTCCTGGAATGGAACCTCCACAGACAAAGAGGGTCTACTATTCAGATAAAAACAAAAAAAAGTGCATATTAAAATAATAATATTGAAACACATCAATTAAAAATATAGCACCACTAAAAAGACCTTTCACAGCATTCACTCAAATTGTTGAAAGTCCCTCTGAATGAACAAGTCTTTGCCTTCTGGCAGAAAGATGTCAAGGAACGGTCTCCAGCTTAGGAGCTGCCATGTAGAAGGCCCTCTCCCACGTCTCCACCCAAACATTTCTGTGAAGAGACATGACAATCCTGTCTATCAAAGTGTTTTAGATTGGGAGGGTAGTAGGACTAATTATACCTTGTGGTAGAATTGTTCATAGTGTCTCTTTCAACAGTTAGTCATTACAACACTTCTAATGTGCATTTCATGGCCAATTTTTTATGCTAGTGATCTGATAGACTCTAGGAAACAAACACTTACAGGCACTATTATTTCATGTGGGAAGTGGTATCTGTTATAATCCTGAGTTTTAACCAAGCCAGCAGAAATAATTTATTTCAAGAAGATTGTGCTGGACACTGCTACCCTTGCCACAGCCATGTTGGGAGCTGTTTCAGTCAAAGATCTTTCTGTCCAGGACAGTGTTTGTATGATTCCATTTTCAATGAGTTATTAAGGTGTTTGTGTAATATACTAATTGAGCCTTAGGGAAGTATTTGTTGCTCGATAGAACAGAGATTGTTGAGCCTGCTAGTCTAAGTAAATGTACAGTAAATTGGAAATTATATTTCTGCTCTTCTTACACAGTTATACTATGTTAGACATCTTGAATGGATCATGGAACTTGAAAAGTCAAGTCTAACTTAGCAAGAAGACAGAACTCTTTTTCATTTCAGAGATCTAGTTCTGAAAACAGTTATGATAGCACTTAGCTCTAGAGTATTGTTTCAGCAAGCTTCACCTACTCTCAAAGGAGATGATTCATTATTGCTGTTTACAGAACATTACAGAAGTTTCACCCCCTCTTTGACTTTTGTTGTGTTACCCTGGAACTGAAATGAATTTAATTAAATTGTTAGCATTTGATATACGCAAGATACTCAGTAGTGTGAAGGTGCAAAATAATGCTATTGGTACACAAACGTTATGTAAACAAAAACAAATGGGCACTTCTTGGTTACATAAGAATTTACCTCCATTGGTATGACATGCCTAAATAAGTTCTGTCTCCAGAAGTAACATAAATATTGGAGTCCATCTGTGAGCAATTTCCAGAGTCTGTTGGGGGGTGTACCTAATCAAACAGCATTATGAAGACAAAGCATCTATTCAAACAAGTTTGGGATCAAGTTGTGCAAAAGCACTAATTAGGTTATTAAAATATATTCCTTGGAACACTGTTAAATTCATTATCACAAAATAAAAAAAATGGTTCAACTCTGACTACAGAGAAGGTCTTCTCTCAAAATTCAATGACCAGGTAAGGAGGCCATTAGTCAGAGAAGCAGTCAAGAGACAATTGATAGCTCAACTAAAGAGATCTGAAGAAGTGAGACAAAGTACCTGTAGGCCAACTATCACCTGGATCTTTCACATAGTGGATGGGCTTTATGGAAATGTGACAAGAAGAATGCTGTTGATGGAACAAAGTCATATCAGAGCCCATATCAGAGTTTGCAAAAGAGTGTGGGGGAGACACAGCACACCTATGGAAAAATGTTCTTTGATCTGATGAGACCAAAACAGAACTTTTTGGCCTTGGCACAAAACACTGCATGTCATGCAAAGTCAGCATACTTATTGCCCACAAATGCCATTGCCACAGGGAAGTGTGGTTATGACAGGAATATTCATGAGAAATCCTTTACCCTGCAGGCACTGAGAATCTGCTCAGGGTTGAGAGTAAAATGAATGAAGCCAAACACAAGACAATTGTAGAGGAAAACCTGTTTCAATCTTCAAGGAACCTGGAAGTAGGGCAGAGGATCACTTCCAGCAGAATAATGAGCCTCAGGCAACAGCCAACATAATACTGGAGTAGTTTTAAAAGAAGAAATTGTATGTCTTAGTATGTCTGCCCAAAGTCCAGACTTCAAGCTGATTGAGAATCTGTGGTGAGAGTTGAAGGTTTCTGTTCACCAGTTCATCCATTCTACCTGACAGAACTAGAGCACTTTTGCCAAGAAGAATGGGCAAAAATAGCAGGATCCAGGTGTGGAAAGTTGATAGAAACTTATCCAAGAAGATTCACAGCTACAATTGCTGCCAGAAGTTCTTCTAACAAATATTAACTGAGGAACCCGAATGCAAATATCAGTTTGGTTTCTTTACTTAGCTTTGGTGTCACATTAAAAATACTTAAACTTGTTGAGTATCTTGTGTATATCTGGTGGTAACAATGCCAAGTAAATCCATTTGAAAACTGAGAAATGTGGAAAACTGAGAAATGGTAAATAATTCTGGAAAGCACTGTATATAAGCATGGCTTTCTTCTTGTTTTTGCTGTTTCTAACTTTCATATGCCATTATGCATGTGTCAGCAGCAGCTTTCAACACCATTTGCTACAGAAAATCATGTGATGTTGTGGACACACATATTATGGTTGGAATCCAGGTAATCTAGGAAGCACTGGTTTAAGAAAGAATGCTTTTCAAATGTAGCACATTCTGAGCTGCTGAAGATATACATACCCAGTCACATTTTAGTGGCTAAGTGAGGAAATTCTGATGTCTCCTCCATTATAATAGTACCCAACACATAAATTGCTTGAGGTAGTTTCCTCATTCTACCATATGCTAAGTTTGAACACTCACCACAATTTTCTGTCTACAATCCAGCTAGCTTTTTAGCAAGTTTCTTTTTAGCAAGTTTCTTTTTGTAATGAATGCTTAAGTGGGAAAAGGTGTTATGTTCACAAATAATGAAGCTATATAATATACTGGTAGGATGGTCATAGTCCTGAAGAAGTATTGTGGAAACATTCTTTTTAACTCATCACACATTCTGCTTACATGCTATCTAGCTGGTTCAACAAGCCTTCAGTCAAAACAGCTTGGACATGGTATATCCAATGCCTTTGGTAGGATTAGACAAAAAGTCTAATGATGGCCTGTCTTACTTTGATAGTTGCTTGTTATTAAAATCTAACAACAGAAATTGAGTTCTCCATGTAATATAATAGGCTGCACTTGATTTGCCCCCTTGCCCAGTGGCTTTTGTTTTTTCTAGGAATGTTTTTGTCCATAACTAAATGGCCTGCTTTGTGTCACTATATTTCTTATGTACCTTTAGACCTCGTGAGGGGAAAATTGTACCAACTCGACCTCCTCCACCTAAGGGTGCCCCGGGAAGACCTCCACCACCAAAGTCCACCAAATCCTCATCACAAACTGACAAATTTTCTCGCTCAGTATCGGACATGGCTCTCCATAAGAAATCTAATCTATTTGGATTAGAAGTCAAGCGTACAAAGAGTGATGTCATTAAAAATCCAGATCCATCTTTACCTCCTCGACCCAAACCAGGCCATCCTCTGTATAATAAATACATGGTGAGTTGAACAGCAACATATTTTGATTTATCCCAATTCTGATTTTAAAAGAAACTTATCAGACACATGATTTTAAATGTGTTAAAAGTTCCACAGATAAAATACAAGATAGTTAAGTTCCAGACATCATTTTAGACAGTGGTAGTAATATCTAACCAGAAAGCCATTCAAATATTTTGCTTCTGCTCAGGGGCATCGGCCTTTTGCCATTTTGGTGAGATGGTGACCCAGTTGTCCTTGTTGATTCTGCGAGCATTTGTAGACTGCAGTTGACCTTCCATATCCATGGGTTTATGTTTTACAGATTTGATTATTCACAGGTTATTTCCAACTCCCGATGCTGCAACCTTCCTCCATTTTTAATAGGGACTCACAAGTCTTGCCTCGTGTTCACAGTCTCTCTGCAAGCCTCATGAGACTGAGAGAGACTTCAAGAGACTGTGAATGCAAGGCAAGGCTTGTAAGTTCCCATTGAAAATGGTGTAGTGGAGGCAGTGGGAAGCCCCCGCAACAGCCCACTTCTGCCTTGTGGAGGAACCGCACCACCTTGAAGGCAGAACTGAGTGGCTGACATGCTCCCCACTGAGGATTCATATATATCATACTTTTTTGTGTGTTATATATGGTTTGGGATACTATAGATATTTGCAGCTTTCCCACTTTTGTGGAGGTTCTGTGCCTCTAAGCCCTGCAGATGTGGAGGGACAACTGTCATAGCAGTTGGCACAAGGATAGGTCCAAAGTGATAGGAGTTAAGTAGAACTTATTTGAGTCAGGTTTAACAATAATGAACATTTTAGAGCCTTTCTCCATTCCACCTATGAATGCCTAGAATCGTTCAAGTTAGATGGTCTTCCCTTTGGAATTGGGTTACTTTGAATTGTTTGCCTTTCTCTAACCAAAAGCTACTGCTCGCATATAAAAGTGAAAGGAATCAATCCCTATTAAAGGGCATGGCTTCCAGGCAAGCTTAAACTGTGCATCTCTCATTTTACAAATGAAGCACTGAAGTTAATTAATCTGAGGGACGGATTACATACCAAAACCCTAATTCATGTGATACGTTTTATTCCCAGAATATCCTTCTAAATTTGTGCAAGAGTATGAATGTAAGGGAAGAAAGTGATCCTTGTTTTCTTTCCTTACCATCTATAACAAAACATTAAGTTGACTAGCAGATTGACAGCAATTCATTCTGCCTGCAATACTTAATAAATTAATTTGTTTTAAGCTTCCTGTGCCCCATGGAATTGCCAAGGAAGATATTCCTCCCCAGAGTACTGGACATCTCTCTTGCAAGGTAAAACTGTTTGTAGCTGTGAATATCTGGGCAAATGCTTATGTGGGATATTAAATTGTTAATTTTATGATTCTTTTTTTTAACTGCAAAGCAAGGAGATGTGCTTGTGCTAGTGGACAAGGTTGACAACAGTTGTGTTGAATGTCAAAAGGGAGAAGAAAAAGGCAAAGTTCAATTGTCCCAAATGCAGATAATAACTCCACTGGATGAGAATTTAAAAAGCAGACAGAAGGTATGAATTTCAAATATGTATCAAAGGCTGCATATCAAAAATGAGCTAGAAAATAAATACAATATTTTTTTTGTCTAGATAGAGAAAGACTGTAGATGCTATGATGCAGGGCCCTTCCAGACCCCCTGAATCCTCTCCTTGCTGGAAAAAGGTGTAAAAAGAACTTTTTCAGAACCAACTATTTTCCTTTAAAGGTGGTTTCACCCAACCCCACTGCCCTTGTTGTACAAAATCAGAAATTGGCTTTTGGCCTCTTCCACTTTATTTCAGTTTAGTTTTGGATATTTTCATCTTACCCCAGACTTCTGGAAGTTGCTTACTCTTCATATACAATATAGAGCAGTGCTACTCAAAGTGGTAGTCCCTGGATTAGTATTGGCTCCTGGTAAGATTTCAGGAAAGAAAGAAACAGCTGTAGCCAATGGGCACAGATACAGTGCTAATCCCTGCCATGCTGGAAAAAAAAACAACTGCTTGTCTTGCATGTCAGATAGTCTGTGAAGCACTGATAATAGAGTTCTTTCCTACAAGAACCCCAGCTTTCTGTACATTTCTGCAGTGCTCAGCATAGTAGTTTGTCTTTAAAAATTACTCCAGGACAACATCCTTGTTTAAGATTGAAACAGAAAAGTAGTCATACATCTTACTCAAAGACATAATTTTCTTGGTATAGTATGGCACTATTTAGTTTCTTGTAATTTTGGACTACATATGTGGTACATTTCTCAGAAGCATACCTGAAGGCCTTTATCTGTTGCTTTTAAAAAGATAAATGTGGATGATATGTTTTGAAATCTTTTGCTCAACTTTCCCAAAGGGACCTAGTTTCACTGGTGCTCTTGTAGGGTTCTTCTCTAAAGAACTGATTAGAAAAGTTCCCAAACAGGGAAAAAAACCCCAACAACTTAGGCACGCAGCTCATTTAGAGTAACAGAGCAGCTTCATGCAATTTTCAAAGAGGTGATTTGCTTTTTGCTGAGACATGTACTCTGCTGGTTTAAGACCATTGATTTTCAATGAGATCAGGGAGCATTAAAATCCAGATTAGCTGAGAAAAAGAATCAGGCCCTGCATTTTATGTCCAATCACTTGTTTTAATGTGTCATTTAGCAACATAATTCAGTGAAGGATGTATTTCAATCAGTGATAGGTGCTCCAAACCAAAATTGGGTCTCTCAACAAATAATAGATCAAACATCATAATTTCCAAATCTGCTGTTTTTCAAGGATTCAGACCACATGCGGAATGTTTCTGATCTAACTGCTCCTCATGCAGTAGTGCTGCATAATTTTGTAGCAGGTGAGTACAGATGCACAACTATGTATGTTTAAAGATATTTAAATTCTGCTTTGTTTTCCAAGAATCCTTTACAGATGTTAGTTTACTTTCTGAACTCTTGGCTAATATTTTAGAATTCTTGAGCAATCCATGGGACTTTCTATCTTAGATTGTTCTGCATGCCAGAATTAGTGTGTCACCATTGAAGTTCTAGCCTTTGGTTTATTTTAGAGAAATAACATGCTTGAAACAGATTCCGTTCATAGTTTTCTGATTACTATCATAATGGGTTTATAAACTAATTGGGCAAGACTAACGAAGTTAGTACAAAGGCTGCAGTCCAGTGGTTAAAAAGGGCGATGTGTACGTGCAAGGCTTCTGAAGGACTGGCTGAAGAGGAGCATGATAGTAAAGGTATATTGATATATAGTAGGGCAAAGAAAGCAGTAGGAGGTCTCCTTTGCACAGTACAGTCCCCCCTGCCCATTGTGAATTATTGCAGATTTCCATTTTTAATTCAAAACTAACATATTACCCGGTGTTGCCTGGGGTTTTTATTTTCCTCTTAAGACTCACCAAACTGTCTTCTCCATTTCCTGTAACTTTGCTCCATATTTCCCAATGCAATCTGTATTCAGAGTTATATACATAGACAATTTGGGTTCCTGAGGAAGTACATTGTCCTCGTCCTTGCTGCTAGGCCCTGTGTCCATAGCAACCAGCCTATTTCTGTACCTGTAAATTTCCCCCATATTCCCAATCCAGTCTTTATTCAGAGTTGTTAACGTTCAGAGGTTGGGTTCCTGAAGGAATACACTGTCTTCCTCGTTGCTGCTAATCGCCATAGCAACTGGCCTATTCCAGTGCCTATAACTTATCCCCATATTCCCCAATCTGTTTTCATAGTTGTTAACATACAGAGGTTGGGTTCCTGCGGGAAACACCGTCCCCTTCCTTCCTGCTAAGCATTGTCTCCATAGCAACCAGTCTATTCCAGTACCTGTAACTTTACTTTTCCCCATAGTCCCCAATCCAATCTGTGTTGCCTGGTGGCTTTTTTTTTCTCTGTTGAATATGTCCAATGGCTTTACATTGTTCTGGAAGCATTTTTTGTTTTGAATTTCAACTTTAAGATTCCTCACATGTGGAACCCATACAATCTACAGTGTGAGGTGGGAAGACTTGTAGCTATGGCCATTTTCGCACTAAACTATTATAGAGCTATTATTCCACTTTCAACATCCTGTGGAATTCTGGGGTTTACAGTTTACTGAGGCCAAAGAGCGCTCTGACTGAGAATTCTTAAACAGCCCTCCTTAAACTACAAATCACAGGATTCCATAGGAAGTTGAAAGTAGAATAATGACAGTGTGACAGTGTCGTGTGGAAATGGGCTATGTTGTGTAAGTCGTTTTTAATTTTTCTCACAGATGCCTCCCAAATGTTTTCTGGCATCCTTATTGATGGTTGGCCTCATCTCCATAGCAACCAGCCTGAGGCCCAAGAGCTCTTGGCTGAGAATTCTAAAGGGCCCTCCCTAAACTGCCAACCCCAAGATTCCCTAGAATTTTCACAGCCAGCCAATCATATGAGGCCTCTCGCTTCCCTCAGCCAATCATATGAGGTGTTCACCTGCCTGACGCAGACAAACTGACAAATTCACAAACAGACAAACTTTGATTTTTGTGTTGTAGATAGGCATTCTTTAAGGTGATAGTTATGTTTTTGAACAAGCACCAGTCCTAATACATATCCTTGGAGGACCCCATTGCTCACATACCTCCTGATGACTAGTCATTTATTCCAGTTTTCTGTTCTTTAATTAATTACCAGTTCATACATCTGATGAAGTGGACTGGAGTCCAGCTTACGCTACAAAATTCTGACTCCTGGAGGTCTTGACGGATGATACCTTTGTTCTATATCTCGCTATAGGAACATAGTCGGATGCTTTTCTAATGTCCCGTTCTTGCCACTTGTCACTAAATGACCATGGAGGGGGGTGGTTTGTGCAGCTAAAGGGAGGGTTTGGAGTGGGGAGAAGAGAGATGTAGTATAATTCCACATGAGGAACTTTTACACTATGCATCCATGAGGCAGATTCTCTGCATATATTATAAAAAAACACATTCATACATTTCACACCATTTCAAAACTGGAATTTATGGATTCTCCACACATGCCTAGTGACTATAATTCAGTTGCTTGCCTACTGGAGATCTATTTCCAAACTGCAAAATAATTTTATGTTTTAGTATTTTGTAAGCTTTGATTTGTTTTTACACATAATATTTGTTTTAAATGATATTATATTTAGCAAGATTCATTGCATCATGTGTAATAATCCTTTTCCCTTCCACAGAACAAACTGGTGATTTGGACCTTAACTCTGGAGAGACTGTTTATCTTCTAGAAAAAATAGATGATGAGTGGTACAGAGGAAAATGCAGGAATCGCACAGGGATTTTTCCTGCTAGCTTTGTCAAAGTTATTGTAAGTAGGCCACTTTGAGTGAAATATAGTGCATTCCATCTGTGTACACATCCTGATTCTAATTTAAGTTCTCCCCTGTACTTGTTATTGAGCATGCCATGTAGATAAATCTTGCTTGAGTGCCCAAAGCAGATATCAAGTTGTTTGTGAGGTACAGCAAGTCTGTTTAATCTTGCGCTTCTGCCTGACTGTTTATGGGCATCATTTTCATGATAATTTCAAGTTAAGTGAGTACACATCTTCTACTTAATTCAAGGATGTTCATAAATCATGCTAGAACATGTGCCACAGCAGTTTCCCTTTTGGATTTCTCCTTGATGTATCAGATGAGATTATCTTCCATTGCTGCTCTTAAGTGTTTTGCCAGCCCATCAAGGTGTTCTGGATGTATGGAGACAGATTGCAGAAGGTGCCACACTGTATGTCATATAGGAAATCAATGAGAAATTATGAGGAATTTAAGGAGTTTCATTTACATGTGCTGTAGTGCTTCTTGAAAAGTCTGTAAAACAGCCTTCTAAATACCTGAGCATCAGTCACCAATTTGAGGCTTACCCATTCTGTCCTTTACAAGTTGTGAAGGAGAGTGCCAAGGGCTGCTTTAAAAAACAAAACAAAACACCTCTTTTACAGGGTTTTGCAAGACATGTTGTTAACCTGATGCCATATAGCTGTGCATCTGCAACAGCTTGAGGCAGATTTAATTACTTATGGTGTGAACCGCCCTGAGAATCTATATTGCATTATGGCATAGAAATGATTAGTTACAGATAATGACAATGGCCTAAGAGAGTTGTTGTTCATATGTCAGTCTTAGTACAGCATGTAGACTTTCACCTGGGCATAGCAACCCAGGTGAATGGTTGAACACACCTGAAAAGTAAACATAGCTTCTGTGACATCAATAATGAGAAAATCTTTTGGGGGATGTATGTCCTTGATTATTTCCAACTATTGCGATTACAGTAATCAGTTTCATTAACTCCCAACATATTTTCATTAGGCAATCAAATGTTCCTTTAATATAGAAGTTAGCACAGAAGGAGTGGCTTGTATGTGGGTGTATAACAAAGCACAGTAGCAGCTCTGCCATTTGATAAGAAATCTGGTACTTGCCACAATTACAGTTTTGTAATAAAGATTTCTAACAGTCATCCTAGAATTTCCATAGCTGTGTTTAAAAGGATATATTTTCAGAATATAGTGCCAGAGAAAAGCATATTGTGAGAGAGCCTCTAGGTAATTTATTATTACACTGAGCCTCTTAAAATTCTACTTTTGTAGGAATAAAATAGGATTTGCAACACATGTTTACATGTTTGGCTTGCGGATGGTGAGATGTAGTAGATCAAAGTCCTGGAATGCAAAATTCTGAATAATAATTCTGACTATTGTGACGTGAACAAGCAGATAATAGAAGGAAATATCAATTAGTAGCATGAGCCAAAGGCAACAGCATGTAATTACACTCTGTGCTGATTTCTGCCATTCATGCATGCAGGCAAGAGGGGACCGTTGGTTTTAAACTGTGCTATTAAGACCAACAACAACAAAGTACAGAACATGGTGTGTCTTCCAGAATACTGAATAAAAAGTGATAACGAAAAAAGTCCATTCAGTTTTGAACACTGACCAAAACATGTGAACAACTTAGCATTGCCACATAAAGGCCATAGTTGGAACTGCAGTTTTTATGAGCAAATTGTTATAAAGGATATCCTTTTAAAGTCAAATGAAGTAAATAGCTGAGCTATTTAAAATACTTTTTTCTTTCCTTCTTAGGTTGATATTCCAGGGGAAAACAGCAGGAGAAAAGTACCCTCTTCATCGTCAAGTATCGTGTATGTTTTGATAGCAGATGTTCATCTTAAGATAGTATTAAAAGTAAATATCTGTTAATGGGACTGAGGGAGTCATGAGCAAAATTTCACTTCTATGACAAGACTTCCTTGCTGCACCCCCTTGTACCACCCTAAAAAGTTGCTTCTGTGGTTCAGGAAACTCTGTGTAATGACATGGGGATGTACAGGTTTCTGTAGCTTGAATTATTAACTAGAATAATAAGATACTCACCAACCTCTAGCAGGGGCGTTCCACAAAGACAGACACAGGTTTTTCTAGCTGCTGCCCACAAGAAGCTGGAAAACCTTCAAACTGATCCTAAGACTTTCTGAATTACAAGAAAAAGGAAAGTGCAGAATGCAGTAGTACTGATTGTATAGCAGATTAGATTCAGTATTTTGGGCGGATACGCTCATTGCAGATATTTAGGGTTAGAGGCCATGGCAAGTAAAACAAATAATGTATTGGTGACTATTATTAATTGAGAGCTGTTCTTTACAAGTTTGTATTGCTTGATTTCTGCAAAATACTTCAAAATTTCAGTCTCCTTTCTTCTTCCTTATTCAAAATCAGTTACAACATAAGGTAGAGAACAAGACTTTTTGTGCTTCAAAGCTAAACATCAGTTTGACTTGCAATGATTAAAGGAACTGCCAGATGGCATCATTTCTCAAACAAGTCTTTCAAGGATTGATGTTAATTTCTTCTAAATGTGGAGTCTATGCCTGCAGTAGATAGACAGTAAAAAAATATGGAGGTAAAGAATGGTAATTTTGATCAAGATTCTCATTAGAGGCTGAGTTATGTAGGGAAGGCAACAATTGCAAATATCTTTATGGGAGGTAGCTGCTAAATCAAAACAGTCACATATATTCAGTCTTACTGGCTTGTCACTTGAAATACTGTTACAGCATTTTAAAATAGAAGTTAAGGAATTGAATTAATTCAGTTTTTGAAAGCCTGACTACTTAAGATTGCTTTACAATAGGCCTTTCTCCTTTCTCCCCTGGAAATATAATTTATTTTTTTCTGCAGTAGAGTCAGGAAAATTACAATAATAATTCAACAGGATGATATTTTCTTTATAGTACTTCTTATTAATTATCAGAATTTATGGTGGAAAGGTTGAGAATATTTTGTGGAGAAATAGCAAAGCAAAGACAAACTTTTCTTTGCCAAAAAACCATGAAAGTACTCCTTGGAAGTCACATTGACTCATTCTTAACATTGTTGGAATAGCAACTTACTACAGCAGAAATCACTGTACTGCTTGCATCTTCTTTTTCTTTTCTCACTTTACAGATGTCTTGTTTTGTTCAGCCTGATTTTGTGTCCAAATTGAAAAGATCTATACCTGTCCCATTGACTTGTGTTGTACAAGAACTAGTGATACAATTCTTATCTCTGATTTGAGAAATATGAACATCTAAAGCATAAAACTTTTTTTTTTGAAAATGAGACAAACATTATGACTTTAGAATTCTTTTCCAGCTCAGATTTTATTCTGTGGCAAAAAATCCATATTCTCTTCACCTCCCATTTCCTTTTTTTGCAAACACCTTTCCCAGTTCCCCTCAGGTCCCTTGTTTGGCAGCTGGTTAAGGGCTAAGCAGCAGGAATTCGCCTTCCATACCTAATTCTGCTACATTAATAGAAGTATTGTTTTCTAAAATGCATTATGAGCCTAATTTTAGGTTCAGCTAATCACAGTAGCTGCTACACAAAGGAGAAGCAATATTGATTTCAAATTTTGAACCAAAGGGAATATTCAAAACTAGTTCTTTTGTTAGGGCTAGTTTACATGCAGTTTAATCAGTTCTTACAACTGTGGTTACTTGGAGGAATGCAACAGTTCTTTGTATCATTTTACATCAGTAAATTTCTGCATAGTTATCTCAGTGATCCATAATTGAATTGGGGGTAAAATTATGCAACTTTGCATTATGTGAACCATCTCTGGACAGTTCAACAGCTTCTTTGTCACTGGCTTTTGTGTCTGTCACAACTAAAGCACTGCCTTTTGTGGCAAGTATTCCCTAAGATAAATTTAGTGTTGATGGAAAGAGATGTTCATTGCTTAGGATTAACAATGCATTCCTATGAGTAAACCTATTTCTTAGTTCTCAGAGCCTGCCCCAGTTAGTGTAGTAATGATTTGGACTGAGAAATTGGAAAATATTTTTTAAAAATTAACCATGATGTTCCTTGGATTGATTGATCTATGTTATTTTAGAGGACCTAGGTGCATAGCTCGATTTGAATACATTGGAGACCAGAAAGATGAGTTAAGTTTTTCAGATGGTGAAATCATAATTTTGAAGGAATATATCAATGAAGAATGGGCCAAAGGAGAACTGAAAGGCACCTCAGGAATATTTCCCTTGAACTTTGTAGAAATCATTGAAGATCTACCTGAACCAGGTAAAAAAGCAGGGAGGCAATTCTTCATGAGCAGGTCACTGACATTTTCTGAAAGTATGTGATTTGGCAATAGACAACAGGAAGCTTTTGGGAAAAGTTGTTTCTACATATTTAAAAAAGAATACAAAAGTATTATGGGGATGGAAAAACTATAGGGATGGTTTTATAGTCTAATCTTACTAACATCTGATTTATATACAAACACTTGTATCTTGGAAAATCTACTTAGGACGAACAATATAAGTTCAGTGCTATGCCATGATGTGTGTTAATGACATTAGCATCTGGCATCTACATGTTTGCTTATGGAAAATCTTTTCAAGAAAAAGCCCACTGTTGATACTTGAAATGTGAAAATTTGTTTGCTTTCCTCTTCCTTTTTCCTTCTATATCTTATAGGGAGCGATTAACTGTTTTATCATTTAATCTGTGTAGCAATTAGAAAATTTTAGATGTTTTGTAAGTGATGAATAACAGTACTGTACTATCTTTTTATATAGCTGGTGGAGCACCATTGAAAAATAAGAATTCTGCATCTGTCAAAGAGGTAGAATCATCATTTTGATAGTATTATAGTCAACTTAAGACATTTTGCAAAATAAATATGCTATGTAAATATGCCAGTAAATATACATTTAGTTAATATGAGTGATAGCCAGTGTTTACACTCTGTAAATGGAAGGAGCTCAAAGAAGGTGTTACAAAAATGGTTGTAAGAAAGTTTGGGATTACAGGGTACCAGTAATAGGCTCTTTCTAAAATGTTACCATCAAAGTCTTTGGAATGGAAAACTGAAAGTTAAATTGGAGCAAGAGATGGGTAGGTTTTTGAAGGAAAAAGTAGAGCTTGGAAGTAATAATTTTTAAAAAGTTACTTGTAATTCCTTTTTCTAGTAAAAGGCCACATTATGATTGTAACATAAGGAGGGATAGTATCTCTCTCTTTTTTGATGCAGGCTCCTCCTGCTTACAAGATTGTGACTTCAGTGGACGATGAGCAATATCACAAGCTTGAATGCAGGCTCACACTGCACATGATGCTCCATTGTGAGTGCTGAGGCAACAACAAGCTGAACAGTTGGAGAATGGGAATTTTTTTTAACCATAGGCCAGTGAATAGTAGAAACCAGATTCTTTTTCCAAAAAAGAAAGTAACTAAAATTACTCAATTAATTTGTAAAATAGGAAGTTGTTTTTCAAAAACAGTAATGAAAGCAGTAGCTACCTACTCTAATTTTAATACTAATTCCTTTTTAGAAGTAACTTTCCAAAATCTGGAATCAAGCAGGAAACATTTTGATAGGAGGGCACAGATTCCCATTGCTGTGTACCTAAAGAAAAGGAAGGTCTCATTTGTGAGAATGTCTGTTCTGCCACTTACTGGATTCTCTGATGGCAGACTTTTTTCCTTTCTCCATAAAAATCAATGAAATTAGATCTGGACTCAAAAGTAATTTAACAAGTTCCTCTTACTAGAAAGAGCACACAAAGAAATAAGCCCACTGCAGCCATGCTACTTAAACTGAGCCAAAAGATTCACTATCTTTTCCATTGTGCCTCACAGGGCAGGATTGATATAAAGCTTTTCTCACATTTAACCTCAAGCCCCTAATCCTTTTTAAGCCCATTAAATGATGTGTGTAGAATTAATGGGGCAGGATTGCTTTCTAAACAGCATTAGAAAAGTTCTCTCTCACATAATACATTGACCTCAGACTAATTTTCATTTATGCAGTCAGAAGAACATGCTGGAGAGTGGTGTGATGCACTTCATGATTTTACAGCAGAAACCCAGGAAGATTTATCTTTTAAAAAAGGAGACCACATCTTGATATTGGAGCACTTGGACTCAAAATGGTACAGAGGGAGATTAAATGGAAAGGAAGGGATTTTCCCTGCAGTGTTTGTCCGTGTTTGCTCAGGTACAGTACTGAAAGGAAAATGAGTGTCCTGATCCCATTCTGGGTAAATACATACAAGTCATAACAAAAGGCAGTACACTAAGAATTAATCCAGTCATGAGTATAGTACATGTTGTACTGGTCCAAAGCATAAATAATTTGCATAGGGCATTGAGGGAGCTGTTGATGGACTGTGGCAGGTGCTTATGAACCCCAGTTCCACAAAGCGTCCCTCCTCATGCTTCAACAGGATGCTTCTGTTAGTTGGGATTCATTAAATCTTGTGTGACTTGTCTAAGAACCTGTGCCTATGTTCAATTTAATTATTTTGTATTTATGTAGGTCATCCACTGGCCTCAAGTCAACATCTCCTAGCATAGTATAAATATCTGCATGCAGACCTATGCTGTGCTGAGTCATATAGCACTTTACTGTAAAGCTCCAAAGCCACTTGCATGGCCTTTCCGTGCCCCATAGCAAGCAGGTAGGATTGGAGAAGATTTTGCTTCCCCATAGCCAGATGCCCAGTAGTGACATCGGCAGCTGTCTTTGGGGCTTTCCAGTAAGTTGGAAGAAGGGCTTTGGGCAATGCACAGAAGCCAAGGGAATATCAACCCACAGTGCCTGAAAAAGCATGTCTACTTACATGTGTTTATGCCTCTATCTGAATTCTGACCAAAGAGCGTCAGCTGTAGGGTAACCCATCAGTTGAATGGAATGAATGAATGAATGGAACTCAGGTCCATGATATACAAAAGGCTTGGTAACACTCTTTATCTAGGTCTTTCTGGTATCTTCTGTCAGCTATTTCAAAGTGCAAAGGTGTTGGTCTTGAGTCTCAAGTTTCAGTAATCGTAAACAGTATTCCTTTGAAATAGATTCTTGTGGGGAAGCCTGTATATTCTACTAGTTTATTCAGCATCATATTGACTACCAATAATACTGTCTCAAGCTCAGCTTTGTTATTGGCTCATAAAGCTGTAAACCACTGGGGACCAGATCATTACAACACTGTTGTGTTTCAGTCCTCAGGAGACACATTTATGGTGATGCTTTATTTTCCTGAGATCTTCTGATGGATGCCAGTAACAGAACTGTTGTACTCCTGCAGTGCTTGCCCTGTGGAACTTCCTCTTTATTAACATTAGTCAGGTGCAGATAATTTGGTGTTTTAGATACCTACTTACAATGTATCCATTAATTTAGGCTTTTTCTGTGTATTTTTGAAGTGATCATTTTATTTCTATTCTCTTTTTAAAAAATGTTTGCGCTCTAATGTGGCATTTTTATGACCAGCAGTCTATAAATTTATACAAAAACGTCATGCAGTTTAACACTGGTACATTCCTTTCAGTGTTTTTCTGCCCTTGAAGTTTCTAGATAAAAAATTTCCAAGGCTTCCATTGTAGTTGAATAGTGTAAAGTTATAAATGAATACTCCTAAACAATGCTGTTGCTAGCTCACTATGCTCTGCACCCCACCAATGCAGGTTCCACACTTTGGAAAACAGCTTCACATTGTAAAGCAGGTATCCAACAGGCAAATGAGTCTCATTGCAGTGAATCTGCAGATAATTCAGATTACCTTAGCTGACAGCCTTCATTGGTCCTTGAAGCAATAAATATTCTGCCATGGATCTAACCGTTTATTCATTACTAAAATAAAATCATCACTCTTGGCCCACAAAACTTGGTTTCTTGAAAACAAGCAGTGCACTAGAAGGAGAGATATTTCCTTAGAGAGAAAATGATTAACCAGTGGCAGAGATGGATTAAAAGAATCAGACTGTCATGTCACACATTGGCAGTGCACAAAACATAAGCAGCCCTCCATGTTTGATTTTGTGTTGAGATTCTGAAGTTGCAAAAAGTATATGCCATATAAATACGATAAAGCCATTCAGTTCTACATATAAAATAGATACAAAACTAATATTAATATGCTTTTGTTTGTACTATTGGCAATGCAGTGATCAGTTTTTCCTCTTGCGCTGATAATTACAGCCATACCACTATGCTATTGCTTTACATTTGTCATCCCAAAGCTACATTTAGGGACAGCTGATAGTGCAGAAGTATAGACCTATGTAACAATTTCAGCATAATATCTTCCTGAGTTACCTCATGGTAAAGACAGAATAACCCATTTCTTTTTATGAAGAGAAGACATCTTGTTTCAGGTTATCTCCTGTTGCCACCTAGAGTATGCAAGCATCATATGATAGGAAAAATAGTATAGGGCTCACTGAACTTAGTTTCCCTTTTCTCTCTCTGTCTGTTCTTCTGTCCTTCTAAACCCCTTTAAAAAAATCAGGATTCTTAGCTTTTCCAGCCTTTTCTGCTCTGTTCCTCTTCTTCCTCCTCTTCTACAGGCCCCTTTTCACTTTAGCTTTACTTCACCATTCTTTTCCTTTCTTATCTCCCCACCCCAATCCTAACTGACATGGGAAAGGCAACAGGCAAGTCCAGCAATACTCCCTGTGTTGTGGTGCATGAGGGACAATTGCCTGGTTTACAGCAGCTGCACAGAAGCTACCATCTCTCTTGGGAGCTAGTCAGTTCCATGTGGAAATCCCATCCTTTTTTTCTTGGTAACTGAAACCTCCACATCTGGCACAGCTCCCAACATGGAGATATAATCTTCCCAGATACCCACCTCTCCCACAGTCTCTGTGCCCATCCAGCCTTGCAGCTCAATGAGACTCGCGAGAGATTTATTTGAAGGCAGTGAAGAGAAGGAAATCAGGACCTCTTCTCTGTGGTGCAACAAGGTTTGGAGAAGGAGGGCTCTGGAGCCTGCACCTTAGTTCAAAATCCCATTGCTCTTACCTCAGCTTTGTGGCAGGTGTCAGCATTGCCACTTTCACATGCTTTTTCTCAGTCTTCTTTCACCAGTTTCCTGATACTTCAGTGGCAGTTTTGCAAAATCTCTCAGGTGGGCTTCTTCCTCTTCCTCTTCTTCTTCCTCCTCCTCTTCCAGGTGGCCATATTCATTCTGCTTTTTCAGGTGGTCATTTTCCTCCTAATGCCTTAGTGTGTCTTATCCAGCTATGCAGCCAGTCAACTCCTGCAGATTATTAATCAAGATTCCCTTGTCCAAAAAAATTAAGTCTGGTCTAGCTAAACAGTTCCAGCAGGACTCTTCAGCCCCACATTATTGCAAGCATCGTAAGTGTCCTGCTCAAGTTCCTTTCCTCAGGACAGTCAGGCTTCTCTTCACTCCTCAGATGAAGACCTAATCTAACTCTCACTGCATCCTACGGGATGGGCACATCCCAGCTCTAGAGGATTTTGAAGATTATTCATCTATGTGTAATTATTCTGATCTAGAGGAGGTGAATGGTCACATAGTCCTCACCAAAGTAACTCTGTTAATGATGGGCTTTATGATTCTAATGACTTTTCCTCCACGTCTGTTTAAAACCCTGCAGACTTTGGGTCTCCAAGAACCATCTTCTTCTAACAATCAGTCTTCAGCCTCCACCACTCCTTCTGTTGCTGCTTTGTGGGGTGCCTTCAAGTTTTCAATGGCAAAAGTTTCCTCTAAGGAGGCTCCGTTCCTTTCCAGTTTTCATAAGCTGAATAAGTCTCCAGTTCAAAAACTTCATATCTGTGGCTGTGGAGATGCTTAGAAACCCTTTGGTGGATGCTTTCAGTTCTGCCCTTCCTTCAGGCTCCTTTGCCCCTCGGGAAGGTGACTTCTTCCTTAGGGATTTGAGTGAAGAAAAAGGACAGGCACTGCCTTCACGTGTGCTTGTGATGCCTCAGTCTTTGGAGCCTCTTCTACCAGATCAGCATTGCTAGGGCCACCATGTTCTGACTAGATGTCCTTCTAGAGAATCAGGACCTGGATTCTAAGGCCTTGCATTATTCCATATTAAACATATACAAAGCTCTTATCTAGTTTATTTAGTGTACACTGCTTTACATTAGCAATTTACAGCTGTTAATTTGACAGTTCCTTCCTTCAGATTTACAATTAAAAAAGACAATACACAAGCGAAAGGGACGGCAGTGGAGGAGAGAATTAAGTCTAGCAGATGCTGGCTGCTGTTCTCTTCCTCCAAGGCCACAGCAGTGGCAGATGTGATGGAGGGCATACCTTTCATCAGCTGCTGGGCCTAGCACAATGGAGCTGTGCCTCCCTGTTCTGCTCCCCCTAGTAGGCCACAGCAGTGCCAGTTGCGATGGAGGGAGGGTGTTTCACAGAAAAGGTCTGTGTTAAGTACTTCACTGACATCTCAGAAGTATAACTAGTAGTGATTACTTTCTAGCGACACCATCTGTCAAAAATTGTCTAGAAATTATTGCAATAGTACACAAATTATCTATGCTGATATGCCCAGTATACAGCACAAATTTATTATGTATTTTATCAGTGTACTTAATTCTTATCAGAGCTAAAAATTATATTTCAGAGTGGTGATGATGTTTTCAAATCGTGACTTGCAGTTGAAGGGAGTAATTTCGCATTCCAATTGATGCTGTAACAGTAACAGAAGAGATTTAAAGCTGAATATTCTAATTCCTGTGTTATTCCTGTGCTGCAGTTTCTGTACTAGAACGTAACACCAGTCTCTGAGAAAGACAGATGACAGTTTACATTGAAGAAAATCTGTAGTAAAATGCCCTGGTATAGCCATTCATTTCTCCTCACAAAATGTAACAGAACTGTAGTATCTCAATTCAGGGTTTATAGAAGAAGTAGGAGCATTTCTAGTTGTACTTGAGAGTTAACAAGACTTAAGTGATTTAAAGAAATGGGGGATGGGAGACGAGACTTTTTAAAAAATGTGAATGTTTCTTTTATTTGTAATGAACAAGGATCATGCCCTCCTTTCCCTTCCCCAGTGTAATGTTAAGTGAGAAAAATAAATATGATAAGTGGGCTCATTTATGTCCAAAACAAGAGCTTGAAATGTTACATTTGGAAATGGGTTTAATAATGTTTCCATTTTAGAATGTTTCCATTTCCATTTTAGAAATGGAAAATTGTTTCATTACCACTCAATGCCGATAATGGGAATCGTTTAATTAACTGAACTATTGTCAATTAGCTCATTATCAAAAACGTTTGTTTGGGGCCCAGACCCTGAGATTTATAGAGGATAGTACAGGTTTTTACCTTTGACCCCATGGACACATATTGTTCTTGCTACCATCAAAAATGCTTCCCCCCCTCATTTAAAGTTGCCTTCTGCCAACCTGAAAGTTTTTACCCAGATGGATTAGGAAGCCCTTAGTATAATCGTTGCATGGGGATGGTGGGACTTCAGCACATCTGGAAATTATCAGTTTGGAAATAATCACCTTAAGATATGGGACCCTATCTGGCAAGCTGTTCAAACAAGTTCTTCATGTGCGCCTCGCCTCTTTTTCCCTACCCCTTCCACTTCAATCAACATGTATGCTGTGTGCTTAACTTTACAAGGAGTAGTGTTAATGCAGGGATGGAAATAATATATCCATTCAGATGTTATTGTAGATTCCAGCATTCTTCATTGGTTGTACTATCAAGGAACTGTGGGTCATGATTCCCAACTCTGTATTTTGTATATTTATATTGTGATCCGCAGTGATTGGGGTAGAGCACTTGTTTTGTTCACTTAACTGAATGGGACTGAATTGTGAGTAGATTTCTGAAAGACATTGGGAGGGCGTGAATTTACCTGTCATATGTTTTGGACCCAACATTACCAAGCCCCTCAAAATGTACAGTACACTGGAGAACATTATATGTAAAAATCAGAGTGAGAGGCAAGAAGAAAAAGGCAAAGAGGATTTGGTGATATTGGAACTATTTGTTTGGCAACAATATCCATGTCTGCTCAGAGATAGGTGTGTGGATGAGGAAAATTTTCCACTTAATTATTCAAGTACCTGGCACCACATGAACAATAACACATTGAAAGATTACAAAGGGGTTCAGTGAAATTTACTTTTGGGTAGACATGGACTAAATGAATCTTTTGGCTTCGTATAGCTCCAGCTTCCCTAACCCTCAGAGTATATGACCTGCAGAATCAGGAGTTGGATAGAAAGCAGAATAATAGGGTGGAGGGAAGCAACGAGAGGCAATTCTTCTTTGACTTCTTCACAATCCAAGCTCTTCAACTGCATCCCATTTTTTCGCTGGATTCTGCTGCAGAGCCACAGAATTCTTTTCCTCCAATCCTAATTCTCCTTCTCTTTAGTCTTCCTGTTGTAGTCCCAGCTAGGGTGGGAGCCAGCCATTCTAATTAATTCTACCGTCTTAATCGGTGCACTAACACATGGAATTAACTTTAAGTGCTAATTAGGAAACTTGAGTTAGGCCCCATGACCAGGAAAAAAAAAATTAAAAATCAACTAGCTCTTTCCAAGTTTTGACCAAAAACAGCATTTAAATTATTTATTTTACAGAAGTGCAAGTATCACAAGCTCAAAATGGAAAGAAAGGAAAAGCCAAGGCCATGTATGATTTTCATGCTGAGAACATAGACGAACTCTCCTTCAAAGTGAGCATTTTTCATTTGTGTTTGCTGCAATGCTGTGGTTGGGAGATGGTATCATATCACTATCAGATATCACTAGAGAACATTCTGAATAAATGTAACCAGGAAGAAGTTTTAATTGCAATTTGATAGTTACTTCTTATGTATTATTGCTTCTAATACCAACTTTCTTATTGTTGGCTCATATGACTCAATAAATTACTTAATCTACAATTTATGACAGAAATGTTGAGCCTTTCCTAAATTAATCCTAGGGCTAGTAGCCACATGCTGTAGTTCAGTAGTACAAGATATGTGTTGCTTGTAAGAGGTTAAAACCTTAGTCCCCTGTCTGAAACATAAGAATTGCTGCTGGTTAATGTAAACAGTGCTGAACTAGTTTCACCAATCACTTGACTGTTAACAAGTCTTTGTTCATGCAGTGAACTAAATACAGCCAAAGGGATATAGTGATGATCCACTGTATCTACTGGAGTGATCAACTAGCATGACAAAATGTAATTCTGTTTCACTGGCAGTTTAACCCTACACATTTCTTCTGAGAAGTAAAACCCCAGTGAATTCAGTCTAACTTAATCTCAGCTCTGAGCTGGATTACAATTCAGGACTACCAGCCTTCTTGTGTTTTAAGGAATTGTATTGAGGCCATACTCTGTGGAGGACATTTTGCCTGGATGTTGTAGGACTGCAACTCATAGAAGACCTGTCTAGCAGCCAGTGGTGAGGAATACTGTGAATTCAGCTCAACAGCATCTGGAAAGCTATCTGATTTCCACTTCCATCTTACTACAAGTGCCTTCCCTATTACAAGTACCATACATACATAATAATTGAAAGGGCTTTTCTCAGTGGTGGCAGCCCAGCTTTGAGACATCTACCCTAGCATACTTTCCAATTCTACAGTCTTCTCAGTGTAAAGACATTTTTATTTCCCAAGCCATTTCAGATTTAGGCAATCCCTCAATCTGCTTCCTAAAATCTAATGATTGTATTTTATCATGTTAGTGTTTTGTTCTGTGCTGAGCCTTGCTTTGTTGCTTACTGCTATGGAATATGATTTACTGTACAGTAAAAACGTGTTATGTAACTAATTGAAAGAACTTCTTCATAAACAAAATGAAAGACCTCACTTCAAAATTTGCCACTTCGCAATTTTGAAGGCCACTTTACTCTACTTTCACTCCTGATCTTCATACTAACCTGAAACGCTAATAAAAAAACATTGTGGAATAAAATATCAAGGGGAGGGGGGTTTATAGTATTGGACAGTACTGAAAACAACTATGTGTGAAATGTATACAGAGTAACTGATTTCAATTTTCCTTTCCCAACAGGTTGGTGATATTATAACAGAACTGGAATCTGTAGACGAAGAATGGTTGAGTGGAAAACTACATGGCAGATCGGGAATATTTCCAAAAAACTTTGTCCAGATTCTACAACTTTCCTAAGGATGAAACAGTTGTGAACAATCTGCCTGTACAAGCAAATACCTTACTAGCACAAAAGCACATTATACGCTGGGCAGCAGACGTTGCCATTTATGATCATTTGATCGAAACTTTGACTATCAAATGCATTTTTGCACTATTTTTATATAAAAATCATTAGAATGTAAAATACTTTTATTTTCCAGTTGATACTTAGAAACCTTCCTCCAATTCATTTTCCAAGAAACAAAATTTGGTACAATATCTGTTTAAGCTGCCTGCATTTTAGCCATTTTAGCACTCTCAAGTACAGCTGCATATTCAAATATTGCTTGCATTGCACCTCTTCATTTCCAATACGAATAATAGGGTACATTTTCTCAGTAAATTCTTAACAACCACTGTGTGAAAGCAATAAATCTTATGTATAGTATAATCAGTGTAAAATACAGGATTTGGGGTTTTACTTTTTTACTCAGACCAAGTAAATTGCCCATTGCTTAATGCATCATTTATTTTATGACAGAAGAGATTAAAATATTCTGAAGCAGCAGGATTCTCTGGAATTAGTTACATAGTTATCTGAACAGACAATTACAGACCTTACAGTGGATCAGGACATTTTTGTCTGTTTAGCCGCTTATTATCTACCCTGACTGATAGTGGTTCTCTGGGGTCTGTCATCTGCTAGCTAATCCCTTCAATTAAACATGAAGGGGATTGAACTTGAAATGAACTATTTGCAAGACATATATTCTGTCAGTGAGCTGGCTTGTGGCCCTTTTCCCATCCTGTTCATTTAACAGGTAACTGTTAAGGAAAGGTCTATTTGAGCAATGAGTTCCACTATCTATTAACTGTATGTTTTTATATCCAAAAGGCTTTTGTATATATTCATGTTTCTTGTATCTTTCATTCTTTATCATTTTTCCAAATCATGTAGTTACTTGTCTTTTCACCAAGCCTGTTTTCAAGAACCATGTTGTATTAGAAAGTATGTGGTACTTAATATTCACAAAGAATATGCATATGTGAAACTATGTCTCATTGCTACAGCTGTTTATTCTTATCAGAAATAATTCACATGACAACATTCCTACAAAAGTGTATCATGTTTGTTTTTCCTTTTCTATTCAATAGATTTTCTTTGCATCTTCAAAAATAATTTAAATGTAACACCCAAACACCTCAAAGCTGTGGAAAGAATCAAGCAAAACATGGCTTTTCCTGCTTTTCCCATACAAGTGAAGCTTGCCAAGATAAAGGAAAAGCAGCAACTAAAAGAGTGATGTATATTTAGCCCATGTTTCTAATCTGTAGCTGTGTTGAGTATTTCTCCTTACATACTTGAAATTAGTCTAGGAAACAGAACATAATTATAACGCATTAGCATTGTAAGTCTAACTTGATCAAGAAACAATGAAACACCAAAAACAATTACATAAACTGAGTAAACTGGGATTACAGTGTTCAGAAGAAATGCTCCCTATTTTACTGGGGTGATTTTTTGGCCCAAATAATGTAACTTAGCAGGGGAAAAAAATTATGTGTAGATCTGATTTCATGAGAAACAGATGAGAGGATCTGGTGCAGACATCCTGATATTTTACCACACAGCAGCCAGAGACTAACCTTTAGCCAGAGCTAAAAACTTTTGAAGTGTTATTCACAGAAAGCATTCTCTACCACAATCTGTGAAACAAATAGCTTGGAAAGAGAGGCATCTTATCAAAGCAAAAAGGTGGAAGCTCCTTGGTATCACTGAGGTGAAGACACATTGTCCACTGCTTCTGACAGAGATGTATCATGGAAATTTGGAGGAGCTGGCATCCAGTTCTCAGGTCCCTACCATTCCAAAGAAATTAGGAACCTGAAAAGCTTTTCTCTGCTTAAAATGTTTTTAAGGCTGCAACAAGGTAACAAGAGTGATGAACTGCCTGTCCTTCAGGAAGTGTAGACTGTACTAGGCAGCTCTGGCATGACAGACACCTGGGACAAATCTAGTCACTGAGGTTGAGCTGAGAGATTATTTCCATTCTGGCAAAATATGCCAGGTAAATCAGGAACACATCACATAGGTTAATGCTGAGATGCATTCCCTGGTTACAGACATTTATCTGGGCATGCAGCTTGGCAACAACGTTGACAACACCAGTTATAATTTAACATATGCTGGCACCATTCAATAGAGTGAGACATATCCCTACAACCTTGTGCATGAGGGCAGGGAATAAGAAAATGAGTGCACTGAATACAAAAAAATTGTTTCCAATGGTCAGTGCAGCAGCAAGTGCCATATTTTGGTTGTCCATAGAGTGGCTGTCATAAATAATGGCCCTTCTTTCATAAACCTATCCATCAATAAGACCTATTTTAATATTAAGGTTAAAAAAAACCCTCTTCATATTATGGCTAGGTCTTCCTCTAGATCAGTCAAAACAGTTTTTCTTCTGATTTTATACCAATTGCCTAATTATTGGGGTTCTTAATACATTTTTTTAATTTGAGAGTAACATTTGTATATAATAGGTGAAATTGGAATTTTTCCAGAAAAGATTCTATCTCAAGTGAAAATGGCCCTACCAACATTTGACTATTGGGAAATAGCCTGCATTCTATACTTACAAGTACAGTAGAGTCCCGATTATCTGACATAAACGGGCAGGCTGACAGTCGGATAGCCGAAAATGTCGGATAATCCGGAGGCCCGTAGCCGCCGCCATGTCTGGGGGCGTGGAAATGCCTACAGCCAGGCCCTCAAGCAGCCGCGATGTTGGATAATCCAGAATGTCGGATGACCGAAGGACGAATAATCGAGACTCTACTGTATTTCTATGGAAATGGGACATGTTAGTATTTTGAATTACACTGGAATTCCTCTCATACCTCAATCTACACATGCTGCATTTTGGCTTCGATTAGGGAATTAAGCTTCTGCATGTTAAGATGTACAGATGTTTCAAGTCTTTTTCTTTAAAAAAAATTAACTATGAATACATTAGAAATATATATATTTTTAAAGTAGTCATGCACTGCTGCTAAGCCGGTGAGCTCTGCTGAGATACAGCAATGAAATTCACATCTGAATCAACAGCAAGCGCTCACACTTAGCCATTTAAGGTGGAACTTCATCAAGCGTCTGCTTGTTACCACTGTCTCTCAAGCTTGTACTTCTTCCTATATAGGGGCAAGTGAAAAGCCAAAGAAGTTAAGTTTTACACTAGACTTCTGCCAGACTCAGGAGATCGACCTCTGTAAAGAAACTTTATTTCAAAGTACAGAATCTTCTTATCTTCTCCAGTAAAATGGCACATAAGTTGACTAGCTAGTCATTCTGACAGCAACAGAAAATGGCTACACGGCCAATACTGTCATTCTACCAACACAAAGAGGAAAGGTAAGAAAAAGATTTTCATCGTGTTTAATATTAGATAGCCTGATAACAGCATAATGACTGAATGATGTACGATGGAATGTAAAAACTATGTACACAGCAATATGGGCACCTCTCATTTTGCAAACAGAACACTTCCCTTCTTGCTGTAGAGAAAAAACAGAACCTGCCATGTACCACAGCCAGTGCAACTGTTATATACATTATGGCGTCAGTTATGGAGGGTCACTTGAGGTGTTTACTGGAAACCAATTCTAAACAGACCAAGTGCAATGTTTACACGTTTGAATGAAAACATTAGAACAACAAATACTCATATTTTGAGCAAGTGGTAATTCAGCTATTTAAGGGCACTTCAAATTCCTGTGTGGGTTTTTTAGCTTTGTTAATGAAAATGCATTAATTATTATTTTGTCAGACAGCAAATGGGTGCTATTGTATCTATTAGCATTTCATACATTTAAAATAAGCATCTGGCTGAGTAATCTTATTTTGCATACCCTGATTGCCAAATGCACTAACCTCATTCCAACAGTGCCACCTAAAGGGCTCTTAATACACTGCCAGTAAAAAAAAAATACAGTTATTATGTACTTAAAGCTTGAAGTTAAGGATATTAGGGTTAAAGCAACTTACCATCCTGAACACAACTTGACTTTGTAAGCTAACTGGTATTTGGCTAGTTAGTACTTGAACAGGATACACCTAGGGAATACCGTGGACCTCCAAATAGGGCTAGGCAAGAATCACAGCTGAAACACTGCAGAGCCCTGCCATCCAGCTTTTTGTGTCACTCCATGCAGTTAAGTCTAGATGAAACCAACTAATTTTTTTCCCAAATATTTGGAAAGGTTTTTGGAAAGAACCTAGACCCCAGCATACATTTTAAAGGGTATTCTTCAGGTAGTTGAACAATCTGTAGGTATGGTCCCAGATTTCACTGAACTACAAATTTACTGTGCCAAAATAGTAGCACCTGCAACCAAAATACTTGCACTACCAAATAGTTAGCTTCAAGCTGATAGAAACACTTTGGCCAATTTTGCTTCCAAAATTCAAAACAGAAAACTCCCAACTGGTTAAGTCGCTTTTAGCAAGCCACAATAATCAAGTGTCTCATACAAAAGCACATTACCAGTATTTATATTAAATGTTTTATTTTTATTGTTAACTGATTTTAGACAGACTCTTGAACAGGGGGCTCGTATCCATCAGCCCGTTCTACCTTGGCACCAGTTTCATCACCTGATGGCTTTCCAGCACCACCACCTTCACCATGCAGTTCCATCAGCTTGCCCACTACAAAGGAAAAAAAATGCAAGTTTCAATTATTTCATCAAAACATTTGTACTAAGATTCTAAATTTTGAACAACATTAAGCTTATGAGTTTCAAAGGAATCCAACCACATTTCATATCAAACTACTTAGATACTTGTTAGAAGCCTTTTGAACTCTATTAAAAATTGCCCTTTTGTGATTTATGGGAATGTCAGTATTAGAAAAGAATAATCACTGACTCATATGGGACCGAAACAAGTTGTCATCATTCATTCCCATACCAAATGAATTAACTGAATGTTAATCTTTTGATAAATAAAAGAATGCTTACACTCAAACTTGGGCTTCTTAAGCATTTTGACTTTACGAACGTAGACATCATGAAGCGGATAGATTGATTGACATGCCTTTTCTATATCTTTACCAATGCTGTCTGGAATCCTAAAAATATAAGAAAGCAATTACTGACTTAGCAGCCTTCTAAGTTACCAAACATAACAGAAACTGAAGAATTGAAGAAAATATTACAGAGCAGAAGAAAATACAGAACTGAAGAAAATATTACTGCTTCTGCCTCTGTCAACAAGTTGCTACTACGGCTAGATCCTGAAAACCAATGGTATTTTATGATGGCAGTCTGATGTCCTATCTTTTACATATGTACATATGATAAGTACACACAATACTTAAAAAAGACATTTCAAGCTAGAACAATTACTTCAAAATGTGCTTCAAATGGTAGAGAAAAACCTTGGGTGGTGGTAAATGAGGTGACCAGAATAACAAACTGCAACACAGTACAGGAAAAGTGAAGTAGAATAACTCGAGGCTGGAGCAGGGACGCTAACTAGCAAAGAGTTCTCCCTTTGTAAAATAGAATAGCGCCTTCTCACATCAACTGAACCCTGTTTTTCCTCTCCTCATTAAAAAAAATCCTGCTTACCCTCTGACACATGCAACATTAAAGTGTGTAAGAAAACCTTAATCACAAGTTTGGCCGAAGAAACTATCAACCAATACTGGATCAAACTAGTAGGGCTACTCTTAAGTACAACCATAAAAGCCATCCATAAAATCTGGATCCATAAAAGCTACAAATGAAAATGCCTTGTTGGGCAGTTTGCAATCTCTGCAAGATAAAACGATGCTAGTTTTATACAAGGTTGAATTGCATAAAATTGAGCCACACTAATGTCGTCAAAATTGTTTTTACTCAAAACATTTTGAGCACTGCGACAATAAGAATTAAAAGTGGTGTGAATGGCAGATCTGAGAAAACTGGTTTACATTATATTATATACTACAGACCATTAACAAATTTAACTTAAAGCAAAATGGAATAAATACCACCTTTCTTAAAAAATACATCAACCTACAGTTTATTGACAACTTCTTTCAGGTCATTTGTTTGTACTTCTCGTGTCATGATTTCCACCATTTTCTTTCGGATTTGGCGGACCTGCTGGTGCTGGGCATAGGAAGTCTTGCGAATCTGGTTAGTACGCTTCTTAGTGAAGCCAACACAGAAAAGGCGTAGAAGGTATCCATCTGTAGTTCTGACATCAACATGGGCTTCAATCATTGTCTGGAAAATTTTAACACAAGACTTCTAACACTGTTTCTTAACAAATAAGATTATACTTACACAGAAGGATCTAATACCAAAACATTACAAATCAACACAATTAAATGAGCTCAATACAACTGCCATGAAGCAGGCTTAAGAAACCAGCATAATTCATTCAACTGCTCCTGTTGCTATAAACCAAAAGAACCTCTTGTAAACAGCTTTCTTTTATCATTTATGGGAGGCATTTCTAATTTACCATCTGGCATGAAGATATACTAACTGCTATATTTAATCCGTCATACAGAGTCTACAAATCCCACAAAGAGCAAACAAACAGAAAATTTAAAACACAGTACAATTACTTGCTAGTTTTACTAACCTGCCACTTTTTGACCATCGAACACATTTTGTCACGCGTAAGGTCCATGCCATGGAAATTTGTCAGACAATTTTTCCCCTGCACATCCTCTGTGATCAGTTTGAATTTACGGAAGGCAACTTCATCATTCTGTAGGTCAGCAAGACTTACTTCAAATACACGGCCTTTAAGTCCATCAGAGGCAATTTCTATAAATATTAAATAACGTTAGTATTTCATAAAAGCCATCGCTAAGCTAATGCTGGAATACTAAGGTGTTTCTCAGACGTGTCTCACATTGTTTTCTATAAATTACTAAAAACCATAAAAAGTAAATATGCGAAGAAACATTGCATAGTCTAATTTTAATGTCAAATGCTATGTCCAATTGTTAGTTCCAGATAAACCCAATAAATCAATGAAATCTGAATCAATGTGAACATTTATGTAAAGAGTCTACTTTATTTGCACTAACCATCAGATTAAGCCCTATCTTTTACAAACTTTAGCTTTCTTCCACACTACGTTACTGTCTTAAGTTGGGTTGACAAAATCTTGTTTTAAATTTTTTCCTATATAGTTTAGGTATACGTATGTATATATTCAGTACTCAATAAACATTAAGTACTATACGAAAAGAGCAGCAGCCGCAACTCAGATAACGCTTGATGAACTAACAGATCCTGAAGTACTATAGCAGAATTAAATTACAAAAGCTTCATACTATGCAACTTACTTGTTCCCTGAGTCCTGGTGACTAATGTCTTCCCAATGTTTCGAATATTAAACATTGCTGGAGCCTTGACATCGTACCAGTCCTTCTTTGAAAAGGGATCAACCCTGATTTTCAAGAGAGAGAAAAACTTTTAAGATCACCTCTTTAGCAATTTAAACCCACAATTTTCTAATAATTCCAAGAACACTAGACTTCCTCTCTAGGCCAGCAACCCCTTACTTATAGGATAGACTGGGTTAAAAACTCTTAGAATCCCTGCCTCCAATTTTCAAGTTTTCTAATTTAAACAAGAAATGACCATGCTCTGTTTTTTTTTTAGCCAAAACGTAATTTCATGTTGCTAATGACTAGTAATGCCTACCTGCCTTAAAATCACCAGATCCCATCTGATCCTAGGAGCCAAGCAGAGTCAGCCCTGGTACTTGGACAGGAGACCACCAGGGGCCCTAGGCCCTATTTCAACGGGAGGAACTGGCAAAACCACCGCAGAGTATTCCTCACCCAAGAAAATCCTATTACATTCATGGGGCCGCCATAAGAGAACAAGCAACTTGAAGGCACATACACACAAAATGACTAGTAACTCTACAACACTGCTTAAGAATCCAGAATCACTGTGTTTCCCCATATATTGTTGCAGGGGCGCCCCAGTATCAAATCAGCCGAACGACTCGCTAGACCAGTGGTTCTCAACCTGTGGGTCCCCAGATGTTCGTGGACTTCAGCTCCCAGAAGCCCTGAGCATTGACCATAGTGGCTGGGGCTTCTGGGAGCTGAAGTCCACGAACATCTGGGGACCCACAGGTTGAGAACCACTGCGCTAGACTTTCATGCACAACGGCGAACGCGCGCAACACCTCCTCCCCCCCGTCCAAATACCCCCTCAAAAAACCTTTCCCCCTCCGCATGAGCAGAGGGAGGTTGCAGGAAATTGTCTCTGCACAGAAACCCTGCAGCAAAAGCAGGGACGAGATTCACGCTGCGCAATCGCCCGCTTGAGCCTCAAGTCCCCCTGCTGGGGAAGGCCGCGGTCCCGCCTCCCCCGCACGAAGCCTCCACTCCAGGACAGACCGCGAGGCTCTCGGAACAAACTCCCCGGAGTCCTTAACCGGGCCTGGCCAGCAAGTCGTCCTCACCCAATGGTTTTTCGCCAAGCCGCTTCTGCCTCCTTGCCTAAACAGCCGCCATGTCAGCAGCGCTTTCCCTCCAGCACCCCCCACCTTCCTCAATCCAACCAATATCGGAGGCATCCGACATTTCCAGCGGGCAGCTCCCACTCCGCCACCTTCCCGCCATCCCAATGCTCCTGCCCCGCCTGACTTACACTTTTTTCTTAGCGCCCTTCTTGCCTCCTTTAGTGAGCCGCTTGTTCTTGCCTACCGCCATACCGCCCAGCCGGGAACCAAAGAGGCCGGAACTTCAAAAGCACGCGAGATTATACAAGAGTCGGCTTCCCGCGAGAGTTTCGAGTACTTACGGATACCGCGAGATTAGCAAACTCGGAGTGGTTTTGGCCGTATGGAGGGGAAGAAACAGCGGCCTCTGGCGGTCGAGGGTGTGTCGAGCGGCTCTTGCTTGGATTCAGTGGTTTTATTTGTGAAGGGGAGAGCCCGCCGTTTCTGTCTAGAACAAGATGGAAAACAGAAAGTATTCGTATAGAAATCGCATATTGCTATTGCATATGCCTTCCTCGAAAGGGGCATTCACAGTGGCTCGTTAGAAAGATAGTTGCTGTCAAGAACAGAAACACACAGGGGTTCAATTCTTGGACTAGGACAGGAAGGACCGGGTTCAAAACTCCCCTTGGCCCTTGTTTTTGTTACTATGGAGTGCCTTCAGGTCGTTTCAGACTTGGGCCATTTCTGCACTAGGTTGTTATAGCGCTATTGTTCCACTTTCAACATCCTATGGAATCCTGGGGTTTGCAGTTTAGGGAAGGGCCGGCTGGCCCCTCCCTAAACTGCAAACCCCAGGATTCCATAGGATGTTGAAAGTGGAATAATAGCGCTATAACAGCCTAGTGCAGAAATGGTCTTAGGGTGACCCCCAAGGTGAATCTGTCAGGGGTTTTTGTGGCAAGATTTGTTCAGAGGGGGCTTTGCCTTTGCCTCCCTCTGAAGCTGAGAGCGTGGCTTGCCCAAGGTCACCCAGTGGGTTTCCATTTCCAGGTGGGAATTTGAACCCTGGCCTTCAGAGTCTCAGGGCCTTTCCGCGCTACACTGTTATAGTGCTATTATTCCACTTTCAACATCCTGTGGAATCATGGGGTTTGCAGTTTAGGGAGGGGCATTTACAATTCTCATCCCCAGAGCTCTTTGGACTGAAAAAAAGCATTATAATAATGTAGTGCAGAAATTGCGTATATCAAGAAAAATGGGAACGCAGGTCAAAATCAGTCTGACTCCAGTAGAAGAAACAAATTTATTTATTTATTCATCACACGTTGAAAATGCTGGGTTGGTGATCCAAACCACTACACCATATGCTCTTTGACTTTGGGCCAGTCACTCCCAGTTTGACCCAGTGCAAGGGTATATTGTCAGGATAAAAAAGGGGAGAACTATGCACTTGAGCTTCTTGGCAGAAAGGGAAGTAACAACAACAATTAATGAACACATATGCAATCCTGGAGAACATTTCATGTGTTGATAAATTAATTGTGGCTGATAAATTTCTTAGTTTTAACATGCTGGGGTGTAGTCTGTGATAATGTGTGCATAATACAAAGTTTTTTTGTTGTGCTTTTTAGGAAGTCTGTAGTTTTTCTTGTAATAGATCAAAATAAATGTAGCAAGGTTAATTATATCAAGAAAACGGAAAATTCAAGGAGATTTCCAAATAGAGGATTGGTATAAAGAAGTGTGGAAAATTGCGATTAATAAGTTAAATGTGGAATTAAAGTAAAAAAAGAATAGTGAAAGGAAATTATTTTGAAGCAATACGGAAGATATTTGTGGAAAAGGTGTTAATAAAAGGGGAAGGTGTCATATCTCCACAAGAAGAGTTACAATTTTGGAAGGTAAAGTAACTTGAGATATAATTGGCTCTGAGGATGGCGTACACTAAGAGTACACATAGTAATAGCATACTTAGTAATAAGGTTACATTCAGTAATAACAATAGGTTAAATTTAGTTTGAAAAGGATAGAAATAAGAATGAAATTATTTATAGTATATTTTTTAAAATGCTAATTATGAGAATAAATAATAACAATGGGTATAATAAGAATGAGATTCAGATACATATAACAAAAATATTTAATCAGTATGATTTATACTATGTTGAATAAGTGTTACCCTGTAAACTGGGGGTCCCGGGAGGGGCGCCCAAATAACCAAACCAACCAAGCAAAAATGGGGGAAATTAGCTGGAGCACTCTCTTGGCTAACGAGAGGCAGGGCAACGCAGCGAGACCTTTTATCCTATGTATACCGGTTCAGGTCAGTGAGGAGTCAAGCAGTTTAAAATATTAACAGTTTTTATTAAGCAAGGAAAATAATAAAACTCAAACACACCTAACTAGAGAGGAAAGAGAGTTTAGAGAAATAAGCAATACGCCACCTGTCCGAAGTCCTGGAGATACCAATTGGAGAGAAGGAAGGAAACCCGGTGTGGAGACTGAGGGGAATCTGTGGAGCCAAGTGGCAGTGAGGTGAGGGCGAAGATCGAAGAGGAGCTTTGAGTGATTTCAGTTTAGTGATTTCAGCTCAGCTTGGTCCGACGAGAGTTCCAGTGATTTCAACAAGAATTTAAGTGAATTCAGCTCAGTCCAGTGAGAGTTCCAATGAGCTCTCAAAGTGGGGCGTCCTTTATAGGGAAAGAACGACCGCAGGCCAGTCTGGTTTTTGCATGAGCACAATGAGTTTTGGTCTGAGGACAAAGGCTCCGAAAGGTCGGAATTTGCATGATTGAGTTATTAACCGAATTGACGATGGTATAGCTGGTATGCAGATGTGGCTAGCTCGGCCATTAAGCGCCTGGCTTGCCAAGGTACTTTCACAGGCAAAGAGTTCTTTTGTTTTACAATCAAGGTGTCTGTTTCGGGTGGCTTCCCCCTGAAGCAGAACTGGCTATATCTGGTACTTTACAACTATCGCCCATGCCTAGCATCGCGCTTGTCCGGCGGCGCCCAACAAACACTCAGCTGATGGGGGAAAAGGGCCAAATTATGATATCAAAATGATATCTTAGTTCACCAGAAACCAGACTAGAATGCCGTGGTAACATAAGTATATTATGTTAATAGACTTGGAGAGAAATAGAAATGTAAGCATTTTTCTGTTGTAACTTCTTTTTCAACTTTGTTTATCACATTATGTGTTTTTTTGTTTTTTTCCTTTTATAATTAATAAAAAATATTTTCAAAAAAGTAACAGATCAACATTACTTCTGAATATTTTTGACTTTGCAGCCCTATACACGCTTAAACTGTAAGCTACATTGCATTCAGTGGAGTTATTTCTCATAAGACTAGTTCAGAATTGTACTGTACATATATTTTAGAAGTTTTTAAAGCACAGCACCCTCTCCTTTTTTAAAAGATACTTTAAGAAAATCAGAATTCTATAAGGCCATAAGAGCAATGATCTCAGTAAAAACAATGTACTCTAAAGGAGCTTTTCCAACAGATGCACTGTCCCGCTCTTGCTGCATAATGACTACAAAATCACAGCCTTTCTCAACCAAGGCTTGCTAGGATGAAAGTAATTATGATGTCAGGGTTAGAATTTGAGAGGCTCAAGACAATTACTTGTAATCTTCTTTAAAAATAGATGGTTTCCAAATGACAGTCACAAACATCATGGACATCTTAATAACTACAAAATTGCTAATGAAAGCCTGTCAGGATTACAGTGGCTGAGTAAAGAACTGTAACCTTTGGTGGTCATCTTGGAACATACAATCCACCTCTGTCTTGGAGTTGGTCAAATGGTTTCTTCCTCTCAGGTCAAGAAGCTGCCAGTCCAAATGGAAGAAACATAACTGAAGCAGTCATATGATTAAACAAACTATATGAAGGAACTGCATGTAAGACTAGTTCACTTCTGGTTCATCACTTCATATTAGACTTATTTCAGATCATGACTGTGAATTCTTATTCTCCTACAGAGACAGAAGACTCACAAACACAGATAGATGTGGTCTTTTTATAACTTTTTTCAAGATTCCAGAGAATGCCATATGGTGACAATTATATTAGTTCCTTAAGCTTCCTCTGCCTGGAGAAAACAAGTACTCTGATTCCCAAGACCAACCAGTAAAAAATAGAAATACCCATGAGACTCAAATCATAATCAGGTCATAATCACCAGCAACACTAGAGAATCTAGGTTTCTTTTCTCTTTTGACAGTGAAGATGGTGCTACAGACAAACCATCGGCTCCACAGATCTAAGCAGTGTGACCTAAGAGAAAATGCCTACATAGAATTGCTCATTCATCACTACCCACACGTGTACAGTTCAATCCTAAATGTGTCTACTCAGAAGTAAGCCCCTCAGAATTCACTGGGATGTATTTTCTGATATTTATATGCATAAGATTTCAGCTTTGGAGAAGTGACAAGCTTAGAAAAAGCTAGGAACATCTTGAGGGGAAGAGAATGGTTTCCCAGTCTGTTTTCCATTCCAAGGATGTAATCAATCACTTTGAATTCTTTAAACAATGTGGTCTTGTGGTATCTTGAAGACTACTATGTTTTATTTGGCATGAGCCTTTCTGAGGAGTAGTCCACTTCAGATGTATTTTTCATGGAGTACATGAAAATTAATGCCAAATAAAACATACCTTTTAAGCTGTCACAAAAGTTCTTTATTGCAGAGCCAATAAAGAACACAGCCAATAAAGAACATGGCTTTGGCCATGTTAAAATAGAAGTATCATAATCAGGGAAAGAGAGGAGGAGAGTAAGGCATCCCCTCTACACCATGTGTTCAAAGAACACAGAAATATTACAGTCTAGCCTAGACATCTCAGGCTGAGAGTTTGGAAACCCATTAGAAGGGCTATGCTTGTGCATACATTGTACATGCGCACAGAGCTTGTCAATGCAAACTGAAATTCTAGTCAATTAAGTATTCTCACCCTCCAAAGTGGATAAACTTTAATTTATACATGCTTCATTTACTTCTTTGAGAAAATGAAAAGAAACATTTCCAAAGTTTTCTCTGTAACATTCAGAAATTGTTATATTTCAAAGGCCTCCAAAACTGTTTCCACTGGTAATATTCTAGATATTTGACACACAGTGAGATTCAGATTCCATAATTTCCAATAAACAAAGGTTCCACAGTTCCATATGGGTTCACTGATGTGTACCTGCCATTTGGTATGTCTTTAAACAGAAAGGAAAAAGGGAAGGACTAGGAGATGTAGGTCTAGTAAGTTTTTCACACTTAAGATACCAGAAATTCTGGAGAGTGTATGACTCATGATTTATTGAGAAGAATTAACACCACAGGCAATATAGGGTAATAAAGAGTAAATATGGCTTCACTTTTGTGTACACTGATTGCATGTGTATGTATGTGCTTTCATGTTTACTGTCAACTTATGGTGACTCCATGAATTTTTCATAGAGTTTTCTTAGACAAGGAATACTCAGATATGGTTTTGCCTATTCCTTCCTCTGAAATATAGACTACGGCACCTGGTATTCATAGGCAGTCTCCCATTCAAGTACTAACCAGGGCTCACCCTGCTTGTCTTCCAAGATCAGTCAGGATCTGGTGCCTTTAGGGGACTTAGTACTCTGCACTGCTTAAATATTTTAAAAACCTATTAAACATATATATCTTGATACGGAAAAGTTGTCCCATTTTGTTCTAAGGACAAAAATCATTTCAAGGCTAGACAAAAATAAATAACTTTTACGTCAACTAGCAAGCTAGGCATTTGTGAACTCCATGGTTTTAACAAAAGATAGTTACACAGATATTTAATGGAATTCTATGCATGTCAGTGGAGAAGAAGCACTAATTGACTTAAATGGGATTCACTCCCAAGTGAAGTGTGCTTAAGATTACAGCCTTAAATCCCAGTCAACAAGAAATTGTCATTTGGATAGACTGTGTCCTGGGTTCTTAGGACAGAGAAGGAATTCTCATTGGAATTGCCATTGTCTTCTGTCTCTGTCCTGTATCATGTTCAGTGAGCTTGCATTCCTCTGTGTGTACATTATAAAAACATTAGCATGTGTAGTAAAAATAATAATGCTCTTTGGGGTGTTACTGCAGTTTAGGTCTACCTGGTGATAGCACCCGATATCACTTTGATATCAATAATTTGGCTTTCTTCCACCATTCCTCTCCACGTGTTTGAGAGGCCCCCGGACAAGCGCAGAACTAGGCTCGGCCATCAGATAGTATCCCAAGACAATACAGGCAGGCCAGAAATAGCCAGATCACCACTTTAGGAGACCTCTCTGCAAACGCCCTTATTATGCATGCACGCTGTTTACAAAGGACTCCCTGCCCCGAGCAGGTAACTTGGCAAGCTAGAAGCTTAAGGGCCAAGCACTGAGTATTTGCATACAGTCTACCTCTTTGTCAATTCGGACTTAACTCAATTGTGCTAAATTGTGACCCTTTGGAGACATTGTCTCGCACCCAAAACTCATTGTTGTCCCCGAGTAAGGCATAGCCTGCAGTCACACTTCTCCCTATAAAAACCCCTGATTCCGAGACCTTCCTCGGATCGCTCCGGACTTCCATCCAGCCTTGCTGCCATTTTGTTTGGCAAGCTGCCCCCTCGGTCCCACGTACTGAGACTCCAGGCCAACGAACTCAAGCTTCAGGACAGGTGTCGTATCGCCCAGTTCAACAATCCCTCTCAAAATCCCTCTATACCACTCCAACGTTTATTTTCCTTAGCTACTTGTGTGAGTGTGTTGCATACACTGTTTGTCTGCATTTAATAAAGATCATTCATTATTTTCAAACTGGTCTGCTCCTTGACTTGGCCTGACCCCGTAAACACTGGGTTACAAGATCCTGCTAAGTTACCCTGCCTCTCGTAACGCTAAGCAGTGCTCTGAGCCAATTTTCCCCACCTATAGTTGAGCACATTTTGGTGTCCCTCCCGGGACCCCCAGTAAACAGGGTAACAGGGGTCTTTGTTTAACTATATTATCTTCTTGATAAAAAAAATTACTGATACTCCCAAAGTTTCCAGGAATCAAGTTGAACCCCTTGGGCTTCAGGTGAGGTCAGGAAACTCAGTCTGGGGGAACTCCTCTCCTTAAGCCAATCCCCTTTGCATCCTTTTAATTTGTCATGTTGCTGCAAATTCTGACTAGTTGGCTGTCAGAAATTGTCCATGGCAGGTTTCTAGTTCTCAGAGGAAAAAAGTAGAGCTGGAGGGGTGAAAACACATGTGAATCTTCAAGAACGGTAGATAGTTTGCCAGTGTGATACAGTATGCAGAAAATAAGCAGCTGTCAGGCCTGCAGTGTTGCTGCCTCAAAAATGAAAGCAGGGTTTATCCAGTAAATAATCTCTCTCTCTCCATTTGTAATTCATTATCTTGCCATCACTCTCCAGGCTGCTTAATCTTTTCTTGGGCATCTGCTGATCTTCTCAGAGCCAACAGATCAAACCTGCTGCTTTGAGTTCAGGGGGAAAGAGAGTTCAAGAATTTTGCTGGCTGTAGTTCTGCCACTTTGTTCTGAACAGTTTACCAGAAAGAAAGCTCTGTTGCCTTTATTTGATCTGAAGATTTTGTTGGTAATCAAGATATCTTTGTTCTTACTGTTGGCAAACTGTTCTATTGGGATTGATGCCTGAGTATTAGCTAGTACAATGTGGTATGCAAAACAAATCCTGATCTGATAGTATTGTGAAACAGACGTAGATCCCCAGCCAATCTTTTTAGGCTGAGGGATTGATGATTCTTGTGGCTTATCAGCTAATCTGTATCTGTTTTGAGGTCCCTCTCATCACTATCCAGTCACCTGGGCTCCCAAATTGTGACCAGATGGAATTAGCATTAATACTCCACTTAAGCATTCCTAAGAACAATCACTGTATTTATATGTGAGAATGAGCAGACACTCTATTATTCTTTTAGGCTATTTTATTGCAGTGGGCCCTTGGTATCTGGGAGGGATTGGTTACAGGACTTGTTGTGGATATCAAAAAACACTGATGATCAGTCCCTTATTGTTGGAAGTTAGAGTTTCCCAGGGTGTTAGCCCTTTGAGAAGCTCTGTGAAAGCTAAAGCTATAAGGAATTAGCCTTCTTTTAGCAGAGTTGCAGAAAAAGCGTGTCCTAATCTCTGTGTGTCTTTCTTGAACTGGAGGCTGACTTGAAAGCAAAGAACAAAGCAGGCAGCTTCAGGTTCCAAATTTAAAAATTTTATTAACAAACTTTATAACTGCATATCCATTAGAGAGACTAGATCCTAACTAACTAATAAAAGGATTTGGGAAGATTTTTAAATTCACCAACTTCTTGGTGAAGAGGCTAGCATAAAGAGAGGAGTTGCTAGAAGCAAGATTGCTAAAGGAAGGATGGGGGAGAGAGAAAGAGGTGGCCTTCTAAAGATGACCAGTATCTGACACCAGAATGTATCCTGGGTTAATTGGTCTGGATACCATAGCCAATCATTTTAAAATAACACAGAACAACAGTTGAGACTTTAGCTGTGAGGCCAGGTGGGGCTTTTACATTCAAAGGAAAATTAACTCGATCCTATCAAAACCTCATTTGTCCTAGAACAAGAGGGGGATGGGAAGGGAATTCATGTGCCACCCAATCCTTCCACCCCCCCCCCCATGACTCTGCAAAGATAGTCTGTTATCACCGTGATCTGGCCTGGCCTTTGGTACCCTTTAGATATCATTTTGATATCACAATTCGGCCCTGCTCTGCCACCAGCCAAGTGTTTGTGAGGCCACCAAACAAGCGTGAAGCTAGGCATGGCTATTATTCTGCTGAGTCACATTTGTTTACCAAGGCAAGCCAGATACTGCCAGATCTGCTTTAGGGGACCTCCCGAAACAAACACCTTCATTACAGATGTGTACCAAAACAAAGAGACCTCTGCCCCGAGAGGGCACCCTGGTGAGCTAAGTGCTTAACTGCTGAGCTAGCCGCATATACATACTGGCCATACTATTGTCAATTCGGTCTATAACTCAATCATGTAAATTCTGACCTTTCGGAGACATTGTCTCCAGTCCAAAACTCATTGTTTTTGCTCAAGACCAGACTAGCCCACAGTCATTCCTTCCCCTATAAAAATCCCCAGCTCTGAGAGCTCTTCAGATCTCTCGCTGGAACGCTCGGACTTCATTGAACTTCCACCCCGCCTTGCTGCTGCTTCTTCTGTGAGCTCCCTCAGCCGCCACACCGGGTTTCCTTCTCTCCAATTGGCTTCCTTCAGGACTGCCAATCACCCATTCCGCAAAACTCTATCACCCATTCCCCAAAACTCTATTTCCTATTTCTAGTTAGCAAGTATGTTTGTGTTTTTCTTAATAATTGCTTAATAAATCTCATTGCTAGTTTGAACTATTTTTGTCCGCTCACTGACCCGACGCTGTATAAATAGGGTAAAAGATCCCCGCTAAGTTACCCTGCCTCTCGTTAGCCAAGAGAGTGCTCCAGCTAATTTCCCCATCTTGTTTATTTGTGTGGTTGTTTGGGTGCCCCTCCCGGGACTCCCAATTCACAGGGTAACAAGTCACTGCCACATGTGAGCCCCCGCTTTCTCTTCCCACCTCAACAACCAGTCTCTCCCTTCGCACTCACCCTTACCATCTGATCTCTTGTCCTTCTCCAATGCATCTTGCGAAGGCAGCCACTGCCGTGCACTGCCCTAGCTTTCCCTCCCCATCCAACAACCAGTCTTCGTCCCTCTAACTCTCTCCTCTGCCTCACTTCAATAGCTGCTTCTTCCTCAGCAGGGGAGTGTTGCAGAATAGCTTCTGTCATAGTCCTCTTGCAAGGCCACCAGGTGAGTCAGGAGAGAGATGAGACATACCACACTGCTTTTTTAAAAATATGTTTCTAATTTTATTTATTTCTGGATTTTTTTTAATATTTGCTTTTTCCTGTTATTATTTTTGATCCACAGTTGGTTGAATCTTTAAAAACAGGGTTAGCATATAAGGAGAACCCACTATACAAACATTCATATATAAACATGATTTATGTTATGCAGCTTAAACACCCTAAAGGCACCAGATCCCATCTGATCTTGGAAGCTTGTCAGGGTTAGCCCTGGTTAGTATTTGGATAGGAGACCACCAATGAATACCAGGTGCTGTAGGGCAGAGGTTCTTAATATTTTCTTTACCATGGACCCCCTATAAACATAATTTGTTGTTAGGGTCTCCTAAGACATAACTCAAGATTTAAATATTTTAATTTATATTTAAATTTTCAAATATTTATTTATCAAAAGCTTCTGAAAACAAGGATTCAGTTCCCTGTTCAGACAGTGGTTGACCTTGGGCAAGTCACATTCTCGCAGAGGAAGGCAAAGGCATCCCCCATCTGAACAAATTTTGCCAAAAAACCCACAAACATGTGATAGATTCACCACAGAGTGGCCATAAGTCAGAAGTGACTTGAAGGCACACAGCAGTAAAGCGCCGGTGACAGGTAGAGGTTCTCTCAAGCCATCATGTCTCCCCCCTTTGAAAACTGACTTCTGGCAACCCTAAGGCGAACCTATCATTTCTTGGCAAGATTTGTTGCCTTGGTCTTTCTCTGAAGCTGAGAGTATGTGACTTATCTGAGTTTTCCCAGTGGGTTCCAATGGCCGAGTGTGGATTCAAACCCTGGTCTCCAGAGTCATAGCTTGGATGTGTGCACACACCTGCTGCTGTATCCCTTTTGTCGGGGATTTTTGCACATGCTCAAACTGCTCCCTTGCTTGCAAATTTAAGGTAATGGCAGTGGAGGCAGGGGGACAGATTCCAAAGTTGGTCCCTTGTTTGCAAATGAGAGAGCAGTTTGGGCATGTGCACAGACCTGTTCCCATGCCCTCAGTGCTCACACACCCTACTGCCATGTCCCTGACAAAAAGAACAAAACGGAAGGCATGCATCTGCTCAAATCGCTCCCTTGTTTGCACGCCCCTGCCCCATCTTCTATGGGCATTGCAACTGATCACAGCATCCTTTAAAATTATAATAGCCATTTATCTATTCAGCTAAGATTTATATATTAATATAGCTTATTTGGGAGCAGAGGTTTTCACTTCCTCTTTCTCTACCAATATTGTTTGGGATACCTATCAGCCAAGATCAGTATCAGCTTCAGAGTTGTTGTAAACAGCTATATCCACATTGGAGACTGACACTTGTCAGCCTGACTTTTGTCTCTCAAGAGCTAGCTTTTATAGCATCTTCCAGTGTCTGTCTGTCCAATCAGAAGCAGCTGTTCACTGGCCTTTACTGCCAGTAAATTATTTTCCTCTCCAGTCATAGGCCATTTCTGCACTACACTGTTATACTGCTATTATTCCTTTTTCAACATCCTGTGGAATTCTGGAGTTTGTAGTTTACTGAGGACAAAGAGCTCTCTGGCTGAGAATTCTAAATGCCCCACCCTAAACTGCAAATCCCAGAATTCCACAGGATGCTGAAAGTGGAATAATAGCATTATAACAGTATAGTGCAGAAATGACCAATACATGGGGTCTTACTGGCCCTTAATCAGTGACTAATCACTTGTCCGTCCACTATTTCCTGGCTGCCTGACTTTTTTGTACTAATGCAATACATTTTCTAAGGTTCACTATACCCTGGCTATTTGTTTACCTTCTATCTTCCTCTATCACTTTGATTTTGGTTAGGTTGTCTTCAGGCCTGGAGCTAGCCTTTGCCTGTGCTCTGAGTATTATACTGTTTAACGCACAGCATTTTGGTTTTTAATTTAAATAGACATATTTATTGCTTTATTATTTAGGCTTCCGGGGCTTAAATTTTGCAAACATGTTTCAAATTAGCACTGTGCCTTTAATAATTACTATGGTGTGTGTCTGTGTTGATGAGGTGACTCCGGATTGCTCTCCATTTTCAGCTGCTGTTACTTTCTCCTTTTCTCTCCCTCCTAAGAGTAAGAACTGAAAGAAAAGTGTTGTTGCTGTTACTCATTATACTGAAGTGGAGCCTTTCTCCTGCTTTTTGAAAGAAACAATGGGAGCAGAGATGAGTCCAGCCCCAAAATTTTGGAACTGCCCCCTCCCTGTCTTCCTACAATAACCAAAACAGCATATTTGTTTGCTGCAGCTGCCCCATTTGTAGTTGGGAGATGGAGCAACCCAGAAGGTGTGGGAGGAGTAGGTGGGGAGGGATTAAAAAGATACGTACTATCCAAGTGGAGGTGTGTGTTTGTAAAGTGGGAAGAGAAACTTGGCCCTGTTGATCATCCATTCCTTGCTCTGCTTTCTCTTAAAGTCGTGTGTGTGTATATGAGAAACAGAGATTTCCCCCTTGCACAGTCTTGAGTTCAGATGAATTGAACTTGTGTAAGTCTCATATCAAAGTAGAGCAGAAATATTTGTATTTGTGTTTAGAACATTGTAGAGATCTAGATATATTTTACCACTGAACTATAAAAGTCTCTGAATGACTTTGGGCCAATTGTTCCCATTCAACCTAACGTAATTACAGAGTTGAAAAAATTAAGTAAATAAAGGATAACTGTGGAGGGAAAGCAGGATATAAACTTAAATAATTTTAAAAATGTCTAATGACCTATGATTTCTGTAACTGAATGTTGGCTGTAGTAATTCAGTTTTGACCATTTTATAGCTGTTGTTATACAGAGCACAGCAGCATACTTGCAGCAAAGGTAGTTTTTATGCTATACGTGATGATATACATGTGTTTTTCACATAAATTTTGTAAATTTTGAAGCAATCTTAAACTTACCAGAATGCAGGGAGAACAAGCTGGAAGAGTTGGATTAATTCCATGGGTGGTGATTTCTTTGGGTAAATCAAACTGTTACCAGTGTATGCCAATAGAAATAATTAGATTTGAAAAATGATGTCTGGAATTCACAATAGCAATTATAAATGTGTAACCTAGAGATATACATTGGTAGTTGATTCATGTTTATGATCCCTACATATTCAGTAGGGCAGGGAAAATGTAGGGATCATAAAAGTCCCCCAGTACTGACTTACCAGGCAGCAGCTACTGTGAGTGATCAGGATCTATTTTCCCATCAAGTAGGATGCAGCAGACTGATGTTTCCCCTCCTTTCCCGTGAGTGGTCCTCAATGAGAGGAAAAATCACAGCAGGGTTCTGCTTTGGCCTATTGCATCAGAGACAGCTGGAGGGAGGAGAATGGAAACATCATTCTGCTGCGTGCCGATTGACAGGAGAAGAGACCCCTGTTGCTCACAGTGACTGCTGTCCGGTAAGTCAGGATTGGGGAAGTTGGACCAAGAGAAGCTACTCAGCTATGCAGCTGAAATAGTTATATAACTAAGTACCATATGTAGAATTCTGGCTGATATAATTATCTTTAGGACTCTTAATTATTTAAAAAAAGTCAAATACCTAATAGCTGGTTATGAATGTATGATATAATTGCTGCTTCTGTCGTAGATTCTACATCACACTGGTAATAATTAAATGATAGAATCCCAGAAGCTGTTGGAGCTTACATGAGGATTTCTGATATGTTCCATCCATCTCATGTGCTCTTGTTAATCAGAGACTACCATGGGATCCAGATCCAGATGTGGAAGAACTGCAACTATACCACATCTGTAACATGTTAAGCTATACGAAGCTTGGAAAAGTTTCATTTTTTGCATTACAAGTCTCATCATCCCATCCCATATATTAAGCTATAGCTAGGGATATTTGGTGTGTGTCTAGAGTTTACTTTATTATATCCTCAGCAGCCCCCCAAAATTCTTGGAATGCTCCTGATTTGGCAACACTGTTGGGTGGGCAAGATTAAAACCTTTTTTCTTCTCCCACTGTTTTGTTCCTTACCACCCAGCCAATGTCTGATCAGCAGAAAACTACAGTAAAGCAACTTGTAGCCGGATGAGCCATATTGAAAATAGCAGAGAACCCTGTATAGCTTGCTCATACATGCTGTGAGAGTTTTAACATGTCTACTTGAAAGTAAATTCCACCAGATTAAATGAAGCTTAATCTCATTAAGTACATGTAGAAGTACATGCACATGAAGAATATTTATTCCACAGCAGATTTATTTTCATTTTGACCACCAAACTTGAGGCCATTTCTGTACTAGACCATTATCAGGCTATTATTCCACTTTCAACATCCTATGGAATCCTGGGGCTTGTAGTTTGAATTGCAAACCCCAGGATTCCATAGGATGTTGAAAGTACAATAATAGTACGATAACAGTTTAGTGCAGAAATGGCCTGAGAGTCTATTGTTTGAGCTACTGAATCACCTTGATCAGGCCCAAGCAGAGAGAAATTTTCCACTTACAAATTATTTTGTACTGAGTGTACTGCCCGACACAGGACATAGATTTTTCCCAAAGGCAGGATGCCACATCTTTCTAGAACAGCCACTTGCTCTTTCTGATGTTATTATGTTTGATTTTGCTCCTGAAAGCAGTTCGACTGTAAAAAGTGACACTATGAAAATGTCACAAAGTGCAATATAGCATATTAGAAGTGGGTTTATTAGAATATGAACTTTTATAAGTTAGCTCAGAACAGGAGAAGCTGATACTATAATAAACCATTTCACTCCACAGATCTAAAGCTGAATGCAGTAAAATACATATGCTTTGTAGCCTTTCCTCCGCCCCCACTTTTTTTCTGATATAAATTGGAAGTTTTCTAAAAACCTTATATTTATTATCTTCATTTCATTATGGCTGAAATCCCATACAAACTTTCCTGGAAGTAAGGCCAATTAAACTAAGTTGGGCGAACATCTGAGGACAAATGTATAGGATTGCATTCTAAGGGACACTTCTCCTTGCCCTATTCTGGGTAAAATATGAAGGGCCTTGTAAAGCAGGAATGAGAATCATACAGCCCTCCAGTTGTTGGACTGCAGCTCACATCATTCATTACAATTGACCATGCTGTCAATGGCTGTTGAGACTTGCAGTTCGTCATGATCTGGAAGGCTGTATGATTTCTGCTTCGGTTTTAAAATGTTATCCTTGAGATGTTCTTGAACTGTAATTCTCAGCCAGAATAACCAATGGCGAGGAATAATGGGACTTCCAGTCCAGCAACAACTAGATAACCTTGTTTTCGAACGCAGGTGTGCGTGCGTGCGCCTTCAAGTAGTCTGTTGACTTATGGCAACCCCACGAATTTCATAGGGTTTTCTTTGAGGTAGTTTTGCCAGTTCCTTTCTCTAAAATATAGCCTACAGCACCTAGTACTTGTTGGTGGTCTCTCATCCAAGTACTAATGAGGGCTGAACCTACTTAGCTTCCCAGATCAAGTGGTATCTGGTACCTTTAGGGTATTTGTAGCTAAATCCTAAGCATAACAAATCTGAAGAAAGTCCCATTGTACAGAGTGGTGCTTACAATCCAGTAAATATGCAAAGTTTTGCAGTCTTTGATACTGTGCTGTGAGACTTGAACTTTCAAACTGTTGCTCATAAAATGGCATAAGCCTCAAAACAGGCACCCACATTTAATTAAAAGCTCAACCACTAATCTGTATGGACACAGGAATAAACACAAGAGGTGGGAATTATCGCTTTCCATCTGTAGCCCTTGGTTCCTGTGATTCGGTGACCTAGATTCCAGCACTGATCTGGACACAGCCAGAGAAACTGAAGAACCTGTGATGCCAACAGCGAAGGCACTAGGCCTGAGCATCAATACAGAATGAGAAACCTCAGTGCCCAAGGCACCAGGAAGCCACTGTGACTGATATATCAGAGGTTTGGAAACTGGAAAATCTGGAGCCTAAGATTCTTGCACTTGGACCAGATGCTGTAGCCCTGAAGCTGTGCAGATGCCAGCATACCGTCCATCAAGGGTTTCACAATCCAAGAAACTGTTGCACCAATTCAGGCAGCATAACCAGCATGAGCTTGTGGAGAGCTGACATAATGCTAGGCTGCCAGCCTAAATTGACAAACACCTTTTCATGGAGGGGCCAGGGCCAGGTTATCATGGTTCAGTGGCTGCAATTGACTCATGCTCCTCACTGTTTAAGGGCCCAGTGCTTGATGAAAAAAGTGCATCATCTTCCCTAAGTCACTTTCCTAAATCTCAGGGCCTTTCCACACTACACTGTCATGGAGCTATTATTCCACTTTCAACATCCTGTGGAATTCTGCTTGTAGTTTACTGAGGCTAAAGAGCTCTCTGGTTGAGAATTCTGAATGTCCCTCCCTAAACTGCAAATCCCAGGATTCCATAGGATGTTGAAAGTGGAATAATAGCACTATAAACAGTGTAGTGTAGAAGTGGCCTTAGAGTCTGCTGTTGCACTCTGGGTGAATACTGGACATACTTGGAAGATTCCTCCAGCTTTCCAGCCACATCTCAAAGGCAGAAGAGGGGACAAGGAGAGTATTGGGGAAATTGCTGGACCTTTCTTCATAAATGGATAAGGACCAGAATTTTATTTTGTCAAAGGGAAGCCACTGAGTCTGCCCATCAATTTTGGCAAAGCTTTTTATTTTTTAAAAAGATACTCATTAGAGAAGCAGTAAGGAGCATCAGAGCAAAACAGACAGGAAAGATCAGTAGAAGCTAAAACAGGTAGGCAGTGTTTTGCTTGTGTTTGTTCCTTGTGAGGAGTGGGTGAATCCTCATATGCCTTTAGAGCAGTGGTTCTCAACCTGTGGGTCCTCAGATGTTTTTGGACTTCAGCTCCCAGAAGCCCCAGCCACTATGGTCAATGCTCAGGGCTTCTGGGAACTGAAGTCCAAAAACATCTGGGGACCCACAGGTTGAGAACCACTGCTTTAGAGGGTCTGATTATGTGTTTCATTCTGAATAGTGTAGCAGGGCACATGAGTGTGGGATATGTGGATTTTTTCCTGGAAGAAATAGATTTCTGCCTTGGCAATGATTATAAATAGATTTCTGCTTGGGGTGAGTGGATTGTTCATTCCCCTCCAGCCCCAAAGATTTGAGGTCATTTGATTTAGTGTGCAATGTTGGGTGTTGGTTGAACAGCAGAACATGCCTTCCCATATTTCACAGATGAAGACTGGGACATATATGGACAAACAGCATCAGAATGTGGTCAAGAACGCAAAAATTAATAATGAGGAAGAATGCATGAGCTAAGAGAGGTTGGAGCAATTTGCTTTTGTCTGAGCCACCTGGGAAGGGCAGGATTCCACCTTCTCCTCTTCCCCCGCTGAGTTAATTTAAATCATTTTGTACCAATTGATGTAAGCCAAGGACAAATGGAGAAAAGTGGAGAAGGAGAGAGAAACTAAGACATTTTATAAGCAGATGAACAAGTGGGACAGCAGAGAATTGATTGGGACTGCCACTGCCAATTAGGGACAGTTGGATGGTACGGTGTAGCTTTGAGGTTATTGCCCCTCACTTCAGCACTCAACTTTGCATAAATGTTGCTGTATTCCTTATTGAAGTAGATTGTAATGAGCTGTGTTTGTTGTAATCAACATTTTATGTGTTAATGAAGTAACTGTGATAACGCATGGAATTCAGATGTTAATCTCACTGAAGTTTCAGAGCTAATAATGAGATTTTTGTGTTGTTATCCACTGTACTTTGCTTTTTATTTACTGTTTCTTCATTTGTTTAGTTATTGTTCTGCCACTCCAAGAATAGCTCATGCATGCATGCTAAGGGGGCCCTGTTTTGGGAACTGCTCCAGGGCTCTAGCCACCTCAGTCTGGTATTGGATGTAGCTGTCAGAGCATAAAATGTTGCAGTCTGGCCCCAGACACAATCAAAGGCAAAGGCAAAGGCAAAGGCAAATTGCATACAAGGACCTCTTCTTAGTGTAGTCTTGCCCAGTAGCTACTTCCTATAAACTAGATCAGGGCATTTAAAGTCTCGCAATTGAAGTATTCTTGCCTCTCTGTGTCTTCTTTGATTGTCAGTAAAGCTCTTTCCACTTACGCTAAAATAATTAATGGTGAAAAATTAGTCACAATAGCTTTGAAAATGTTGCAGAATAGGTAAAAGTCTCCATTTATTCCTTAGCCATTAATTTCACAAAAAACTATTATGTATGCAGTTATGGCCATAGGCTAGTATTAACTTTAACCTCTGATTGACCAAGTGGTGTTTCAGCTCAGCAATACAGACTAAATTCTACAGTGCTTGTTGTCAATCTCTCACTGTTAAAATAGAAATTCACTTGCAAAAATAGCTATGCTTGATATGCCAGGGTTCAACGGTTGCAGTGCCTTCCTATATTGGCTTTAGAACAAAAATCCATCTTGCCACTCTGTTAGCACCTTCCAGTGCCTGCTTCACAAGCCTACTGCCTTTAGTGGATCAGACTTGGTAAGGAAGCATTTATTTAGCTCTAAGAAATCCACAAACAATGATAGAATGGAAGCTGACATTGCTGTCTAAAAAGGTAAGCTGTATTAGCTGACTATTGAACTGTGAAGCTTGGAGGATGGTAGTAGAAGCACCTGAAATACAGTCATCCTATCTTTTTGTAACTCATTTTAATAGTTCAGCTTTATGGAAAATCATGTACAATATTGGCCAATTCATGTAATCCCTCTCACACCTGGAAACTGTTGACTTAGCCATGCCTCCCTACTAATGCATGTACCAGCCATGTGCCCATTAGCCTGCCATGGGCAAAGGTCTCATATGAAGGTTAGAAACGTGCTGTTCGTGTGAGCCCTCACTTCCGAAAACGTTCTGCCCAGGAAAAGAAAAATTGCTACTTCTGCAAGCTTCCCAAAATGGTGATTTCTCATTAAAAACAAAGTGTGCCAAGTGTGATTTGTTTTGCTACTAGTTCATCCAGATTCATTTTAACTGGTTTTAATAGCTATGGATAATTTAACTGAATTTGAATAGAGCTGTAAATCAGTTAACAAATTAGACATAGCTTCTTAAACAGAAAATTTGGTATTAGAGGCAGAAAGACCATGGAAAGAATAGAGATAAGTTCTTACACTACAAAAAAAGAGTAGTTCAACAAGTTTCAGCCAACATTTTATTCAAAGTTGAGAAATGAACCAATCAGCCCAAGTGAATCTTATATCAGCAGAAAAAACATTTTTGAACTTTCTAGAGATCACTTGAAGGCTTCTTGCAAAATGCATCCAGGAATGACTTTTTCTTAACACCAGCCTTCACTTTTCCATTGATTTCCATTTTGGTGGCCAGATTCATAGATCTGTGCCATTGAAAAAAAATGCTGGGGGTAGCTGGTGACACAAGATTACCTGCCCCCCTTCTTTTCTTTTCTTTTCTTTTCTTTTCTTTTCTTTTCTTTTCTTTTCTCTTCTCTTCTCTTCTCTTCTCTTTTCTTTTTTCTTTTTTCTTTTTTTGCTGTTTATGCATGCTCAGTAAAGGATTCTGGAGGCAGGTACTGTTTTCTTGCCTGTTGTGGGCAGGCACACACAATAGCAGTAGAATTGGCTAGAGTGGAATCCTATTATTCCCAGCTCAAGCTTCGTTGCGTTGTTTACTGAAGACATGCTGTTGCATTCCAATACTGAATATTTGTGTTTCTCCAGTTTTCCCTCACAATCCTCCCAATGTTGATGCTGCTAAAAAATTTCAAGGATAGACAGAAGGCAGAAGTGGCAGGGCAGACATAAAAAGATTTTGTAAAAAGGAGTTTCAGTCTCAGAAACTTTGTTGACTGAGATATGCCTGTAATAATTGTATGTTTTTATTTATAACTTTGCAACTGTTTTAATGTCTTAAAGTCATCTTAAGTCCCAGTTTGGGAAGAAAGAGACAGTATATAAATGAATAAATAATAAGTTGCACTCCAGCAGCATCTGAAAGGGTGCACTAACTTTGGCTGAATACAGAGAGAGTCTTCAGACAAAAGAGTCTTGATAGTGAAATTCTCACACCACAGTTAACATCACTATTATTTACTGGCTGGAGGCACACATGCAGAACTTAGAAATGTGACTGTTGAGATGACAGCTCCCAGGAGCTGCTGCTCAGCAGGGCCAACATTTCCAAGGTCTGGCCACACATCCTTGCCAATGAGGAACCAGGAGACAACAATATCAGCAGTGAACTAAACTGAATAAATGGAAAACTAGTCATGGGGGAAAATATCAAACACTCAAAATATATAAATAGAAACATGAATCTGGGTGACCTTCTAATATTAAAATGTCAAGTGCATAAACCAGATACTTGATAATATCAACTCTGTGGCTCTTTCAAAGCAATAGAAGATTGCTTTGTATTTCAAGTTACAGGCATTTCCATAATTTAACTGCTTACTGCTACTATTCAGGAAAAATGAATGAAATGTCTGCATGTATGATTTATGATCAGAAACAAATTCAAAAATCCCATTCTCAACAGCAAATTTTAATTGCAAATTCCTCTAGAATAGTTATGAAACTGTAGCATACGAAAAAAATATAGTCTCATCATTAATATTTCTCATTTGGGTTTTGTCCTTTATGACAAAACATTTTGTAGATGCTTAATCTGGATACACACTGTTGAAACCACTTAATTTTGAAGTGTTTGATGTAAAATGAATGGCTATTTTCCCCCCTCTCGTGAAGTGCAGTAGTCCAATACTTTGCAAAGAAACAAAGGATGAGAAAAGGTAGAATTTCAGCCATCCAAAAGTCAGCAATCATTCCATCATATCTAGGAATTCAGTATTAAAGTAAAAACAAGTAAAGCCCTCTTTCCCCTATCCACCCACATTACTGCTTTATGTGTAAGAAAGTCAGTCTTTTGTAGTCCTTGAATTGTTGCTGTACCGTTTTTTTTTTCATGCTGGTTTGAAAATAGTTGTTGAAATAATCCATCGTATAGTCAGCCCTCCACATTTGCGGGTTTCACTTTTGCAGATTTGATTATTCACGGACTATTTGCTGTCACCTCTGCTGCCTCCCTGTGCCATTTTTAATAGGAACTGCAAGCCTTGTGAGACTGAGAAACTGCGAACAAGGCTAGTAAGTCCCTATGAAAAATGAAGTGGGGCAGCAGTGGAGGTCGCAGTAAACCCCACCACCCACCCACTTCTGCCTTGTGAAGGGACTCAGATGCCTCAAAGGAATCCGTGGTGGATTGAATATGGTGATCATACTATTTGTGTGTGTTAAATATGGTTTGGGAAGTTATTTATGGTTTTTCCATGTTCACGAGGGTCCTGCGCCCCTAACCTGAGAGAATCTGGAGGGATGACTGTGGTCTGAATGCAAGCCCCACTCATCCATTCATCCTACTGAAATGCTTGCAAAGCTATTCCAGAGGGACGTCTTAACTCCTGGAAAATTGTAGGATGCAGTTCAAGGGGGCTGTAGTGGGACTGAGGAATCAACATAAATCAGGTGGGAGCGTTAAGGTACACTAGACGCTAGTGTTTGAATATGATTCCATCCCCTCTCTCTTTTCATCTTGTGATGCTGCTTTTAAGTTGTAAGCTTGAGGGCAGCACCCTTCTTATTACTGATCTTGCAAGCTACTCTGGCCTTTTTTTTTTTTTTGCTAATAAAAATATTAAAATTGAACTAAAAGTGATGCAATATTTTAGATAAATACTGTTTCAGCAATTTTAATCTATGCAGTATGATGAGGGCTACATTTACTTGTCTGGTGTTTCACCATATTGTAGCAAGATTTGTGTCCAGATCATTTAATAGAGATGATTGTAGTCTCAAATTAAATAATTCTTGGTTTTTACATGGTGCTGTCTAGTAATTGTATAAAGCAAATCCCTGCTGTAGACAATAACAATTTTATTTGCCATGAATAAACTTAACATCTGCAGTTTATACCTGCCAGCATTCTCTCACCTATGTGTATAGGTGTATTAAAGATACAAATGTTTGAGTGTTGAAACTTTGCCCAGCCCTGTCTGGTTGTCTTTAATACAGTATGTAATCATGTAATACAGTAATTTCTCACATCAGAATACTATGTCTTCCATCTCAACTTTGCACAGATTTATGTCCACAACACACACTATTTTACTTTCAAGGAGGAATGGAACACATGAGAGGTTATCTATCAGGACTGAACTGTTGATTTAAGAGTCAACAGAATGACACAACAGTAGTAGGAAAAGCGTATCAATAGAATATTGAACAAGGCCAACAGTACTCCATGTTTAACTTCAGCACTGTAAGAAATTGTATTTACTTCAAAGAAGAACACTCGGGAAGAAAGCTAAATATGTATCTCCTGAGGTCCATGGGAAACTGTCTGATTACTGTCACATTTATTACAGAGGGGAGTTCTAGGAAGAACATTATGACTCCTGTAGAACAGTACTATCCTAATATTGATGTGTCAAAGAACATAAAGTATGTTGGCATGTAATAAGATCTGGACAGGGAAGATCTGGATAAATGAAACAATGCTGCCTACACATACATTTTAAATCAGCTTTGCACATTGGGACACTCTTCACCAGGCTTTATGGGGAAAATTTATGTCAGACCTAAATAAAATTATGGCAAATTGTCAACACAACAGTACTCATGGTACATTACTTTGTCCTCTAGAGTGAAAATGTATTTCCATATACACTGTTTGTCTTTCCACAGACACCATTCAAATTGCAGCTTCCTTATTTCCCACTCTCATGACAAATTCTGACTGCAGATGTACTAATCCAGACTTACCACTCCTCAGCACTATTTATAGCTTCCAGAATTCTTCAATATGGGCTCTGTAAGAGGCTGTGGATGCTTGCAGAGTGCACTTTTCTTCCATCCAATGTTTTACTGCAAATATATTTTATTAGGAAATGATGTGAATAACAGCTACAGACAATGTCAGCTGCAGCAACTGATATTCAAGCTTTGTCTTGAATAAGGTGCCAGCCATCCTAACCCTTTAGTTAAAATATGCAGTACGAAGCTTTACTTAACATATTTGCCTGATTAAAAATAAGCATTTTAAGTGCAGCTAAGAATAAACAAAGGCTGTGCACAGAAACAAATGGTGTGGTCTTTCAGAAGGAGATTTCATCAGGATCCAACATCTATTCCCTCTTATAACTGTTACCCCAAGAGGAAGCTTACTGGTTATCATGCTGTTCTCTTGCCTCCAGGCACTGCAGTTGAATAGCAGGGTCAGTTCAAAACAAAATTTCAGTCTTCCATAATTTAATTCTGAATGAAGACTCTGATCTGATTTTTTATCAAGGGCAGCTGGGGGTGGGTGAGTTTGATCTCTCTCAGCTATGACCATGCCAACATTTAGCACAGTATTAACATAGGCTGAAGAACTGGGGAGCGTGACTTGCTGTTATCTATAAATCTCCCACCTTTCTTTCCAGCCTCTGTTCCAATCAAGTAGCAGTTCTGAGTGTTTGTACTTGCCTTACAATGTACACCTTGAACAGTTGGTGTATTATCCACCCAATTGCCCAGAAAAAACACTGCCTGACCTGTTGGAGGTGGTTTCAGATTTGGTGTTCAGGACTCCTAGAGTGATTGTCCTGAAAGTTTCATGTTGGGACTATCTTCTGTAAGGCAGCACAGAAGTTCATAACTTTCCCAATATGTCATCATGCCACCACAGGAATCAAGATGTGTTCTAGATTGATTTCTCAACTGGACAGGCAGGTAGAAATCTCAAAGTGAGAGTTTTGATACTCATTCTCTTATCATGGTGGAATTACTTCCACTTGATATTTAGGCTGTAAATTTATCTCCTTAGTATTTACTTGAGCTTGCAGCAGCAATACAAGTTGGGAACTGTTTGGAAGGAAAGTGGAAAAAACCTCATGATGAATCCCGTTGAACACCTGAAAAACCACTATGGCCCTATTCTTTGGTGGTGGTGGAGATGAAGAAACAGTTTCCCCCTTGGCATTCTTTAATTGATGTCCAGTTCAGTTTTTCTGGGTGATATGGGGCCTTTTGAAATATGAGTTGGTGCATGCAGGAAATTATGATAGGACCATTGATAGTGTGTTGTGATACATTAGACACCTATGTGTCCTGATGACCTGGAATTAGGGTTGCCAGGTTGTGCCATAAAATTCTGTTGAGCAGAACAAGGGTACCTGCCCTCTCTTATCTTCCAAATTCCAACGTTCAGCTGCAGCCATACCCTCCCAACATGGCTCTTGCCTCTCTACTGGAGAGGAGGGGAGCATGTAAGATCATCCAGATCTGCTCATGTTGCCAGTGCCTCCATGACCCCTCCCTCACTCTCCACTGACAAAGCAATAGCTGTTTTGGGAGGGGACAGCTGCAGCTGAAAGGTGGAGTTTGGAAAACAAGCAAGGACAAGTACATTTAAGGCACATACAGACTGAAAGTCTCTCATCACACCGGGACCTGACAAATAATACTCTAGGGTAAACGTGTATGGATCTCCAAAATAAAATCAGAAAGAACAGGATCAAAATCTGGGACTTCTTGGTCTTTTTAATCAGTCTAAGGGTGCATCCATACTGGGTTTATTTTACATAGAGGTTTTGTTTTTTTTAAAGACAGGATTGAAAGTGAGTTAGTTTTAATACGCATCATAGTTGTCAGGGTGTTTTAAAAAAATCTGGTGCTTTACCAGGAATGCTGTGCACCTTGTCATATTTAGAGCTGGTACTAAGCTGCTTTTTCCACTCTGTATAGATTCAGCCTGGACTGGATATGGGATATATTATATGAGTAGAAATGCTTTATTGCCTTCTTGTGCGGCTGTTTCCAGAAGGCAGTACTGGAAAATTACTACATGATCTTTTGCCAACCATGGTTCTATTCTTTCTCCTATGTTGTTTAACATCCACATCAGTGGTCCTGCAGCTGATTGGGATTTCAACTCCCTTAATCCCTGACCATTGACCATTCTGGGTAGGACTTCTGAGAATTGAAGTGCAAAATACCTGGAGAACTAGCATTTAAGAACTACTGATCTACAAGAAACTGCTGGGATAGTTCCATTTATCTGGCCTGAGATATTACTGGTATGAAGATAACATCTAGCTCTGTCTTCAGAGGGTGTGGCTGTCGTGAGCCTATCTTTAGGAGCCATAATGGACTGGATTAAAGGTAACACACTGAGACTCAGGGCCATGTCATATTCCACAAATATAGCACAATTATTTCTCTTTAGCTGCCATGGTTCCATCCTATGGACTCTGGGGGTTTGGAGTTTAGGCAGAGGTGTTTAGAATCCTTTGCCACTGAGTTCCAGTTCCTCACCAAAGGACAAACCTGAGGGTGCCATAGGATGCGGCCATGGCAGCTAAAGTGCAATCATAGTACTGTAACTGTGTAGTCTGAAATGGTTCTCAGTTCAGACAAGACATTGTATTACTAGTTGAATGACATTCAGTCGATCTTACATGAGGTCATACTATTTCTTGAGATCAACATTGTGGTGTAAGCGTATTTATTGACCAAGGAGTACCATTAGTGGTTCAAGAGACTGCAGGGATCTGAAGAGCCTTTAAAAATCTGCTCTGGTTGATATACTACGTGCAACAGTATGTGAATGAACTTTTTATTTTTATTTTTTTCATGAGCTTTTATGGATATAAACCCATTTCTTCAGATGGAATACCAAGTGATATTAAGGCCTGAAATATAAAGCATATTTATACAGTGGTGGAGTGAGATAGAATATAATAGCATCCAGAGAGATGCAAATCATGACTCTTGCCCTACATTTTTAAAGGGCTGCATAATATGATACAGAACACTTTACAGTGGTCAGTTAATGTTGATGTGTGAGAGCAATAAATCTGCTTAGCAAAAGTCAGTTTTCTAGGGTTCAAAACTCTCTCCCAGGAGATGTCCAGTAGTGAGGAGTCTTGTATTAACATATGTAGTGTGCCATGAAGCCACTGTTTTTGTTTATATGTTAAAGAATATGTTAAAGAATTTGTGAATTCAATTCAGCAGTTTCCCTTTCTAGTCTTCCTTTGTAATTTCCTTGTTCAACCTGTAAATCTCCTACTGTGTGTTGATCAAAGTTACATTTACTTCCTCCAATGTGATATTTGCCACCCTACTCCAGCAATGCCCCTCTGCTCTGTATATTGGAAAAACAAGATAGTCTCTATGCAAGAGGATTAATGGACACAAATCTGACATTAGCAGTGGTAATATCCAAAAAGTATTTGCAGAACATTTCAGCCTTCCTGGATACACAGTAAGTATGCTTACTTGTATCTAAATTGTTTTTTAAAAACCATTTCTCCCTGCTTTTTCCTTCCTTCCTTCCTTCCTTCCTTCCTTCCTTCCTTCCTTCCTTCTTTTTTCTTTCTTTCTTTCTTTCTTTCTTTCTTTCTTTCTTTCGTGCATGTGGCTAGCTGAAAGTGTATCCATTCCAGGGATGGGTAATGTATGGCAGTTGTTTTTAGACTGCAGATCCCATGAGCTCTAGCCAACATAGAAGACTCTAGGAATTACAATCCTGCCACATATGGAGAGCCACATGTTTCTAGTTTCTGTTCTGGATGGTAAAATTATAGATAAACTGCTGTGTTAACAAGTGGTGTTAACAGAGCCATTGTGCTATACCATCATTTCCAAATTGCTCTACCTCCATTTCCAGACTTATTTATAGAACGCATGTTGTTTTCAAATACTGACAGCCAGAAAATCTGGATTTTCTACAGGAAAATTAGGTTAACCTTACCAAGATAATCTTTAAAATACCTAGTTTTCCTGGAATATGATCTCTAAACCATGTTCTGAGTAATTATCCTTATAAGCAAAAATTTATAAATAATGTATAGGAGGGTGGGATTTTTTTTAAAAAATATCGGCACAGCTAAGTGCTATGAATCATGGAACAATACTACTGTTTCTGATGCATGGCCTCTTCAGTGTACTTTACAGATTTTATTGTGTTTTTCCTCTTATGTATTTGTGAAGAATTTATTGTATTAGTCATTAGTATACTCATTTGGAGACCCAATGGGTGACCCTGGGCAAGTCACACTCTCTCAGCCTCAGAGGAAAGCAAAGGCAAACCCCCTCTGAACAACTTTTGCCAAGAAAATCCTGTGATAAGTTCATCTTAGGGTGGGGCTTTCCAAAGTGTGTCACCTGAAGTGTGTAGGTGTGTTGCCTACAATCTTGGAAATGTATTATTTATAAATCATATATTTTTAAAAACCTATGAGAGGTTTTCATGAGATATGTTGTGCCCCCATACATTTTGTTATTATAATTTATGTATGTGTCTGTACCTCTTATAAGGGGTTAGTTTAACCTCTGGTTTGCAGGTAAAACTGAAATTACTGTGTTGCGAAATGATGCATGTCTAAAAAGTATGTCACCAACATGAAAAGTTTGGAAAGCTCTACCTTAGGGGGTATGTGTCGGAAACTATTTGAAGGCAAACAACAGCAACGCTTATTTTACAGATCGACAAATGAGGTTAAGAGATTAAAAACTCTCCAAAGTCCATAGGAAGCCATTGTTGAGTACTGACTCTTGAGCAAAGTTTTTTTTTTTCTATGCTGGAAACTCTGCTGACATTTAGCCTCCAAATATTATTAGCAATAATCTATTTATCACACTGTCCTATATACTGTATAGAAAAGTGTGAGATGCTATACAGTCACAATGCAATGGGATTGAAATGCAGACAAAGTAAAGGGACCAGAAACTGATTAAAAATACAATAAAATGGGAATAGATATTATTTGGTTGATTACAGAAAATAGATGCCTCATTCATACTGATCTTGGCAGGTAATTCAGTTGCAGATTAGGAGCAACACAGCGCTTATTCATTGTTTTGACTCTCAGACTAGCTCTGCTGAGTATCTTTGTTAATTGTAAAACAAGCATTCTAAAAAAAGACCTGGTTTTAAACAGAGATGTCTGTATATCTATATACAGCTTGCACAGAGTTAGAAAACAGAGTCCTCCTTCCTGGTGGTATATAAAAGTCTGGGACATGGCATGCTCCAAAAATCCAAGCCAGCAAGTGTAATACTGTGAAGAAAGCACCACCAACACATTGAAAAGTGTGACTTTGGATGATTCCTGTTATAATGTTAGAAGTTTGCTTTATACTGTTAGTTTTGTTATCTTTAGTTTCATCTTGAATTAAATAAAGCTCTGGGGAAAGTAATCCATTCTGAATGCAATTAAAGGAAAAGAAAAAGGGGAATAATTGGTTCTGCATGGACTAGCTATATCCAGAACTACCTAATGTGTTCTCCTTCCCTGACAGATGTCCACCAGAGTTTACCAAGACTCATGTGAAGGTGTTCATTCTCTCCATATGGAAAATTCCTATGCTAAAGGGAAGGAGGCTGAAACCAAACAAGATTCCTCTTTGAGTGTAGCAGCTCTCAGCATCTACTGATTCATGGGTGGAGAGCTCTCTACAATAAACATCTAATAGATGTTTTACAGGGGAAATAGTACATAATTCTGGGCTGGCAGCATGATCATTGGGAAGCTGCTGTTGATCAGCATTTTTATAACTATATTTTCCTACAATGGTTTAAGTTACAGAGCTAGTGATAAATACATAGCTGCATCACATACATCAAAGTTTGAAGTATTCGACAGGAGAAATAAAAGAATTCCATGGTTTCTCTAGTCAAGGAGACATTTAAGAAAGAATCTTCATTATGTAATATATAAATAATTTATCTTTTTTATTACCTCTAATCTGCTATTGGACAAAAAGCATTTTTTAAAAATATAAATTTCTACCTACTGACTCAATAAAAATAGTTTGTCGTAGCAAAGATTAGAAACCAATCAAATAATTAATTTTTTTAAAAAAATCAAATGCTGCCTCACATTTCTTTAAAAACTTGAAGAAATCAGAAGGTTTGCCTCAGCGCTGAAAATGAATACATGTTGATACCCAGCTTGCAGGCTAATGTGGTGTATGTTTCCACAGGTATAATTACATGAGGTATCCAGAGGACACCTTCCTTGGTTCTTCCCTGGGTATGCAATAGCAGGTGGAGGGCTTCCACTGATCAGTTGTAGAGGTGCAGGCAGGTGCAGTCCAGTTGCTCTTGCATACTTGGGGAAGAAAGAACAGCCTCTGAACCCAGCATAAGGCTCTTCTTTTTTCCTCGGTGCTCAACAGCTGCCTGAACATAGTTGGGTGCACCCCTATAGTCAATCAGCAGCTAGGAATCCCCCAGTTGTGGCTGCGCATGTAAGGCAAAGGCACTGTAAAAAGTGGTATTGGATATCTTTTCCCACAATGTCATAAAAAGTAAATCTGCTGGTGTAAATACTCTAAAGATACCAGATCCCATATGATCTTGGACGCTAATCAGGGTCAGCTCTGGTTATTACTTGGATCAGAGACTGCCAATAAATACCAGATTCTGTAGGCTATATTTTAGAGGAAGGAACTGTGGCAAAACCACCTCAGATTATTCTTTGCCTAAGAAAACCCTATGAAATTCATGAGGTTGCCATAAGTCAACAGGTTACTCGAAGACACATACACACACAGATTACACTACTGCATAGTGACAGCATAGACACCAACAAGATTCTAGACATGGAGTGACTGTTAAGTGAGTATCTCTAGGAGACTGTTCTATAACTGGAACTGCCACTTAAAATGCTATCTCTTCTGCTACTCACCTTACTTCAAAAGATCACCTGGAAAATTGCTTCTGAAGGTTAACAAACAGCAAGGATCAAACAGGGAAAGGCATTCTTTAGATATCAAGATCTCAGATCATTATGGGTGTAATGGTCAACACTATTCCTGGGAATTCTACTTTCTGCCCCAATGCAGAGGAAGTAATTGTTTTTATACTGGGGAGATGAATTCCATGAGTCTAGATCTGATCCCTAAATTAGCATATTCTGTACCAGTTGAAGTTTCCATGTGGTCTTCAAGAATAGCACTCCACACAATATATTAGAGTGATCTAATGTGGATGCTACAAAGTTGATAATTTGGACTATGTCTACTTAGAAGTCACAACTGATATACCAGCTTTAGCTAATTAAAACGCTTTGTGTCACATCTAACAGCTGCCATCTGTCCATGAAGCGATTAAATCAATTAACAAGAACGCCCAGCAAATCTTGATGGAGGTTCAATTGATTCACCTTCTTCCAGTGAACTACTGACTTCAAACAGCATTTCAGAATTTCTACTTTACTTGACTCTGCTGAAAAAGAGGGATAAAATTAGGTGATATCTCCACATAATACCTCACATTTTCAGATAAGGTCTCCTAGTGGAGGTATTAATCAAGGGTTAGATTGGAGGAGTTTTATAACAAGGCACTACTCCCAGTCTAAATAATTATTTTGGAGTGGTAAGAACATGTTTTGACACAGCTTACCTCTGTTCACAAAATCTGTTCACAAAACTAGGCCTAAATCCAAAGTCAAACTAGTGCCTAATTGCTAGCATGATGGTGCTTTCTTTTCCTTCCCCTTGCTGTCTGCTGTGATGCCAGAAAACCTGCTCCACAGGTTTTCATACCCTGTAGAGCAGGCTTGGGCACTGGGACAGGGGATTGCCATCAGTGAGACTACACTACTGGATGCAGGTCCTAGATAATTTCTTACAGTGGAGTTGTATATATGCTTACTCAGAAGGCTTGCCAGGTATACCCTATTTGAGAGCCAGAAAGCTTGTCCCTTATAGGACTGGCAGGTGTCCTGTGTGTTATAAGGGATGTCCCCTGTTTGAGGACTGGAAAGTTTTTCCTTTTATATAGACTGAAACAAAACAAAACCCTGTAGTTTTGGGTGTGGCCCTCCATAAAGACAAACGTGTGCATCATGCAATGTATGAATGTGGACAATGTGATAATTTTACAGAGAACTACATGATTAAGTAAACTGAAATCAGTACTTGAATTTGGTAGTTATGTAGAACACACATGTGTTATTACCTATGTCCAAATTATTAAGCCTGATTTTCATGAATTTTGGCTGACTCTTATTGCTGTGTTAAAAATCTGGCAACACCGCATTCAGAAGTAACTCTCATTGACTTTAGCGGGACACTCCCAGGTGTGGTTTGATTACTATAACATAACACTCCATCAGCAGGGTATTGTTCTGTTAGAAAAGTTAGCTCACAAACACACAGTATGCCATATTAAGGCTGAGACTTCTTTGGGTTGTGTGATGCTTATCTTTTACCTTTTTTCTTAAAAAAAAAAAAATAGACTAGCATGCTTAACTTGCTTTAATGATGTGAACGCTATTACAATTCATAAAAGCCATTCTGCACCAGAAATAAATGAATACACTGTCTCAACACTAGTGAGCTGTGCCAGATCATATCCTGTGTATTTGTTGTACATCTGCAGACTTTTGAACACCGGAAAAAAAAAACAACAGGAAATTCAGTGTGACCTGAAAAGGCAAAGTGTGTGGTTTTGCACATTCATGCAGTTTATTCACATATGAAATAGAGGAGGATAAAAACTTACACAGAATCAAGATATTGTACATAACTTATTTGCAATTCACAGACCTCCATCTCTCAATTAGACTTATTAAATATGCATTGTTTATCTTTCTGGGATGATTTTCAGCCCTGCCACAATTCAATGAGATTCTTTGACTTTTCTGGGCAAGCTTGAACCTGAGTTCTTACCCATGGATAAAAGACTTTGGGAGGAGAAACAAGAATTAGCAGTGATGATTATAAGATGAAACCAAATTAATCTCTTTCACATGGTACAAAGGAGACTAAATTACTAATCTATTATATATGAGAGATAAAACAAATTAATAAAGCAAATACAGAAGCAATAAATATATTTCAGTAATGACACAAAACATTTTATTGCAATTTGGCTTAATTTTGGACCCTTTCATATTGCAGGCTCCTATATTTTTCATTCTAGGAGACATCACATATTGCAGAATATTCTGTTAGCTTCTCCCTTTTAAGAACTTCCTCACTGGAATTAAAAGGGAAGAAGACAACTTTCTATAAATCTTTGATGAGATGAGCCATGAGTAGCACAATATATGAAGAGCTAGATGTTTGGAGGAACTAAAAATGAAGCTGCCAGTTTTGGAGTTTTTGAGAACGATATCTCCCCATATACATCTTTAAACAATTGGCCTATAGGATTTAGAGAGCCAAGAAATCTATGAGGGGGAAGTAAAAGAAGAAAAATAATTAGAATGAACTAGATGTTTTAAAATTTGCTTTCTTTGATTTTGTTTCCTCTTATAGCTTTAAGACCATACTATACCCTTAAAAAATTACTACATTTTTTAGAAAACAAAGAGTCTTACGGCATCTTAAAGACTAACAAATTTATTATGGCATAGCTTTTTAAGATTAGAATCCTGTAAGAGTGCTGGTGTAGTGGTTTGAGCACTGGACCACAATCCCAGAGACGAGGGTTCAGTTCCCCACTTCGTCATGGAAACCCAAAGGATGATCACACACTGTCACCCCCAGAAAACCATGTGATAGGCTTGCCTTACAGTCACCATAGGTCAGAAACAACTTGAAGGCACACTACCACAACAAGGTTGTTATTCTATACTTTTGCTACTAATAGTGCATAATATTAATTATACTATACTATTACTATAGTATATAATATTATATATTATTATACTAATATTATTACTAGAAATCTAGTATGACATAGTGGTTTGAGTGTGGAACTAGGACTGATGGTTTGAATCCCTGTTTAACCATGAAAACCTGCTGAGTGATATTGGACAAGTCATACTCTCTTAGTTGCAGAGGAAGGCAATGGCAAATCTCTTCTAAACAAATATTGCCCAGAAAACCCCATGATTTGCCAGAAGTCAGAGTTGTGCTATTTCTGCACTAGACTGTTATAGTGCTATTATTCCACTTTCAACATCCTATGGAATCCCAGGGTTTGCAGTTTAGGGAGCGGAGTCAAAAACTGCAAACCCCAGGATTCTATAGGGTATTAAAAATGGAATAATAGCACTATAACAGTCTAGTGCGGAAATGGCCTTGAAGGTGTAGAACAAATTAATATGCAAAAAAATTTAGTTACATTAATAGCTAGTTTTTCCTCCAATAAGCTCAAGACAGTATACCTGATTCTCTTCTTCCTCATTACAACTCTGTGAATTAGGTAGGACTAAGATAAATAATAACTGGCCCAAGGTCTCTCAGTGAGTTTCACAGCTCACTGAAGACTCAAAATTTGAGTTTCCCATATCCCAGTCCAGCATTCTGTCCCACAGGTCCTATATGCACAGTACTATATGTATATAAATGTAACCAATGAAGTCAGGGGGAAATGAAAGTGCAGACAGTGGTTATTTTTCTATTATCAGTGGCTATTCACAAAACAGTTGTTGGGTGACAACAGATATCTTGGGGCTGATGAACTGCAGTGTAATTTTTTTAAAAAAAAGTCATTCCTACATTTGGTAGTGTAATTATGTCTGAGTATATCTTGTGCCAAGAGAACACAAGAACCATATACTGACAAAAGCCATATGCTCGTGATTCAAAAAATTACTTCCAGTTGTCTTCATTCATTACCACAAATGCAGTTTTCTACTAGGAGAAAGCTCCCTATATGGAAAACTTTTAATTTGTGAAATTGGCCTTGGAAATACTGAAAACGCAAGCAGATTCAGAACAGTTCACCTTGAGCACTTAATACTTGTGATATCTCTGCAAACAATACATATAAACTAATATTGTATAGACCTAATTATAAGCTTACACCAGAATTGTGAGACTAAAAGTGGAAGTAGTTTGAAACCTATCAGAACCAACCATTTGAACCAATTTTCAGCATTTTAATGCATTATCATTTTAATGATGCACAGGCCTATGCTTGGTTTTAGTCTTCTGTGCCAGAAGGAAAATTTTTATGCTGCAATTATTGGTTCTGCAGACTTCAAAGCACAATTGCAATTGTTGTATTTTGGTTTTAAATATTGTATTCCTTGCTTTTTGGAGCTGCTCAGAGAGCAAATGGTGACGGGGGGCATATAAACCCAGAAATTATGAAACAACAGTAACAACAACATTTTAAGAATAGGTGCTATTGGGGTGCATGTCATTATACCATTGGGCCCAAAAATCTGCAGTACCAGGGGTGGGAGGAATTCTCTTGTATGTCAGACTGCTCCTTCAAAGTGTCTAAGCTCTTCACTGGTTTCCTTGGCAGCAGTTAAACCAAATTCCCCACCAAATGAAGCCAGTGAGAAAGCATTCCAATAGTTCCATAGCTAACACACTTTTAGGACCCATTTGGAAGCATTTTGTGGAAGGGGTGGCTTAGGATCCAGTAGGTCCATGATTTCTTCTCATATACAGTTGGTTCTTTATATCCACAGATTCAACCGACCATGGCTCAAAAATATTTTAAAAAATCCAAAAAAACAAGCCTTTTGAGTTGTTCACCATTTTGTATAAAGGACACCATTTTAGCATACCACTATATATAATGGGACTTGAGCATCTATGGATTTTGGTAACTATGAGAGATCCTGGAACCAAACCCCAGAGGACACTGAGGGCCCAATGAACCAGGAATGCCCTTTTGTGAACTCTGGTCTAGTCACTGATCGCTGTAGAAGATTTTTGGTGCCTCATCAGGGGTTCCTTTTGACTAGATATCTCCTTTTTCATCCACAGAGGGGGAAGTCCAAAGCATTGTATTGCCCCCATGATACCCTTCCAGGATGCATATAATCACTCCTTAAAGGTGCTTTCAGTCGTTTCAGTAAACTTCTGACCAATTGAAAAAGGCACCCCCAATTAATTGGGAAATGCATCAATGTTTTAAAATTGAAATTAATTTTAAAACAATCCAGTTCATTAAGAAGTTTCATGCAAGCAAGTGCCATCTTTGAAGAGATATTCCTCATTTACACTGGTGGGAATGCCTCTTCTAAGATTGTTTTCAGATGGCTAAACCATAACCTATGTATTCCCACCCATCCACCCTCTGTTTAAAATGGTTTGGTTAAATGCAACTTTATGTACACTTAACCAATCAAAACGCATATGACTAATCAGTTTAGAGCAGTGGTTCTCAACCTGTGGGTCCCCAGATGTTCATGGACTTCAGCTCCCAGAAGCCCCAGCCACTATGGTCAATGCTCAGGGCTTCTGGGAGCTGAAGTCCACGAACATCTGGGGACCCACAGGTTGAGAACCACTGGTTTAGAGTGTTTTAAACCTCTATTAACTCTTACTGTAATGCATACTGAAATTAGAAAGTAAAAGGTGTAGATTGCAATCGTGAAAAAAAATCATATGCAATATTCGTATGCTGAGACGCTGCTACAAACCCTTCGTAATTCTACGTGCAAAAGGCACCTTCCGCAAACATCTGGCACTTCCGGGAAAGCATACAAAGCATGGACCAATTCGTCCACTCCCATGGGATTAACTGGGCGATCCTTTGTACGTTTTCCCAGGACTAAATATTCCTGAACTCAGCGGGGCCACTAAAGTGCTCTTTCATAGGACTGCACCTCGAGCTAGTGACAACAGCTTCCTTCTGTCGCGACCAGTTTCCTTTTACCCTCTTTTTCACCAGCACGGAACTGTCTGAACGATGCCAGAGTGACCGAAAGCCCGAAACTGGGAAAGATTACGAAGGTTTCTTTTTTTAGGAGCAGTTTTTCTGAAGGACCCGCCCCTTATCGCACGAATACGCACAGGAGGGCCCGCGCGCTCTCTCTCTCTTCTTTCTTTCCGCCGTCCTTCCTTCCTTCCTTCCAGGCGACGCCCGAGGCTCACCTGGGCGCACCTGAGCCTGCGCGCGGGCCGCCCTCTCCCAGCCCACGGCCCGTCTCCCCCTCCCCTCCCCTGCCCCGCCCCGCCCCGCCCCGCCCGCTCCTGGGCCGCGCAGGCGCACTGCCGCTCGCCCGGCAACACTCCTGGGGCTCGGCTCAGTGCTGTCATGGCGGCAGAGAGCAGCCGCGGCAAGTACTGCTAAGGCAGGCAGGAAGCGATGGAGGAGGGCGGAACGGTGCTCGCTGCGGAGTGAAAACTTCAGGTCCCGTTCTTAAGGTGGGAGCTCCTCCCTTGCTCTACTTCCTCGCCCCGGCTGGCAGGCAGGACCCCCCCCGTTCAAGGTGGTGGCGGGGAGGGGGAAGCGCGGGAGACGCCTCCCGGCGCTCGGAGCCTCCCGGCGCGAGAAGCGGCGCTTCCCCTCCCGCTTGGCCCCGTTGGCGGCGGGGGCGAGGAGCAGGGCCAGGTGAGCGCGAACTTCGCGGCCCGGCCCTACTTCGTCCTTGCACCTGTGACTGCGCGTGAGGGGAGTGACTGAGGGGGAAGGAGCGGGAGCCGCGCCGGCCGGGTTGCCTTAGTCGCTGGAATGCAAGGACAGCAACGGGAGACGCTGCAGGGAGAGCCGGGTCTCGCCTTCCCTCCGCTACATTCTCTTGCGGGAAACCACCTCGCTTCCTTGCCAGCAAGTTGAACGTCTGAACGAGAATGCAGCAGGGGAGGCTCTTCCTGGCGTGGTTGCAGGTTGTTTCCTGGGGAGGTGGGTCAAAAAAGAAAGTGGGGGGAGTTTTACGGTTAGAAAGACGGTAGCCTTCTCTTAAAGTATCCGCACACGCACTGATGATTGTTGTTTCTGCAATATTTCAGATTAAAGGGCCCACTGTCCGTATTCTGGCGCTGAGGGAGGAAGACAGAGATACTTAGCACTCAGGAGGACACCAGACTGTGTTCCAGGTGCTTCAGAAACTGTGGACCTGAAGACCTAAGCTACAGACTGAACTGCGTGTTTCTAGAGGGCCGGCCCCTGCTGGCAGCTCGGAGGTGGACTGGCTATGGCTAGTGAGGACAAACAGGTTTCCTCTCGCCCGCCAACAGGTGACGATGGAGGAGGGGGAGGAGGAGGTGGTGGTGCTGGAGGGGGAAAAGAAGGAAGCACATCGGAAAGGGAGAGCAAGTTGCAGCCTTTGAATCCAGCCATCCCTATTCGTGGCATCAGGATGAAATTCGCTGTTCTGACAGGACTGGTGGAAGTTGGTGAAGTGTCCAATAGGGATATTGTGGAAACTGTGTTTAATCTGGTAAGTCATCTTTCTAACCCTTCTAAGGAGAGGAAGGGCATGTGATGAAATGTAAGAGGAGCAAGTTTTAAGTCACAGGGTGGAGAGTAGTAAGCTATTTTCCTGGAAGAGATCCTTACAGATTAATGCCTCTGAGGCTGTATTACTTTCTCTCTCGCAATTCTCTTTCCTTGCATGTTTTGAAATGGACTGATTCCAAGGTACAGCTGCTATTGAAGTCCTTTCCTGTAACTTGCAACTTCATAAAAGTAAATTGAGAGTGCTTGGGTGCTATATACTTGCAGTGTGGTTCCAGATACACATGCTGTTGTATCTGTTGGCAGTTCTGAAACAGTGTTTTGTGATATTAGTCTACTGCAGCAGTTATAGCATACCACTGTAAGTGTATAATTACTAGTGCAGGAAACTTAAAAGTTATGATGTAAGACAGGCATGCTTACCTGCCTTCACTGTGAACAGACAAGTGAGTTTTCACTAACTGTGGCAGTACAGCTGTTCCTTTGCAGATTTTTGTCTGTAGGCTAGAGGTGCGGCTACAAACTTTGCACATCACTGGTGTTTATTTTTGGGGCACTCAGCTTTTCCTAGCAGTGAACAGAGGCTTTACAAGGAAATATAGGAAAAATACAGTTTCCTTTAGAATTAAACTTAATCTAAACAGAATGCAGCTATATAATATTTTGTGGTGTGTGTGTATGGAGAGAAAGGTAGAATGATGTAGTGGTCTGAGTGTTGAATATGACCCTGAAGGCAGGGGTTTGATCCTCAGTTCAGCCAGGGAAACCCACTGGGTGATGTTGGACATGTCATATATTCTCAGCCCCCAGAAAGCTCCATGATAGCCTTAGGAGTGTCATAAATTGGATATGACTTGAAGGCACACAACAACATGTGTATTGAGAAATACAGATCTTTCCCAGCAATGCTGCCTAGGATCCTTATAACAGAAAATGGCAGAACTTGAACCTGGGACAGTGGTTCCCTGCCCATGAAGAGAAGAGTATGAAGAGCAAAGGGACTGTGTTCAGGGGTATTTGCAGACTCTCTTACTTATGTACTGTCTGGCCTATTATGCTATAAAGCTTCTTAAACTGCATCAGACTAAGAAGAATATTTTGGTTACAGCCAGTATCATTACAATCCTATGAATGTTTAATAAAAAAAAGTCTCTTCACACTGTAGTTAAATGCGCAGAGGATAACAGCCTAGGATTGAAGCCTTAATATAGAATAGCAGATGAGAGACAGAAACCAAAAGGTTTCTGCTTCAGATCTTATGATGTTGTCCCCACAAACCTTTAGTTGAGAGATATGCTGAGTCTTTAGTCTAGTCATGTCTACGTGGTTGACAGTCTCTACGTGGTTGGCAGGAAATGTGAAGTGTTGCCATTCATGACAGTGTTAGAATAAGTACTAATTTTTCCACTCTGAGAAATCTAGGAATTCATTACACACAAATTGGATTGTATTTGTTAGACACAGATTGTTACACACAAATTGCACCTGTTCCCAAGGAGTTTTTGTAGTCTTTCCTCCTCTACTCATCCTGCTTGTAGTGACAGGCATTGCCTTTCAGTTAGTAAGCATATTTTAAGTGTGTCTATAGTGTGTGTGTGTGTGTGTGTGTGTGTGTGTTTTATGTGTAAGAGAGAGAATGAGTATTTTTGAGAGCACCTGGCAGGGTCACTTGTTGCTTGGGTCGCACCATATGTAATATCCCATAACGAAACCTTTCAGTTTTGTTAATGTGTTGTGTTAATGGCTTTCTGTCTTTTCTTAAGCTCCAAAATGTCATGAAATTGCCATTGTTAAGGGCCATTCCTGCGACAAACATAGTATTTGGGCAACAAAGAAATATAATATAGAGAGTCCTGAATAAGATACAGAATCATAAAGCGGCTGTGTCATAGAAAACTCTGGAAAAGCTGGAGTTTTAACTTGAAGTCTAACTTTAAATTTTAAAATATAAACTAACTTTTGGGCTGTATGAGGAGTGAACCTATGATCTTTAAGCAAGTATTCTCAATCCTTCTGTCATTAGGGTCTTGTTAACTGAGGGTCAGCTGTTAAAAAAATGCTGGGGAAAGTGTGGAACCTGTAACCACATGGGGCCAGACCACAGTGTTAATGTTAAACAGGCTGTTACTGACATAATTCTGTACTGATAATTAATACCTCTTTGGATGTTTGCTAAGTTTTTTGTCACAGTGGTGTGAAAGCAACCACAAAGAATCTCCCTCACTGCTGATTTCTGACTGCACCCACCTTTCCCCCCTTTCTGCTTCTGTGAAACCAAACTTTAGTTGCATTGTGGCTTCTGTGAAAGCAAAGAGCACTTTGGGAAGCCCCCCGAAAATACCAATAGGATACTAGGTATGTGGAGTATCACCTTGCTTCTTGTGCTTGGGCTGCCTTATTAATAACAACATTAATGCCTCCAGGAGACTTCCCATAGCACCACTGCTTTTTACAGAGGTTGTCAGTGAATTTGGTTTTAAAGAAAGAGAAAAGGTAGCAATAACAATAGCATGTGTATTTCTATACTGTTTATCAGCTAAGTGCTCTCTAAGCCGTTTACAATGTGTTAGCTAATTGCCCCCGACGAACTGAGTACTCATTTTACCAACCTGTGGAAGGATGGAAGGCTGAGTCAACCTGGAGCCCGGCAGGATCGAACTCACAATGCTGTGGCTGCAGTACTGGCATTTAACCACTGGGCCACCAGGTAGGCTTTGTTGGCATGGGGGAAGGTGGAGTCAGCAGTGGGGGGGGCTGTTTAGACTGCTTGCCAAGATTTAAAAAATACAATTGCTTTATCTTTTATTAGCGCTTTTGACTGTATTTGCTTTCACTTTTGAAGGTACTTTGATTCTCAGTTTGGGGAAAGAAGGGATATCAACAAATAAACATTATTAATACTATTGTTATTATTTGTGGTTTTATATCCCTTCTTTTCCCCAGACTGAGAACCAAAGTAGCTTACAAAAGTGCAAACAATAATGAAGTAAAACCATATAAAAAGTCATTGTTAAAATACTATCCATAGAGTTAAAACCATTTAAAACAAATCCATTGAAGATAAAAAAATTGATTTGATAAAGATAAAAGTTAAATGGACATGCATGACAGATAGCACAGTTCTTTAAGCAAATGGTAGTGTAAGTGGTTTGTTACCATTATTGTTTCCAACTACTGTCCCCCAGCTTTCTGATTATAATGGTGGAATTCAGTTCATCCAACTTGCCCGTAATGCACAGGGCAAGAATATTAAAATCATAAACAAGATTATTCTGGCATCAAGTTTTATTCTCCTGAATCTTAAGAGATGGTCTTAATATTTCTCAGTGCCTATTCAAACCCAATTATATTTTGATTTCATGCAGAAGAATCTTCGCTTTTTTAAGCAAGTTGATAATTCTAAGCTATTTGAACCTAATGTTTAGCAAGTGAAATTAGACAAGGCGGACTTTTAGTCAAAGTATTATGAGGTAATACAGATATGAAGTTTCAGTCCTTTGAAAAAAAAATTTGAACACAGATTAAAATGTTGTCAGTGTTTTTAAAACAGGCATACCTCCTCTCTATTCAACTGAAAAGTGAACCAGTTGGTGGAGGATGAGCTAAGATTTTGTCAAGAAAAATATCAAGATTGATGTGTTTCACTTTCTGTGGTTAAGCTGTAATTAGAGTTCTGGAAGTTCATTTCTTCGTTAAATCATATACTAGTGTATCTGCAAGGAAAACTGCATGGTTTCTTGCTACTTATGAAGCCTTTGGAAAAATGGGAGACATTAGCCTGAATCCTGCATGAGTAAGCGTAGTTATACTGAGCCGTTTACCACCATCCCAAACCTATTGCTGAAGGTTCCCCAACAGCTATACTGTGCCTTGTAGAGAGTGGAAGAGAGATTGCGGAAGCATCTGGCTATGGCCATGTAGCCGTATGCAAAGCAATTACATCATCCATTAGGGTTCACCAGGGTCTTCTGGAGGTAATATCAGCTGATGTAATCATCTAATGTTTGGCTAGGAGGACATACCCATAAGTTTCTCTAATCCCACACCCACTCCCCACCAGACATGGTATGGCCAGAAGGCAGTGATGTCGACCGGAGTTGACTGACTTGAGTTCAAGTCAGACATAAGTTGCTTCAGTGACTCAACATGGGCTCAACTCAGTAATAAATGATGCATTGACTCAACTCAACTCATGACTTGCATATTTTTAGTGACCAGCTTACTGCCGTTGATTCTGTAACATAACATATTCATACAGAAACCTTACAAGTTTGAACAACACTTCCATCTCTTTCTGCAGACTGGTCATATGATGATCTGTCTCAAGCCCAAAGCGTGGGTGCATTTCTCAGAGGGGAACAGCAAATGGGTTAGGCAACAAACTTGAGGCAGGATTGAGATCTGCTCAACCACCTGTCTCTGCTGCATATCAGAGGAGCCTTCTAAAACTTTTCCTAAGAGCAGAAGACAAGACTCACCCCAGAGAGCAGGGCATGTTTCTCAGAAAAAACGGCAAGTGTGTTAGACAATGGACTTTAGGAAGGATTCTTCCTTCTTAAGCTCTTGACCCTTCATTAATGGGAAGTGCGAAAGATTCTGTTACCCACTCTAGAAGCTGCAGCAGACTCTTTTATGACCGTTGAAACAAAAGCCTCAAGCTTTGAAGGACTGAGAAGGATCGTATTCATAGAATCATAGAGTTGGAAGAGACTCCAGGAGCCATTGAGTCCAACCCCCTGCTGTGTAGGAACACACATAGAATCATAGATTTGGAAGAGACGCCAGGGGAGTCACTCACTCCTCACTTCTGAAGCTGCAGGTGGCAAAATCGTAAATCTGGTTGGCCAACTCTACTTAAATTGTTAAAATTGACTTTATTCAACTCTGTCCAGGAATTGTGGAATATTGGTTGGGTATGAGTGGGCTCCCCAACTTGAGACTGGACTTGAAAATATCTTACAGGGACTTGAGATCCATCTTGAAGTAGAGGCTTCACTTGAGACTTGGAATAAAAGACTCAAATATATCACTGCTGAAGGAAGCTTCAGCAGCTCTGTGATAGGTGCAGTGGTGTGTGTGTAGTGCTTCGGTCATTCGTGGGAGGAAGAGAATACCAGCTTCACATGTCCGTTAATAGACATACACACTTTGTTAACTAACAGGATGCCAGCCATTGCTTGTATTTATCCTTGAACGAATTTATGATTGCTAAAAGGTAGACAGAAGACAATTGAACAGAGATGGCAAAGGTTTATTGCCCCTTTGCCCTCTGCTTGGTTGCAAAAGTGGCTTGCCACTTATACAGGATTTGAAAATAAGATAGCTAGTTCCAAAGTTGGGTCAGTTCTGTATTATTGATAGCTTCACTTATATTGCAAAATTGGGGTATTCCACATAGAGTGGAGGTTTCTGTGAGAACAATGTGTAGAAAGCATCACTGCTAGTAGTCCAGGTCATACAATATTGTAGCATTGAAAGGTGAGAATGTTTGGCCACTGTAGTGCCTTTTTATGTTTCTGAAAAGTCCTCTATAAATCTATAAGGTGAATTGATAGGATTATATAGTGTGTTACTTCTAGAATGTGTGTACTGCAGAGTAATTATGAAAAATGCCATTGTTCTGAGATCACTTGCCCAAAGGTCATGTCAAGTGAAGAAGACTGGATCCTTGCCAAGCATTGCATTTTTTCTTTATTGAAATGGCCCATCCATTCCTTTGAAGTGGTAAATGGTTAACATTGTAAGAACAAAGAATATTTGTATTCTTTTAACAGATGTATGCATACCTAAATGAAATGGGTCTTAGTCTTAGGTAGTTGTGGATAGGATGGTGGTGTAAGAGAAGTTTCCTTTCAGACTGAGTACTGTTATGCTTAAGAAATTGTGAGAGTGATCCTAGAACTGGATGATCCTAAGGTATGTCATGTTCTGGCATACTTTCTGGCTACACTACATTTCTTGAACCATTTCCTATGAAAGGAGTCTGTTGTGCTGATGGAAAACTATCCTTGAACCATAGTTCTCGTTAGGTCTGGCAAGCATTGTCATTGGACAGGGATTATGGGAGTTGTAGTCCAAAACATTTGGAGGAAATCATATACTCTGCTGCTAAGATATAATGAGAAAGGTGTTTTATCTGTTAATAAATGTAGATTGTGCTTAAAAAAATCAGAAAAGCTGAGATTGAAGATGTTAAAACACTTTAAATGTTAATACTTTACTTTATATTTTATAAAAACCATCATGCAATAATTTGAAGCTGCATGGAGATACAAGAAGTTGTATTTTTCTTTCTTTCACTATCCTAGCCATTTACTTTCCCATCTTCTTCCCCTGTTTGCTTCAGGAAGAGATGGAATTCTTGTCATTATTGGAGTAGATTAATGTGACTGTGGTTTTCTGAGACAGAGGAAGGGAAAGATTATCCCACTTTTACATCCAGAACTACTTCCTTATTTAAACTGTTGGACAAGCTGCTTTCAGACTGGTGTATAGATGCTTCTCTGGAGGAAAACCTTGTTATATAAGAGCATGTTACACTCTAGCCTTCATTTAAGTTACTTCTGTATATAGTTCTACAGTCAGAGCTAGTGCCTCCTCTAGCATATGACAAATGCATAGGTACAAGCCCCTGGTCAATTATAGCACTAAGTATGGGGAATCGAGTGTGAAAGTGAATGTTAAAACTATTCCAAAGGTCAATCCGCATGAGTTGTAAGAAACAAGTTTTATTTCCGTACTAGAAGTCTATTGAACAATTAGCTCACTAATTATACTTCGCTTCTAAAATTTGATCTGAGGCTTGTGTTTTTTGCGTATTGTATGTGTAAGTGTTTGATGGTCAGTGTGGTGTAGTGGTTTGAATGTTGGACTGTGACTCTGGAGACCAGGTTTTTATTCCCTGCTTGGCTGTGGAATCCCACTGGGTGATTTCCCCTTGGAAGTGTCATACACTCTCCAGGCCCGGAAAACCCCATAACAGGTTCACATTAAGGTCTTCATAAGTCAAAAGCAACTTGAAGGTACACAACAGCAACAAATATGTAGGTTTTCTTAAAAATTGTTTACTGAAACATTTTAAAAATGAAGGAAAGCAGTAATTTTCACTTTTCTATATCTTCAAATCTTCAAAATCTGTATTTAATATATATTTAGTGTGTGTGTGTGTGTGTGTGTAATATACATATGTAGTCTCGACATTTTTCTAATTCAGCTCCAAGCAGTTTTCTATAGCCATGTTAATTAACCTGTACATTAAGGTAATGGTGGATGAACTGTGGCCTAAATGTCCTTAAGGCACCAGATCCCATCTGATCTTGGAAGCTAAGCAGAGCCAACTCTGGTTAGTACTTGGATGGGAGACCACCAGTGAATACCACCAGTGGATACCATCTCCTATAGGCTGTATTTCAGAGGAAGGAACTATGGGAAAACCAGCTCTTGAGTATTTCTTGCCCCAGAAAACCCTATGAAATTCACAGGGCGAACATAAATCAACAGGTAATTTGAAAAAATGTAGAAATAATACATGAACTACCATTCTGAGGCTGTTATTTTTGTTGTGTGCCTTCAAGTCATTCCCAACCTATGGTGATCCTGTCACTTGTTTCCTTGGCAAGATTTGTTTGGAGGGGTGGTTGCCTTTGCCTCTCTGTGAAGCTGAGAGGGTACGATTTGCCTATGGTCACCCAGTAGGTTCCTATGACTGATTCAAACCCTGGTCTCCAGTGTCATTGTTCAGTGCTCAGGCCATTATAGCACTCTGGCTCTCACCACAAAGTAATCCCTCCTAAAAGATCAGATTTATGCTTGAGTACAGTAGGCCTGTGTTGTTCATAAGGGATTGGTTTTAGGGCCCCTCATGAATACCAGAAATTGTGCATGTTTGAAACTCTATCAGAACATGGGGCAGGGCAGCAGTGAGTATGGCAGCCATGTCCCTGTTGAAACCCCAGGGTGGGATCACATCCAGGAGGAAGGTACTCCCCACCCTATGATGACTGGTAGCAGTGATAGTCTGATCCTGTTCATTCACTTGCTTGTGAGCAACCACAGTTGGAACAAAGCCCTCAATCCTCGCAGGGCAAGCAGCACCTCTGGGAGGAAGCTACTCCCTACCCTGTGATGGCTGGCCATGGTGGTGATCCTGATCTCGTTTGCTCATGAGTAACTGCGATTGCAGTGTGGGAGGCATCTCTGAGAGGAAGCTACCCCGCCCCCCCCGGTGATGGCTGGAAGTGATGGTGGTCCTGATCCTTGTTGCTCACAAGTGACCAGCATTGGAATGAAGCCCTCAACCATTGCAAGGCAGGCAGCACCCCTAGGAAGAAGCTACTCCCCGCTCTGCAATGTCTGGCAGTGTCACCAGTCCCAGTCCTGATTGCTTGCTCGAATTTTAATTCAATTCTATTCAATTGACTAAGAAGCAGTCCCCATTCTGTTCAGCTGGCTCATTCCAAAATGAGTGTTCCTGTGTGAAACAGGAGGCTCTTTGGAATGACGGGAACACATGCCTCCCGCTATTTCACAGATCCTCGCCTCTTTTGCCTTTGCTGCCACTGCCTTCCCTCGAAGATTGAGCTGATTCATACAGATGAGAGAATCTGTGAAATGGCTGGAATCCACACCATTTAGATGCTTCTGTGGCAACATCCTTTGGAACCCTGGGATTTGTAATTTAGGGAGGAATACTGTCTCGGCCAGAGAGCTCTAACGCAGCACCAAAGTACAAACCCAAGGGCTCCCTAGGTTGCAGCCATGGCAGTTGAAGTGGAACCATAATGCTCTTATTTCTGTGGAGTGAAAGGGTGCCAACAATTGGCCGTCAGCTGTCCTTCCTCATAGTGCTGCCTGAAGCCGATTGCTTTACCTTGTTGCAAGGCAGGGCTGGCCCTGCTCCTCTTAACTGAACTTCCTTTTGCCTGGGAGGCAGCAGAGTTGTTCATGCCTGCTTACTGTGATGTTTATGACTGATTGTCTTGAATCTAAACTAAGTTGTGATTGCTAAGAGTAATCAAAGTAAGTGGGACAAGTTGGTAATGCCCACATAAAGTTCCATAATGTTCATAATGTGCCCTCTAAGCCAGTGGCCATGCTGCTTGAGGTACCCTAGGGGCTGGAGTCCCAAAACTTTTCCAAGGTCAGGCTAAAGCTGGATTGAACCCATTCATTTAATCTGTGATTTTGTTTATTACTTGTAAACTTCTCTGAGAGAATTGTATGTTTCTCTATGTGTGTATTTGTGCACATTTACATTTGAGTGATTCTGTTAACAAAGGGAACTTGTAGCAGCTATGAGATGCACTGAGAGAAAGAAATTGTAGCATGTGCTTTTGTAGACTCAAAAGACTCAACTTTTGTAGACTCATGAAGGAAATTCTATGAAAGACTGGATCTACAAAACCCACAGAGAAATGCTGTAATCATTGAAAATACTTTAGTTATCTATACAGTACAGTTTAGATGTCAGCAGGATCAGCTGCAGTATGTTGATGCTTTGGAAGAAGCTCAGTGAGGTCAGGATATGTGGGTGCTGAGGATCTTCAAGGTTTGAAGGTTGAGGCTTAATTGCAAATGCTTTCGTCAGAACCATTGTTATAGAAAGTTATTTCTTCTTTTTCTTTGCATCATCAAACAAATTTTGAAGTAGTTGTAGACATGTTGTTATTCCCTGGGTAATAGGGAAACTTCATGCCATAGAAGGATCTTACGCAAGGGTCCTATTCTTTAATACTTGCACTAGTTGAAAAACTTCTGCAAATTTTTCAAGCGTCCAAAATGATGTCTGTGCCTCCTTTACATCTTCATTATCATCATCTGCTGAGGATTTCAGCAGATCTTCTAGTTCCTCATTGATAAGGGTTTTTCCATGCTCTTCTGTGTGTTCCTCAGTGTCTTCCTTGATCATATCAGATAAGCCATCCCCATCATGTTTCCTTGCAACATTCAAGATATTTCCGACTTTTGCATCAACAGTGGGGAATCCCTTGAAATCATCGACTATCTCAGCCTATAATGGGTTCCAACAGGCATTGATTGTCTCAGGTTTAATGGCATCTACAGCCTCTGCAACAAGCACAATAGCATCTGCACTTGTGAAGCTCTTCCATAAAGCCATGATACTGAAGTCAGGGTTAACATCAAGTGCAGCCCAGATCCTCCTGAAGATTAGGAGGGTAAATCTTCTTAATGCACTTGATGATGCCTTGATTGAGTGACTGCAACACTGATGTAATGTTAGAAGGTAGTAATATCACTTCCATGCTCTTGTTGGTGAAGTAGAGAGAAGACTGATACTGCCTCTGCGTTAGCTGATACTGATTCTCCAGTGATTTTTAAATTCTTTAGGCTTTAGTGTTTTACTCAGATAGCCATTCCTTATTAGCCTTAAACTCCTTTCTCTTGTTCTCCTCAACCCCCTCAGTGTAGTGCTTATAGTGAGTGAGTGCTTTTCAATGCATAAAACTACCATCAACAGGAATATGCTTCTGTGACATGTTCTATAGCCACACTCATAATGCTTTCTCCATCTTTGCAAGCACTTTGTCATGAACCATAAAGTCCATTTTTGTCATTGGAGGTTCAGCACATCCACATCCACAAATTTCAGCTTCTTTTGCTATATTGTGCGCATGCTGGATTCATTCTTACCAACTTTATTGGCCACTTTGGAATCTGATATGCGACTTTTCAAAAGTTCTAAGATTTTTATTTTCTCATTTAGGATTAGCACTTTATACTTCCTCTTAGACTTCAAGGGATTGCTTTATTCACTTAATTGCTTTTTAAGAGCTTAATTTTTTCCAGAGCAATAAAAGGGTGCACACAACAATACACTAAACAACAGAAGCTGTACAGTACAGTAGCAAATGAACCAGATGTGAGGCTGCAGAAGCACCACAAAAGATGCTAGGATCTGTGAAATGGAGGAGGTGCGGATTCATAGCAAGCACTATCCTTGGATCCCTCATGTTTCTAGGAATCAGACTGAAACTTGCAGAATGGGGGCAAAAGATACAAGGATCTGTGAAATGGTGTGTGGCATGTATTCTTGCCATTTCACAGATTCTTGTGTTTCTAGGAATCAGCTCAGGCTTCAGGAGCAGAGTAGGGGAGGCAGAGGCAAAAGAGGTGTGCATTTCCATCATTTTACGGTTTCTCCTGTTTCACAAACACACACCCCTATTGGAATAAGCCTATTGAACCAAATGGGTTGGAGGCTTTGTTCCAGTCCTGGTTACAAGCATCCAAACAGCTGGGATCAAGACTGCCACCATGGCCAGTCATTGCAAGGTGGAAAATAGCTTCTTTACAGAAGTGCTACCTGCCCTACAATGGTTAAGGACTGTGTTATAATCATGGTCGCTCATAAGACCTTTTAAAAATATTCAAGATTTTTTTTCTTTTCAACTCATGTAAGGTTGAATTTGCAAATTCAGGCCCACTGTAAGGCGTATGCCTGTCATTTTGTAAAGTATCCTGTTCTCAGTCTAGCCGAAGTTTTTTTGCAGCATTAGTACTGAAAGGATGGTGAAGGATGACTGTCAGTGTTGGGTTGCAGCAGCAGTCTGCAGTAAACAATGCAATAAAGCTTGATCTGAGGAAAAATGGGATTGTACTCTAGATCATCCTACTGTAATTGTGTTATTGTATATGTACTGCTTCTGTAAAACAAACAGGATAAACAGCTGCTTCCAGAATAACTTACTGAGCATGTGTAAAAAGCAAAACAGAAAGAAAAGGAGAACGCTGGTTAGTCTTCCTCACCAGCTACACTGGCAGATTGAAAAAGCATTGATCTATACATTTTACCATCAGAGTGGAAGTTAGGCGAGAAGTGAAGGCTGTTGAAAGAAAAAGAAAATCATGCATTTTGGAAGAAGTTCAAGTGGTCTCTAGAAGAAATGTTATTGTTTACCTTTGCAAGGCTTACCAGACCTAATTGTTTCTTTTCATATCTGCATAATGTTACTGTTTAATAAAAAGTTTGCCAAAACATGTTATTCATATCTTATTTTTTGTGATACAAGAACCTATCCCTGATCTTTCTACATTATTTCTACCTCTAATATCAAAGTTTCTGTCAAAGAAGTAAAACCCAGGAACACATCTACTTTGTTAACTGAAATGTATCCACATATATATCCTCTTGATTTCTTCCTTTAAGAAACGTGAGAGAATTATAGAGGCTTTTTGGACTATGCACACATGCACTGCTTGAAAAGTCTCTCAGGCAGCTTGGTGCCTTTTTCCTCTCCCTTAGCCTCCATAATTCCCTCATGTTCTCTACAAGAAGACTGGATTTCTCTTTTCAAAGGTTTTGGGTTTGGGGTGGGGGATTGGATTATGGATTTCTGGATAAAGGAGTCCGTTCCTGTATGCAGTAAAACCTCATGTTTAGCTACATACTTTGGGATGAGTCCACTGATAGTCCCAGTTAGAATTTGGCTCGCTAAAGTCAATGGGATTTATGAACTTGTGACTAACTGCCATTAATTTCAGTGGGTTACTCTGAGTGGGCTAACATTGGCTTTAATGTCTTCAGTGTTAATGCTAAGCTAACTAAAACAAAGAGTGTTTGGTTGCAGCAGTGGGAGATCCAAAACTGCTGTGGAATTGTGGTCTTCCTATTTAAAAAATTCTGTTAGTCTCCTCCATCTTCCAACAAACCTACCAGTTCTTCAAGAATTTTCCATCCTTTGTTTGGTAAAACTTCGTGGAAGTTATATTTTTTCACTGTGTTAATGGAACTTTCTAAAGGCACCAAGTGAGGAAAATCAGGTAGTATAGGGACACTCACTTTGTATTGAATGAAAGTGTGCATAACTGTCATTGTATAATTTCTTCTAGGTCATTGGTGAATACACCTCTAGCTCTGCTTATCCTAGTTCTGTCACTTCATTCTGTGCATTGTGTCCATGATAAAGTAATGCTGGTTTGAACTAGATTAGGTTTCTAGTATGAAATTACAGTGGGCTGGTTTCTGTAGTGACTTGTGCCTGCAGACATGCAGTGGAAATGAATTAAATATATGGATTAAACCAGAAGGGAATCTCAGAAACATTTAACAGTTTCCATAATTCTTTTTTCAGAAATACAGGAGAAACTTTCTTTTTATTAAATACTACTAGCCCAAGATAATGTGAATGCTTATATCTGCATGAATGTATCTTCTAGAAGAGGTATAGGAAAGTATAGTTGATTAAAACCCATATGTTTGAAAGATTGCTTATGAACAAGCTGACACAGTTAAAAAAAGCCTAATAATAGACAAGTTTTGGCTTTTGTATCACCTTCCTCAACTTAATGTATTTTATAGACCTTGCAGGTTTATCTTAGTTGATTGCTTTTCTTATTCCTATCTTTTTGTCTTCTGTCATGTTGCTCTTTATGACTCTAGAGAGTATCCAGCCTTATCATTTGTTGGGAATTGTGATTATAACTTAACCAGGAGTGACTCTTTTTCTTTTGCATTAAAATTACTTTTATGAAATTATTTTTGAGAAAAAGAAAAGTAAGTACAGTCCTCCCTCTACATTTATGGGTTTGACCTTCACAAATTTGATCCTTTGCAAGGCAAGTAATTGCCTCCTCATTCTTTTTTCTCCTTCCAACCCTTCATTGCTCACCCTGGGCTTGTGAGCCTTGTGCTCAAAACGGAGTTTTTTTTCTCCTTTTGGGTGAGGAAAGCCCCCCTTCCACTGCTGAGGGCATGGCCTCTCAGCCATGTGGTTGCACATTCTGCTATGTATTGGCTGCTCATTGGTCAGATGCTCCTTTCTCAAGTTGGCCACCGAAAGTAATTAGAACTCCAGAACTCCCCTCTTCTCTATCTGAGGGAAAAGTACTGGTAAGGCTTTAGGTTGTCTTCTCCCCCGCCCCCCACAATATGCTGGGACTAGAGACAAAGGAGTGGGAGGGGGGGAAATCAAGAGGGGAATGAGAGGGGAATGAGAGGGGAATTGTGGGGGTGGGGGAGTTATTCACGTTTTTTCCACTTTTGTGAGGGTTCTGTGCCCCTAGCCCTCGCAGATGTGGAGGGGCTACTGTAATTACCTTTTAAAAGTTGCAACCAACATGACAGCTATTTTTTGGTTCTTGGAATTTGCTTTAATTAGTTCTAAAAGTAATTATACAGGCTTGGGCTCTGCCTTCACTCAAACTGTACTTTTTTTACTGCCTTGAGGTGCTCTGGTACACTGTCTTTCTGCATACTGCCAACTCCTGAGCAACCTAGTCATGCCCTTTAATCACAAATTGCAGTGGTTGAACATTATCAGAGTGGAAGCCAAAATAAGACAGCTGATATTCATGGAAGTATAATTACATTTGGAGGAACTCTTTGTTTTTTAAAAATCTTTAAAAATCTAAAGAAGGCACCTCCACCTCCCAAAGTATTTCACTGGAGTCACAATGTGGACTTAGTGGGCTTGTGATAGTGAGTTTCAGAAAGAAAAAGGAAAATTGGTAGTAGGCCTGTTGCAGAGACATAACTGAAGGCATAGCATGCTGGTTTGTATAGGAACACACCTGTTGGAGGCAAAAATACTTTGGAAAGTTTTGTTTCTACTCTCACTTGTATAATGTAGATGATCTTTCTAGAGCAGCAACCGTGGTGTTGCTACCTGGCGGCCTGTATGCTGTTGGTACTATTTTATTTAGGAGAAAGAATAAGGCAAATTAACAATAAAATGGCAATTAACTAGTGTAAGCAAAACATACATCTTTCCTTTTGGTGTTCTGTTTTGAGAAGTGAGTCAGAAATAAGGCAAAGTGCGTATGAAAAAAAAAGCAAATGAAGTAGGACAGCCTTTCAAACTCTATTTGTTTCTTCTCTCTTATGAAACTATGCATGTGATGGTAACTAAAAAACTTTGTGAAAGTTGTAAGACTATTCATTGTGCTACTGATATCAAAATAAAAGGTAAAAATATAAGTTTAGCCTGGTTAATTTAAAGAAAATAGAAATATATACACAAAGATTAGCAACACTATTCTTGAGAGAGCCTGGAACCTGAAAACTTAAAATGCTTGACTAAAGTCCTGTGATATGTTTTATAGTTTTGCCTTGTGTGTCCTGGCTGAGCCAATGTGGTGTAGTTTTGAGCGTTGAACTAAGACTGTTGAGGCTGGGATTTAATTCCCCGCTCAGCCATGGAAACTGGCTGCGTGACTTCAGGCATGTCACACACTCTTAACCCTGGAAAACACTGTGATAGGCTCACCTTAGGGTTGCCATCCATTGGAAAAAAGTTGAAGACGCACAACAACAACAATCCAGTGATATTATGCAGTACAAATAGGAGATTACTGTTTGTAGCTAAACTGTCTGCCTTTAATACTGCCATATTAAGATTCAAAATTATCATGTAATTATGTAATATTAGTGTTGTTCCCCTCCTCTCCTTGATTTTTTTTTTTAAATTTTGGGTAAGGAAAATCAGTTTACTCTGTGTACTCAGTCCAAGCACAGGTCTACTTTTTGAGTGGAGAGGTGTTATATTTTTCTCATAACAGTGAAAGTAACAAGAATTTGTAGTCCTTGAATTTGTTTTGGATAAAACTTTTGTTTATGCTGGCAGCTGGCATATAATTCTATCCCTTCTTCCTTTTTAAAATAACACCTTTTTGAAGCTGTGTATCTGAGATGGGTGTGGCATTCTCATGCACTACATTTTTTTAAGTACTGTTAACAAAAATCCTGTATTGAAACATGTTCTGAATCTGGAGGGAATTGGGGTTGGAAAGTAACAACATAGTCTTCCTCTGCCCTGCATTGCCTTGCTGTTTTCAGAAACGTACTTCATTCTTCCTTTGGCTACTTGTCACCATCTGTGGTACCATATGTAACAAATGTATGATTTTAAGCTAGATCGAAACAGTAAACAGACAAAAATAATTATGCTGTCATTAAGTAATGAAGCTGATGGCATATATCTCAATAAGGAATGTGTTTTCCCACTTTTTCTTTTTTCAATGCTACTTTGTGTTCTATGGCTTTCTTTTTCTCCCATGGCTTAGTATAAGGTTAGGTTATGACTTTATTTCTACAGTGTCTTGAACCCTTTAAAATGAGGGTGATGCTTTTAATTGTACTGTTTGCTCAGTGTAGTTCATTCTGAGCTAAATCCAGCATAGCTAGCAAATGTCATAGAGTTTGTTTCCTTTCTCTTCCCCATCACAATCCTAGGACCTGCCCAAAAACCAGGTCATGAAGGTTTTGTGACATTTAGGTATTTGAGGGGATGAGGGGATTACAATTGAAAGAGCAGATATTTTCTTACACTGTTTCGAAAAAACATATCCAGTACAGGGTATAGCTGGTTTTTGTTGTAATTTTTCTTATCGAGTGTCTCTGTTCTTCTTGGAGTACTGAATTAAGAAACATAATTGCTCTTGTTATCTTTTTTTCTCTAGTGACCTAAAGAATTGTAGTAGTCTCTTGAGGAAAGTGTATAAATGAGACCCAAATACTCACTCATATTGTTAAGGTGGTATGGTTATTTTAAAAACTGAAGAAATGGAACTGAACTGTTGCGTGTTGTAGAAAAATTAATCTTGACCAGTTTCTAAGTGGAATGCTTTTAACAAACTAATTCAATGCATTTCTGATAACCAATAGTGCAATCCTGTATATATCTATTCAGACTTTAATCCCATTGAAGTCAGTCTGATTATTTGTATGTGATGTACATAGATTGTAATTTACATTCTTTCTGAATGATATCCTTGGTCTGTTTATGAAAGTAGATAACTTATGAGTAAATATGGATAGGATTACAGTTGGCCATCTACATTTGTGCATTTCACCTTCACAGATTTGATCGTTTGCAAGTTTCTCCATCCCCCGCGTCACACTTTAAGGTCTTCTTTTCCAGGGGAACACTCCTTGTCTGTGGCTCCCATCAGGCTGCGCAGCCCTTTAAAAACATGCCTCTTGTGTTCTTCCTCCTGCAGCCACTGTCTAGCCAGCTAAGGATGGCTCACAGCCCCATTTCTCAGCACCACAAATCCTTTCCTGATGCCCCACACACACCCAAGGAAGAAGATGGGCAAGAGGGAGGAAGTATAGGGCCTCCATGTTAGCCTTTTCCTGACATAGTTTGGACCCTGTATGCCCATTCCTCACCATTCCTTGGCTTCCCTCCCAGAGACATACACACGCATTTTTATATTTGTGGTTTGCCCACTTTTGTGGGAGTCCTGTGCCCCATCCCTAGCAAATGTGGACGGCCAACTTTATACTGTTGATATTTTAGTGACACAAAGTTGTTTTTAACATAGTAACTAAAGACTGGTGTCTGGTATCCATTACCTGGGAGTAAGCTGCCCCAGGATCAGTTTTATTGTTTATTTGTTGTCTTATACAATTTTGTCCCACTGTTTCTCTCCTCCTCTAAAATTAGATTCAAGGCAACCAACAACAAAACCATATAAAACTATTAAATCCATTGAAAATAAAATGGATTAATTACAATGTAAGGACAGTTAAAACATTTCTGTAAAGGAAATAAAATTATAAATTTCTGGTTTTGGGTTGCTGCAACCCACCCAATGTGGCAGTTCCTCCCTTATTTGTAAGATTGAATGGATCTTACATGTGGGTAGAGATAGATAGGACTGTGTTATAAAATACTGAATGGCTCAGCTGCAGCAGCTAAAAATTGCCTTACTTTTTCTGCTGCAATAAAGGCCCTCAAAATAATTGCAATTGCCTTAAGGATGTATTTTTGCATGATTTGTGGAATATACCATGTACCAATGTTTTGGGTGAAATATCTATATGTCATGGTGTAGATTCTATGAATGATAATGCACTTTCCATATAGAGAAGTGTTTAGTAATAATCCAAGAGCCTCTTGACATCCTTTTGACATTTCCCGGAATAGTTGCAAGAAATCCAGCCAAATGTACTCGAAAGCCTTTAAAATACCAATATGTTGAGTAGCACCTTATCTCTGTAAGTGCATCTAGGAGAGGTTGTTAATTACCAATATATTTACAATAGCTCATTGAAATTATACTAAGGATCCTTAAAACTAATATTCAATATTTCTTATTATTCTTATACTTTTAATTCTATCTGAACTTTTCAGCAGGAAATAGATTCTAGTGGACAGAGTGTGGTGGGTTCTGCCATAAAATGGTTGACATGAGAGGTCTGTCCGTTCACTAAATTGCCCATTTGTTCAGTATGTGGAGGCCAGACTGTTTGAAAGATTGCATCTCCCTACTGAGCCACCAACATCATGCGCTTTTCTGGTGAGGACACAGGAAAGGACCTTCTCAGTGTTTGTTCCAGGGTGTGGAATTTCCTTTCACAGTGGATTCTGGTGGCTTTCTTTCTCTTCTCTTTTTACCAGCAGGCAAAGATTTTCTTATTTAAATAGGCCTTTGGCTTTTAACGCCTATGGCAGAAAGGCCTTTTAATGGTGTGTGCTGTTACGTTTTTTTAAACTATGTTTTTAAAGTGTTTAAAACTGTTTTTAATTTTTTTGCCTTTAACAAAATGGTTTATTTAGTGTTTTAAAATGTTCATGTTATTAATTTAGCAGTATTTTGTTTAGATTTGATATAAGCCCCCCCACGTCTTGTGCTGGGAAAAAGGTGGGAGATAAAATAAAGTTCAAATGTTGGGGGAGGAGTGAGGCTTTGTTTAATACCAAGGAGAGATAGTTCTGTGTACCACAATACTTATGAGTGCTGTTTTGAGGGCATTAGAAATCACCCAATATTATGGTTCTCAGTTATTTGTTCTTGCTATTGAAATATCAATAGTATAAAAGGAGCTCTTTTACCTAGCTTTTTTTTATTTTAGTGGAAACTAGACTTTGTATTAAAACAACCTCAATTACTCTATTTAAATAACTGTTGTTGTGATTATTTTATTGTCCATCTGGGTTGAGGACTCTGAAAAAAGGACCACTATTCTTCCGCTGCCTGGCATTTTTATTATTCCAAACTGCCTCTGGCTTCCATATAGGTCACCTAGTAAAAATGATCAGTGGTGGGCAGGTATGAACTGGTGTGGGTAGGGAGGATGACAGAGCTTGGAAAGGAGGGAAAGTGGGGAATGGAAGTACACCAGTTTAAGGTGGCAGGGTGCTGGTTACAGGTACAATAGGAACTTCCTCTGGCCTCATCTTTCATTTTTTCTGCTAACCTCCACCAGCGGTTTAAGAAGGGGCAAAGGTGGATTGAGGAAGAAAAAGCATGGTAGAAGAACAGGGTGTTTTTGGTGATTTAATTAGTTTATACAGTACTTATGTAAGTATTGGGGCAGAGGTCCTGGCATGTTCAGATCTATCATGTTCAGATCTATCATATGCTGAACGTTTTTCAGTTGAGCAAAATGCTGAGTCTTATTCTTCTATCTTTCATGACAATAAAGCTTGACACCTTTCTGGCGGCCATCTGGCAAGTTACCTACCAAAGGTACATAATTTCATCTTCTCTCCACCATCCTATATACATTTGAAATGTGTCCACCTGCCCCAAAATGTTGGAGGAGGGAACCTCTAGTATAATGCATTTCTTTACCTAGGGAGTAAACATTACTTTCAGGGAGGATATTGGGCCATGGGCAGTACTAGTCTTGTCCTTTAGCTACAAAGAGCTATTGTATTTATGTAGTGTTGCATCTGGTATGAATTCCATTGTTCTTGGACTTATGTTTTGTAGATTTTGTTTTATATATTATTGTCTATCCCTCATTATCAATTCAGAGCTAGAGGACCTTTTAAACTTTATTCTGACCATGGTCTAGTTTTGCTGGTGTGTATGTGCCTTCATGTCACCTGCTGACTTATGGAGACTCCATGAAATTGATAGGTATTTCTTAGGTAAAAAATACTCAAGAAGTGGTTTTGGCAGTTCGTCCTCTGAAATATAGCCTACAGCACCTGGTATTTGTTGGTCTCCCATCCAAGTACTAACCAGGAATGACACTGTTTAGCTTCCCAGATCATAAGAGAGCTGCTGCCTAAGGCATTGCGGTCCACCTAATTTCCTCAGAATTGTGTATATATGAGTTCTCCTCCACTTTTTTTTGTCTGTAACTTTATGATTTGGATACATATGGATATCACTGGATATTGTTGTTTGCCTGCTGTTTAGACATTAGTTTGTTGTGCAGTCTAGTGTTAAGGTAAATTTGTGGCCTCACATACAAGAAGATAAAATACAGTGAAGATATACTTGATGTGAATTAAATGAAGACCACGAATGTCCGAAGAATGTCCCCACCCATTTTAAGAAGAAATTGCATCTAGTGCTGCTTTGTAGTTAGACCTGTGAAGCTCACAAGGAGAATAATAAGAGCCACCTGTTTCCCAAATTAGTTGAAAGTGAACAGTAGAAAAGTACAAATGTTTTCATGTTTTCCCAGGCTGCAAACTAAAAAAAAACACTTGAGCAGTGACAATAATCAGTGTTCTGAATGCTTTTTTTGACATGGCAAGGGATAGAACTATTGTAATTATTCATTCTTTATCAAATACAGCAAAGGCAACAGTGCTACACATACGTCCTGAAAATAAGTTCCTTTGAACTCAGTGGGATGTCTGAGTAAATTGATTTATAAAAATATTCAATCTTAGCTAGTCAGCTAATCTATGTGGAGTGGTTTTGTGTAAGTAAGTTGTTTTGTTTTCAGTTTCACCTGAGTGCCATCTTGTAGAATCAGTATGTTCTTAGATAATCAGCATAGAATCATAGAAATGTAGAGTTGTAAGAGACCACACGGGCCATCCAGTCCAACCCCCTGCTATGCAGGAACACCCTCAAAGCACTCCCGACAGATGGCCATCTAGCCTCTGCTTAAAAACCTCCAAGGAAGGAGACTCCACTACACTCCGAGGCAGCATGTTCCACTGCCGGACAGCCCTGACTGTCAGGAAGTTCTTCCTGAGGTTCAGGTGGAATCTCCTTTCCTGCAGCTTGACTCCATTGCTCCTTGTCCTGGTCTCTGGAGCAGCAGAAAACAAGCCCACTCCTTCCTCTACATGGCATCCCTTCAAATATTTAAACATGGCTATCATGTCCCCTCTTAACCTTCTCTTCTGCAGACTAAACATCCCCAGCTCTCTAAGTCTGTCCTCATAGGGAATGGCTTCCAGGCCTCTCACCATTTTGGTCGCCCTCCTCTGGACTTGCTCCAGCTTGACCATGTCCTTCTTGAACTGAACACAGTATTCAAGATGAGGTCTAACCAAAGCAGAATAGAGTGGTACCAGTACCTCCCTCGATCTAGACACCATACTCCTGTTGATGCAGCTGAGAATTGCATTGGCTTTCTTGGCTGCCACATCACACTGCTGACTCATGTTCAGCTTGTGGTCTATGAAAACTCCTAGATCCCTTTCACATGTACTGCTATCCAGCCACTTGTCCCCCATCCTATATTTCTGTATTCCATTTTTTCTACCTAAGTGTAGGACCTTACACTTCTCTCTGTTGAATTTCATTTTGTTAGCCTTGGCCCAGTTCTCCAATCTATCCAGGTCATTTTGAATTTTGATCCTGTCCTCTGGCGTATTAGCAACCCCTCCCAATTTGGTGTCATCTGCAAATTTGATGAGCACGCCCTCTATTCCTTCATCCAAGTCGTTGATAAAAATATTGAACAGCACTGGGCCCAGGACAGAACCCTGTGGCACCCCACTAGTCACTTCTCTCCAGGATGAAAAGCAGCCATTCGTGATCACTCTTTGGGTTCAGTCGGTCAACCAATTACAAATCCAACTAACAGTAGCCCTGTCCAGCCTGCATTTTACTAGCTTCTTTGCAAGAATGTCATGGGGAACTTTGCCAAAGGCCTTACTGAAATCGAGATATGCTACATCCACAGCATTCCCTTCATCTATCAAACTAGTAACGCTATCATAAAAAGAGATAAGATTAGTCTGGCATGACTTATTTTTGAGAAATCCATGTTGACTTCTCGTGATTACCGCCTTGCTTTCTAAGTGATTAAAAACTGACTGCTTAATGATCTGCTCCAGGATCTTTCCAGGTACTGATGTCAGGCTGACTGGGCGATAATTATTTGGGTCTTCTTTTTTTCCCTTCTTGAAGATGGGGACAACATTTGCTCTCTTCCAGTCTGCATGTCAGTTGAGACACAACTGGGAACCAAGCTTTCCCCCTATATGCATGGGTTGTGCTTCTGTGCTATCCTCTTTGCTTATAAGACGCAGAGATTGCTTTTGATTTCAAAACTATTCATAGTTATTCATTCCATATCAGTTTGGGAACCTATATTTTTAACCTCTAGTTCGTTTGAACAAGCTATGACACCACCATAGTTTGTGGTCAGTGAACTGACTTGTGAACTGTCTACAGCTGAGTTTCTCAATCAGTGTAGAAACTCTGTGGTTCCATGAGGAGTTGCTAGAGGTTTCATGAGAGATTGTGATCAGGGTAAACATAAACATTTTTTGAAAGCTGAAGATACAATAATTTATATGCAGGGTTTCCCTCAGACTTGAAAACTATTTCAAGGGTTCCTCTAGGATACTTAAAGCTACATTATCCAATATTCAGTGATATACTGCACCTTAATATGGTACTTCTATTTTACTAACAGAGCAGAGCTGGCAGAGCTCAAAGACAGCTTGTTGGGAGTACCTCAGAAAAGATAAGTAGCACAGGTACCACCAACATTTCCTTGAAGAACCATCTGCCACATTCCATTATTTCAGACCTTTCTTGAGCATACCATTTACACAGACATGATGGTATGTCTCAGAGAAAGGCACAAAAATTTCTTTGCAAGAGCAGTGAAAATGTTGTTATGATACAGGAAGGTGTGCTACGACAAGAATAAGATAAATCAAAAGTAGTAATACAGAACAGGTGAAAGTCAACAGGTTTCCTGGTGAAAGCCATTTATGAGATAACACCATGTAACTACTAGTTGTTGAATGGGAAGAAGCTGTCAGATTTTGCCAGACTCTTTTAAGAGTGTTACTATCAAGTGATATTTTTATCACCTTCATATTACCTACATCATAAAATTAAAATAGGCTCTTCCTGCTTTGAATGAAATACAGCCATTTTTAAAAACTGTCCTAATTCAGTGACAAGCTTGGGGGATACATATTCAAATTGTTGATTCACCCCTTGGTCTTAATATGCATTCATAAAAATGACCTTGGGAAAAAATATTTTAGGAGCATTTTCCTATATTTCTGTACTGCTATTTTTCAGAAATGAACTAAAGTAACTTCCATGTGCAAACATCTAATTTAACAGCTAAATTCAGAAATCCAACAGCTCTGCTGTTCACAGATACTCATTTGATGATTTGAGATAATTAAGCTTCCTTATTAAAAAGCCAATTAATGACTTAATCAGCAAAATTATATTCAACTTTTCATTACATGAAATAGGAACACAGTGGAAACACAAGGACAGACTTGTTTCATAGGACACTCTCCTCTCCAAGACTACTGGATGACACTGGCTGAAACTTTTATATTAGTAATGTAATGAATAGCAGTGTAAAAAGGTACATTTAAAAAAATGTTTCCGCCCACCAAACACAAAATGCAAATATTCAGAAGCAGACAGTGAATGGTTCATTTAACCATTCACTTCTATAGCTCAGTTTTTAATCAGGAGTTATGACACATCACTCTACTTAGTTTATCAAACTTTCCTCTCTCAAAGGTGGCTCCTCGTTTAACAAATTCACTGTCCAGTTGTCATCTCTAATAAAGTATTCAGCTGTAATGAAGCACTAGTGCAACTGGCTTACAAGCAGAGTTAATTCCCCCCCCCCCCCGCTTTGGTAAAATTTTTAAATTCATGCCTGTTTGGTTCTGTCTTCTGTACATATAAAGTCTCCTCTCCTTAGGCAGTCAAAAGAAACAGAAAGCTTCTACTTACAATTTTAAATGAAGCACGGTTCCCTCTTTAACTAGTACTCGGAGCTTTGAATAGTTTTAAACCTTGATACCACACTTTCTCAACATTTTTACCTCTGCAGATGACCAAGACAGGAAGAAGGCCGTGAGGATATAAACATTTTGATCTCTTCTGGAATCTTGCTGTAATAATCCATACTTCTCCAGAACTTTGTTGCTGTATAAGTCATGGATTTAGAGTTATTTGGCTACCAATTATTGAGCAGATTTTTTAATGGCTGTATTTTGCTGAAAGTAGGCAGCTTTATGGTGCAAAGTCAAAAATACTGCTCTATGATAACACTTACAGTTGGACTATGGTACAATCCAAAGTTGTGATCTGAACCAAAACACCAGACTTATATGCCTTTTCTCCATTTGTTGTAGGAGCATGATATACCTATATCTGAATTTCTTCTCTTTTGAATTCACTTACTATGCACACTTTTCAGGTTAACAAAGCCAACCCGCTCCCCTCAATTATATAGTTTAACAAAGCAAAGCTTGAAGACATTATTTAAAATACCATACACATAACTTAAAGATTTTATTATAGCAAGGTGTGGTGAGTTGAGTTGGGAAAAGGGAATATGGACAAATTGGTAGATGACACAGTCTTCAAACTCAGATACACTTCAGAAAGTCAATATTTTGACAAACAGGAATAAGGCCATTACTTCCATGCTCTGTTTGTGAACTTGTCAAGTTATCTGGCTGGCCACTGTTAGAAATGGTGCTTGACTAAATGAACCTTGATCTGCCTGGGCAGGAATCCTCTTATGTTGTTAGGCAACAATCAAACTCTGCTAATACTGTACTGTGTTTCAACATTTCGGTGCCAGGTGTACTGAAAGCGTTTTCTCTTTCCGTGGTTTAATATCCCATAAAATCATCTCTTCTTTTAATTTTCCCTTTGCTTTCCCTTCCCAATTTATTTGCACAAAAATTTTCACCTCTGTCTCCTCCCTCCAAATAGAAGTCTTTTTTTTCTCGTGCAGTCACCTTTGTATCATACTCCACCTCTGTTTAGAAGTAGTAGTGTGGGACTGAGACCAAGGGGCATTTGTCATAAATCTCCTTGAATCTGATTTTTTTACATTCATGGGGAATTATCTTCCTGGGTATTTCAGTGATCTCTGACACCTCTGATCATGTTATCTTGCTGGACCAGCTTGATCAGATAGGAATGGGAGGCACTGGGTTAGAGTGGTTCTGCTCCCATCTTTGAGCATTGGTTTCAGAGAGTAGCATTGGGAGATTTCTGTTCAGTCCCACGTCCATTAAACTGTTGAGTCCCACAGAGTTCCATCTTGTCCCTCTTGTTGTAATATCTATATGAAATTTTTGGGAAGAGTTTTGTGGTGAAGTACCATCTGTATGCTGATGAAAATCACTGTATGCTGTGGTTGCTCATTTATGAAGTGCACCCAATCTGGAGGTCAGACTGGTGCCTGTATTGGCTTATTTTTAGCACCAATTCATGCTGTGGCTTTTTATTAAAGAATTTTGGACCTATTTTACTTTTAAGTGTTACTTTATTTTCTCTTGTTTAAATTCATTGGTTTTAATTAGAATTGTTTAAATTGTTTGTATTGTGTTATCTGTTTGCCACTCTGAGATCTCATAAGAAAAGGGCAGAATAAAAATATTTTAATAAATAATACATTTCAAGAAAGAAATTATATTGATATAAAATAATGGAAATTAAAAGTCCTGGATATGGTAGAGATAGAAAAGTTAACATTTTCACTTAAAAATAAGCCAATCCAGAACTTTGAAAGAGAATGGCAAGAAGTGATGAATTGGATAAAAGAATAAGAAAAGGAAGGAATAAAGAAAGATTGACGAAAAGTAGATAATGTAAATTAATGATGTAATAGATAAAGCATAAGTTGAAATGTAACAATGTTAAAAGTAATAGTGTAAGATTGTTTGTTAAACAGAAACAATGCATGTATGGAATGTAGACACAGACTCAACTGAAAAAAAGATGCTTGGAAGCAGGGAAGGGTTTTTTTATTGTTTTATTCAAAATTTTAATAAAAATACATACTAAGTAAATAAATAAATAATACATTTCATCCTGCAAGCATGGTAGTGCATTGCCTTGGCATTAGGACTTTTCTGTCAGAATGCATTCTTTATCAAGTTTTCATATACATTGTTTTATTTCTTTTTCAAGAATTACATGAAGAATCAGGCAAGGCGTAGAGGAGCCTATTCATTCATCATTTTTAGAGTCCTAGATGTTCACCACAGCTATGGCTTACAACAAAAAACTCCAGCACCTTAATCTGGTGCTGTTAGGTTGCTAGTCTCTTTGAGGACATGTAAATTATACTATATTACCTGAGTATCCTATTTTTGTTTTTGTTGTTAAAAAAATTATTTTCACTCTGAAAAGACAGCAGATAACGATCTCAACAGCAATGTGTCTTGCTAAAATAGAAGCACAGTGTGTATCTAGTCACCCAAGATGAGCTTGTGAAGCATGTTCTGTGGAGCTGCAAAGATCAGTAACTGGATACGAGATTCGTAGCATTTAGTCAAAACTTTCTTCAGTCTCCCAGATGCGGATGGTGGCAGGTTGAGATTCCCTGTTGGGATCAAAAGGCCCCCATGAAAATTTTGCATCTGTGGGATATAGGTTCTGGGTTCAGTCCATTAATTCAAATGAAAAATAGTGAGGAATGTCCAAGTTTTGTGCATTTTAACAGTTTTTAATCAATTTGGTGAAAGCATATAACTTTTACATTTATTTTCTAACTGATGGTATAAACTCAAAAGGCACCCTGAACTTTGACCATTTTCAGAAAAATCTCTTTTTCAGCTAGATCAGATACAGAGCTATAAGACAATCAAATAAATGATAATATTGATCTTCCATTTTTTATTGATAAGAAATGGGGTCTTTGGCAGTTGTAATTGTTTGACATGATAATTGGGTGAGTTTTTGTTTGGCCTCTTACTGGTTATAACTAGTTCCCGACTTCTAATGATGAAACAATGTCTTGTCAAAATTGATTTGACTGTCTTGTTACCCTGCATCTGATCTCAATTAACCATTTTCAGAATAGTCTTTTTCTTTCTCATGTTCAATGTGACTTTCAACCATCTTAGTTGTTTTTCTGTTACAGTTGTATGGACTGGAACAAGACATCTTGTCAATAAATTGTCCAGCTTGTTGTAATGAAGTGGCTTGTAGTTATCAAAGACCTTCTTAAACAGCTTAATTGTTCACAACTCTTTCTGCTAGAGTGCCTCTCTAGAAATGAGACAGCAGTGCATACAATGACACAGAAATTAACTGGCTTTTTTCTAATTAGTTGTCTGTCTCAGTCTGTACAGGCCAGTACTTCTCAAATTGTTTAGGTCTGCTGGTGAACAGCATATTAGTTTCTTGCCAGTATCTTTCCCCACCCCCAACTTCAGCAAAGCACAGGTGGTCAAAAACCTTTGGATTTTGGTTGTGTCAGGCTTCTCAATATATCTCCCATGGGCAAGTTACAGTTCTCCTATTCAACCACCTTCAGCTATCCAAAGATATTTCAATTTGTATTGTTTGGGGCTCACTTAAATTTCTTAAGTCATTGTTGTTCTGTGTCTTCAAGTCGTTCTGATTATGTTGACCCTAAGGCAAAGCTATCATAAGATTTTCTTGGCAAGATTTGTTAGGAGGGATTTTGCCTTTGTTGCCTTCTGAGGCTGAGAGAGTGTGACTCTCTCAAGGTCACCTAGAGGGTTTCTGTGGCCGAGTGGAGATTTGAACTCTGGTCTCCAGAGTCATAGTTCAATGCTCAAACCATTACTATGACGCCTCTCCTTTGTCAATCAGCTGTCTCCTTAAGATGGGACATTATTTAATAATATTCAGATATCTTCTGATTGTGGGTGGTTTATGCATGCTGAGATAAATGGGTGTGAATGGCAGCTTTCAGTTGCTTAGACAAGGCAGTGAATATTTTGAATCAGTATTAGAGTGTGGCTAGAAATTGAATGGTCGTGCCACTTGACGCAGACAAAATGGAGGTGCTATTAATGTGTGATTTATTTGCCCAATTGAGTGTTGTTCAGCCTTTTCACAGGGAGTGACATAAGGCGGGGAAACAGACCAGCAAAACTTCATGTATCAGCACAAGATGATCAGGTTCATAGATTACTACTAAAAGATCAGAATGTTGAGAGGGGTTTGTTCTTGGGTCCAGTATTGTCATTAGTGATGCAGGTGGCACCAACATGAATCTTATCAGATGAGGATTATAGAATACTAATTATAATTCTACCTGGAAAGAAACTACTGAGCTACAATTATCTGTACTGCCTAGCAGCTTCTAAATTGGGTTAACCCAGTTTAGTATATGAGGAGCTGCCTTTGAAAATGCTCCAAAAATTTCATATGGTCCAAGATAGGACTGGTAAGATTGCTCACACCATTCAATCATATTATTATGCTTCATAAACTACATAATATTTCATTTTGTTTTTATTCTGCTTTAATATTGAGGTGTTGACATCATGAATTACCGTCCTCCCTCCGTATTCACGGGTTTTGATTATTTGATTATTCATTAGTTGAGTGTGTGCCTTCCCCCTCATACTTCTCCTCCCATTCCTTTGTTAATTCCCTGGATGTGCTGTGCCTTCCTTCTCCATGCCTGGGCAAAAGGGAAGAGGAGGGGAGAGCACCGTGCATGGAGAAAGAAGGTAAGCACATGTGCCTTCCCCCATTCCCTTGCCTTTTGCCCTGGTCTGCATGCCTTCCCTTTCCGCACCTGGGCAAAAGGCAAGAGAATGTAAGGGAAAGCACCATGCACAAAGAAGGGAGGTGCTTTCTCCTTTCCCCCATTCCCTTGCCTTTTGCCTGGGCAAAAATGCCTTCCTTCTCCAAACCCAGGAAAAAGGCAAGGGAATTGGTAGAAGTGGATGAGCCTCATCCCCATTCCCTTGCCCTTTGCCTAGACATGGAGGGAAGGGGAGGGAAAGATGCACCCTCCCCCCATTCACTTGCCTTTTGCCCAGGTGGAGGGAAGGAAGGAACAAATGCTGGGGCAAATGGCAAAGGAGTGGGAGGGGGGAGCCCTGGAAGGGAATGGGAGAGGAGCATGGGGGGAGTTATTTGCCTTTTTTACACTTTCATGAAAGTTTTGCTCCCCGAACCCTTGCGAAAGTGGATGGGCCACTGTATGTTGTATGTTGCATGCTTTTACTTTTTTTTTGTAAGATGCTTAGAAAGCTTCAACCATTTAGAGATATCAAATCTGAATAGAAAGACAGGTATTCACATTCTGTAAGTAGTATAATATCAGTCAGAACTCTGGGGTTCAAAAATCATTCACAACTGAAGATAAATTTAATAAGTGAATGAAGGTATTAAAAGCGCTAAGTTCTTAACATCTAAATGACAATAAACTGATGGAATCTGTTTTGTTAAGCAAAACAGAACAGATTTGAACCAAATTGGTATCTGTTATTTTATAACATTTCCAATTTCAGTAACAAATGCTTAATTAAAGACAGATAGTGCCTCTAACAGCAATATTAGTATATGTTGATCTATTGAACTGAATGAATGTCTGTAGAAGTTATGTAAATTCATGGTTGTATGGACTTGATTTTATAGCTAGCCATCTGAAATTCTTTTTCTCTCTTTGAGGTAGAGAATCCTACCTTGTATAAAGAGCTACCAAATGTGTGAATTCAGCAGAAATGTTTAATTTGTCATATTATTATTGGTTAAACTTTCATCCAGACATTAGAAAATAATGTAGATAATATAAAACCTGGGACATTTTTCCTCCTATGTGACACAGGGCACAGCAATACTTGGTGTCTAGTCAACGTTTTAATTATGTCAGTTAAATGTAAATAGTACTCTTCAGAAATACTTAAAAGATTTTATACAAAGGCGTAAGTTACTAATCTTAATGATTGGTACTTAATATTTTGGGGTGTTTCTCTAACAATTTGGGTATATTTTCCTTCTGTTAATACTTTCAGTGTTAATCATATACAATAGTATATCGGCACAATTCTGACTCTGGCTGTAGGGGTTAAAATTCTGCATACTTCAGAAATCTTCTTCTGGTCTCAGAAATATTCTGTCAGCAGCACCCTGTTCTGCTAACAATCAGCTGAGAAAGTAAATTGCCAACCGAACTGCTCTGCTAGCTAAGGTTTCCCAGCGCAAGAGCAAAACATGGGTGGAGAAGGGGAGAGGAATTCAGTTACATCAGGTCCAAACTCCAGCCAGAGTACAGATCAAAATTAGGCATTTAGTCATAAGAAATTTTCAGGACCCCTTGTCTAGAGAGGGATTTGGATTCCATAGGTTGAACATTTAGTGCACAGTTGGCTAATTAAGATTGTGCTCTTAGTCTGATGCACTGTTTTACTAGTTATATTTAAGAACATGTGACCAAAATGATGCATGGCAGCACGCAAGTATTTGTAACTTGAACTGGCAGAGAAACATGCAGAAGTTCTCTGTGAATGGGTAAAATTTCAGGTCAGCAGGTAACTATACTAAAGGATATCAAGTATCTTAGTTCAGGTAAAACAGGCAGCTTAGAGGAAGTTGAAAGTCCTGTCTGTCACAGCGGACTAATTTTTTTCTGGAATTAAGGGTTTTCTTTTATCTGGGTTATTTAATCTTTTGCCACTGTGCTGTATCTGTACAAAATCAAAAATGCTGCAAAACTGCATAATGAAGTAGCAAAGCGATTTCACTTCTACACAAGTAATCAAAAATAAACAAAGCAAATCTTACATTACAGCAACATGAAGACTGTGTCTTCAATGGCATATTTGTATTTTCTCCCTTAAACAAGTGATCTACAGTGCAAATGTATACATATTTATAGAAAAATGAGATCTACAATGCTTGCTTCCAAGAAAGAGTGCTTGATTTTATGACTGAGTAGGGTGTTATTTCAGACATAAACCCAATTGAATTCAGTAGTACCATTCCCAAGAAAGTGCAAATAAGATTACAGGTGTAGTAATTTGAACCCTATACAGCATTTTAAATAGGATTTGCTTTAGTAAATTTTAAACTGTTTACCTGGGTAAGTGTAGCTTAGCGATAGAGAGACATTATACACTTCTAAAATTATGAAATGGCCAAAAGTATGTTGTTAACTGTCATCAACTTTGACTTATGCCAACCCTATGAATGAGAGATTTCCAGGTCACCCTATTCTCAACTACCCTGCTTAGATCTTGCAGATTCAGGGACATGTTTTTCTTGATTGAGTCTATCCATCTGTAATGTCTTTCTCTTTTCTCACAGCCCAAAATATACACTGTGTATAATTTTCAGAGATTATGGAGAATTACGTGGAAACCTCTGATTTTGCAAACAGGAATTTTATTTTCAGCACATTATCTTTAATGCCCATGAGATGGCGCTCATCTCTTTCATTTTCAGTGAAACAGGCGTGTTGCAAGATCTATGTAATCATATTACATCAAATCATTTTAACTTAAGGCAGGGAGAAATGGTTTTGCTTTATGCTAATAAAAGTTATATTGTCAAGTTAATAACAGAATGCATGGAAACATCATTTAACTCTGTTGTATCTCTGTTTTAGACAGAAGAATAAAGACTGCTGTCTAAATAGTTAGGTTACAATAATATATTACTAACGATACTAGGGGAAACTATTGAAACATGAATGCAATCTCAATATTGTTGCTGTACATTAATTAGAAAATATTGTGGATTATGCTATGAGGTCTGTGCATAATGATATTGAACAGTATATATAGAGAGGATCTACGAAGCTGCTGACCAGTCCCAGATACCTACCAACTTTAAGCTTTGCATCAGTATATAGAAATGTTCTGGAACAGATAATTATGCAGTCCAACTGTAGGTACATAGCTAATACCAGCTGCTCAAGAAAAAATCCTGACTAACCTTGGCCTAAATCTAATTCTTCTAACTAACTAGGGTAGACCTAATAAATACATAAATTTGACTGATTCAGTGGGTCTGCTGCAGTTGGGAACAGCGATTGGATTTAGGCCCTGGCCTCTTTTTCTTTGGTAGCAGTTTAGTTGGTGTTACATGATTGGTAAAGGAATGCTGTCGACAGAGTATATCTTGATTTCAGTAAGGTTTTTTTTTAACAAGACACCCCTACAATATTTTAATTGTCAGTCTGCTGAAACAGATTTCCGTGCAGTTAGGGAGATTGGTAGCTGGCTGATGGACTGTATCCACGGAGTATGTGTATCCAAAGAATCTGCCTCAGTGGTTCCTTATCAGCCTGGAAAAAAAAAGTTACATTTGGAGTGTTACATAGTTCCATCCTGGTTCCAGTACTGAAAAACACAAAGCACCCCTTGCGTATTTTTATAAAATAACATGGGCAAAGGGAGAACTCTTGCTTATCTACTACAAATTACCCAAGTATCTACCTCTAGACCTACTTTATGTCCACTTTCTTTAGCAGACAGCAACAGGATTCAGTGTGATATTCTAGAGAGTATGTAGAATTTGACCAAAGCAGTTAACATGAGTTCCAGTAGATAAATGTAAAGCGTTCTGTTAAGGTAGGCAAAAATAAAGGCATAAAGGCAATGGTACATGGGAAAAAGTTCTGATCTAGGACTTTTAGTAGATCACAGTTGAAAAGATCCAGCAATTTGATGCAGTAGCTGAAAGGCTCAATGAGTTTCTGAGCTGCATCAAAAGAGGTCTAGAGTATAAATCCAAAGGAGTGATACCACTGTACCATTTTTACAGACCCCAAAAGTTGTCCTGTAAATTGGGAGTTCTTTGTTCCCACCCCCCCAGGAGCAAGTAACATCTCTCAACCTGTGGGGGATGTGATTGGCCTTAAAAAGCTTCCTCATCTTCTTTTGGGCTATACAGGGCATTCTTCAAGATAGACACTTATACCTGAAGTACTGTATCCAATCTGGACACTGAAGTTTAAGAAGGATATCAGGAAACTGCATCCAAAATAAGATAACAATGTTAATGGAGGGTGGGACTTAGGGACAGAGTCTTACAAGAAAGTTTAAAGGCAGTGGCTAACCAGGGAGGAGGCAATTGTGAGGTGATAAAATAGCTATTTTCAAATAAAAAGGCTGTAGCTGTACCAAATTTGACTGTGTGGCTTTAGAGAGTCAGACTTGAATTCATGAAGAGGAAGAAAGGGAATTTTGATTAACCATAAGCGAAAGGAAAGGTACTCTGTCCCTTGCGCACTGCTCACCAGAGCCCCACACATGGACGGGTCTTTGCGGGGGTTGGGGAGGAGCAATAATCCAGTATCAAGATCCCATAAATCTTCTAGGAAGTCCTGCCAATTGGTGATGTTGTGGTAGAGGGTTGCTTGCATGAACTGGTAGCTGGACTAGATAACTTTTGAACTGACCTCCAATTCTGAGATATTTTTTTTTCTGTACAGGTTTCAGATTGCATGGTTCACTGGCTATAGGTATCTTCAGAGAAGAACAGTTGCAAGAGGGATAGTTGTGTTAGCTTGTTGCCAAAACAAACCTTAAATATGGTTAACTATATTATTACATAGTCTGTAATGGAACAGAGTCCTTGTTTTATAGTGATTTATGTATCTAATGATAAACATTGTGTAAAGAATGTATTTTAAGAATCCCTGCTTAGCCACAGAAACCTACTGGGTGATCTTGGGCAAGTCATATTCCCTCAGCCTCAGAGGAAGGCAAAGGCAAGCCCCCCTGAACAGATCTTGCTGAGAAAACCCAAAGGTTTCCCATAAGTCGGAAATAACTTGGAAGGCACAGAACAACAACAACTGCAAATTACCTATGTGTTTTTGCCCTGAATAATATCTTCTTAATTGCCTTTTACTAAGATACAAGTTATTATAATGATCAGTTTTCTTCTTCAATTAACTAGAATTGCTTTTGAATCTTAGTACATCTATGTGGGAAGTTAGTGCAATAATGAGAGTACAGCTTGCACTACTGCCTTTTCAATGTGAACTTCTAGAAAAGAGTCTAGCATGAATTTTTTTACTGTCTCCTTTCACTTTCTTTGTCAGTTCTACAGTATATTCACTGCAACTGCTCTGCAGCTGGAGATGGAATCTTGACAAAGTGTTAACTAGCTTGCAGGTTTTTGAGGTGCTGCATGAAGACATCAGTGATAAGCCTTAACAGTGATTACGCAGAGCTATTTTTATTGCCCAAAATAGTTAGAAAAACAGCTGAGGAGGAATTGCCACAAGCCTCTCAGGAAGTAGGAAACAATGATTAAGTTTGAATCGTGTGCTGCACTTAGCAAGTATAAGACTCTATCAAAACATACTGATTTTGTTAGCATTTTAACATGGCATATTTGCATAAGCAGCTTCAATGAGGAGAGGGGTACACTAGAATATACTACCAAAAAAAGTCAATCTTAGATATTACCCTTGTCCTATTTTGAAAATGTTCACCGGGGTACAGGTCATATGCGCTTATTTATAAATACAATGTGCATGCATAAAATGTGCAAATCAGATTTCTCCAACTTGGGTCCCTCTTTCAGCACGTTGCTTTTTAATACACTTTTAGAGCAGCCTTCCTTAGCCCGGTGCCTTCCAAATGTTTTGGACTTTGAACTCTTATCATTCCTACTCAGCGTGGCCAATAGCAAGGAATAAGAGGAGTTTTAGAACTAAACATTTGGAACATAAGCTTAAGGGACATCTATAACAGAAGCAGTACATGTGTGAGAGATGAAGACTCTATGACTTCAGTACTACAAATGAAGCTGCAATTTCATGCTTTCCTGCCTAGCTGGTAGCAAGGATTGCAATGTATCCTAAGGTGACTGGGCTAATCCTTGATCCAGAATTACTAAAATTTCATTTTCTTGCCTTTAATATTTAAACAACACTATTGTTTATTTTTGCATTTAGAGAGTCTTCCACTGAAGAGTCTGCCATTATTGATTTATTCTTAGAGGATTGCCTCTAGCCTTTGATATTGATATTAGATCAGGATGCTAAATCAAACTTCCTGTAGTTGCTTTTTAATGGTGCCAATAAATGCAGTAAATATTCCTTTGCTACAGCTCCAGAAAACAGCACATATGCTAGTGTTGTATCTCTCTCACACATATATGCATATGTAGTAATCTTTGATATTCTCTTTAGCCAATAAGTAGACTTCATTTATATATTAACCACAAAATGGCAGTTCTGCTCAGGTAGGGCCCTTTTCATTTTTAAAAAATATTACAGTTAACAATTTTTCCATAAAAGTTTTTTTTCCTCTTGTAAAAGAAATTGGATAAAATTAATTAGTTAGAACTTTTAAAAATCTAATTACAGTAATCCCATTCTTAAAATAAATCTTTGCAAAAACACTAAATATCATTGGTTGTTTTGTTTTCACTTCATTTAAAAGATCAAGTTCACATTCTGTTGATCAAGTGGTGGCTATGGCCAGTTAAACCTTTGCCCAGCTTGAGGTAGTGTGCCATCTGAGCCTGTTCTGAGAGAAGAGTGGACCTGGCTAGTTGCACACAACTTAATCACATATAGATTGGATTAGCTTTAGCACTGTATGTAAGCTGCCTGTGGAAAATGTTCAGAAACTTCAACTGGGGCAAAATGCCGATGTGAGTTTATACTGATACCAGGGTTGGGAACCATATCACTCTTATTGTATCAGTTGTTAGTGTACTTCTGGCCCCTGTTAGGGTACTGTTATTTTTAGTGGCTTAATGGACTAGGATCACAATACTATACCACGTGAGATCACAAAGCAAGGCACTCCACTTCCAATGTTCACTATTACATGATTCAAAATGGATTCAGCAGCACAAACCCCTGCTTTTTTTTATCACTTTAATATACAGAAATTGTTCCTTGAAATTTGAATTATATAGTATTTGTTAGAGAGAGCCAACATTGTGTAGTGGTTTTTGTTTTCTTCATCAGGAGAGAAGGAGACCAAGATAGGTGAAGGAGGAGGAGGGGAAAGGGGAGAAAATGGGGTTGAAGAAAAAAATTGGGCTGAAGTGATCCCTTCATAAAAGATCCAAAGAATGCCTTACCATTTCCATTCATAAGCTGCATGCGCTTTTGTCTGAATAGAGTGACACACGGTGGCAACCAACTCTGAAAAAAGATACAGTGGTCCTTCCACGTTCACGAGAGTTTGGGTGCAGAACCCTTGCAAATGTGAAAAAACTGCAAATAACTCCCCTCCTTGTGATCTCCCTCCCCTTCCTTTAACTCTGGCGTTGGCACTCTCAGGGGGGAGAAAAAAGACAAAGTAAAGGACTTACCGGTAGTTTCTCCTCAGATGGAGAAGAGCAGAGTGCTGAGTTTCAGCATTCTTAGTACTTCTGGTTGTCACCTTGAGGAGGAGCTTTCTCCCAGAATGGAGGGGTAGGAGCCAAGAGAACACCTGACCAATCAGCAGAATGTGCAGCCACATGGCAGAGAGGACACGTCTCTAGCAGCAGAGGGCTTTGCTCACCCAAAAGAAATAGCACGTCCACTTTAAACACAAGCCTCTCAAGCCTGGGGTGAGGAATGCAGGGGAATGGGAGGAGGAGACGGGGAGGAAGCAATCACGTGCCTTATAAATAATCAAATTTGTGAAGGTCAAACTTGTGGATGCAGAGGGAGGACTGTAGTGTGGCGGAGCAGGAGCAGATGAGAAGAGGGGGCACTGCTGCAGCAGGTGCCATTGCCTGGCAAGAAACTGGAAATTGGAGTGATGGATCGCTGTTGAAAAAATAAGCTGCCACTTGATTCATACGAAAATGTGCACAGCTTATTAATATAAATGATGAGGCGTGTGCTAGGTCTTTTATGGAGGGATTGCTTCAATCCCCCCTTTTGCCTTTAACCTCCATTTTTTGTTTGTTTTACCTTTTTTACCTTTTTTCTTCCTTCTCTGTTTCACCCATCTTGGTCTCCTTCCCTCTTGATAAAGAAAGTGCAAAAAAAGGGGGGGGGTTGGGAGTGTTTCTGGTAGTAGACTAGACTGCTCTTCACAGGAAAGGATGAGAGAGAAACAGAAGGGCATATTCTGATTGGCTGGTTGACTGGCTGTCAATTCCACCATGACTCAGCAGCAGAGCAGCCACTTGACAGGCAACATGCATGCCAAGCCTGCTTACCTCCTTCCCTTTGCTTTGGAATCTCTCATGTGGCCATTCTGTTGTGGGGAGAAGATGGTCTGAGTGGCCTTTGAGCCTTTGGAGATCCCATGTGAGGACATCACAGACCCCTGGGGGTAGATGGACCACAGGTTAAGAACCACTGTAGTAGACAGTGTCTAAACAGTTTAAACATGACATGGTGTCTTGGCATGATAAAAGCTAGGCAAAACATTTCTTATTTTTGCATTTGGGCTATTCTGATAGATAGGTAACAGTCCTGTTAATGGCGAAGGAAGATTTCAGTGTAAATATTGTATTTACTGATATCTCTGACTTAGAGAGCAATTAATTCACTCTAGTATCTTATGAAATACAGTAGTCTCTCCACATTTGCGAGGGTTAGAGGCACAGAACCCTCATGAAAGTGGAAAAATCGCAAATACCTCCCCCCACAATTCCCCTCCACAGCGCTTGCTCCCATTTGTTTGCCTCTGACCCCAGTGTTGGAGGGTAGGGGAGAAAAAAGACACAATAAAGGACTTACTGGTACTTTCCTCTCAAAGAGAGAAGTAGAGTTCTTGGGTTCTAGTCACTTCTGGGGCCATCTTGAAAAGGAAGGGGAAATTTAAAAAAAAAAAATTAAAAAAAGAAAGAAAGAAAAGGAAGGGGTAGGAGCAAGGAGAGTACCTGACCAATCATCAACCATTACGCAGCAGAAAGTGCAACCATATGGCAGAGAGGACATGCCTCCAGCAGTGGGAGGGGGTTTTGCTCACCCAAAAAGAAAAAAATGGCCATTTTAAACACAAGCTTCCCCAGCCTGGGGTGAGGAATGCAAGGGATGTGAGGAGGAAATGGGGGAGGCAAGCACTTGCCTCATGAATAATCAAATTCATGAAGGTCAAATCTGTAAATGTGGAGGGAAGACTGTATGTCATTTTTGAAGATCTTTGAAGTTTTTCAGGCTCGTGCCCTTTTGATAAAGTCACTTCAATTTGAATTAATGATGAAGTTATATTTTGAAGTGTTGATAAAACAATTTTGTTTCTGTTTAATAGTATTTCTGAAGATCGGATAATAGAGTTGCTTTTCTTATACCAAAATTGCTAAAAATATAGGGCAGTAGTTCTGATGCCCACTGTTTTGGAGCTTTTTTAATATTGGAAAATTGCCATTCATCTTAGGGATGTTTTGCTACCTGTTATAATTGTGCTGCTAATAAAATGTCAGGAAATCTTTTCAAATAATGCTGTACATTGGTATAGGTGTGTTTACCAACAGGTACCATATATATCTCTAGAGTGAGATGAATTGTAAGGAAACAAAAAATGACCAGCACAGCACAGATTTGTTTTTGTTTTTGTTTTTGCTTTGTGACTTCCATCTTATATACAGTTTAAATTTAGAGTAATGCAACTTGAACTGACTTTCTAGTGGATGTCATACAGTGATGGATTTCTGATTCTGAAAAGTTGTCACAACCATAAATCAGTAGTTTGCTAAGATTGCACTAGCAAGCTATTAAAGAACATGGCAGTATTTACTATAGGTAAATGCAAATTTTAAAAGGACCTCTGTATCATGGTTTAAGTGATTTATTGGCTTTCAGTGCTCATCTATGAATCTGTGATGTAATGGATTTTGGAAATCTCATTTCATATAGGAAGACACATACTTTGCATATGACTTTAGGCTGGAATTTTACCTTGATGTCTGGATTAAATTGTAGTTGAAAGTTGGTTATTTTGCAAGAGGTGGTTATACACAGTGCAATTCAAGGTGGACATTCGAATTCAAGTATTAAAAATTTGTTTTATATGAAAACTAGAATTGCATCAGAGTAAACAGTCTGCCTTTGCTGTATGGTGTTTTAGTTTTGTGTACTGATCTATAGAAAAGTTGGGCAGTAAATATTCCAAGGATGAACATAAAAAATATTGCATTAGCTATTTTAGTAGGGAAGATGAAGTAGGTTATCCATTGTGCTTTGAGTTGGAGAATGACATTGGGACTTATCAAGTCATTTCAATCCCAGGTTTCTTGGGGTTTTTTTAGTAGCTTTGGACAGTCTAGCTAATCTTCAATTACTGACCAATAACTTTACTGATAAAAAAAAAGAAAAAACCATGGTCACATTTCTAAGCTTAATCGCAGAATCTTCAACAAGATATATCCACCGTTTTGTCATTGATTTTTGGATAAGTTCGGCCTCATAATTATTGAGATGTTGTCATGAGTGAAACAGTTAATTTTAACATCATACCAAAGAAATAATGGTGTCTTCTTTTCCTTGTACACCTTCTAAAGCCTTTTATTCAGTACATTTCAACTAATCAGGAGTAAAAATCAGTTATAAAGATGCTGGTTATATGATTTTGTTTACCTATTCAATATGCATATGGAAATAAACATAAATCAGTGACCCAGTTTCTATATTTCTGCAAGGGTGAAGTTCATCAGTGTATATTCTATACTGCTTTCCAAATGTAGCCTTAATTATGCCTTTGTAATGTGGAGTGTAGCTTCTTCTAAGTTGATTTTTTCAATTTATTTTTTAATATTATATCATCAACATATCATTCCGAAGCTGAAAGGCAGCACTTCTAGAAATTAGTCTAGAAAGACATACAGTTTCAGTTCAGACAGGAAAAGTTTGTAATGGATACTTTCTGGATTGGACTGTTTATACAACAGCATTTTTTTTTTATTCCCACATTATATTGCAGTGCCATGTACCCTTTAAAAAGCTGCTTTTGAAGGTTTCCAGCTTTTTTAGTTGCAACAAAAAATGTGGAGTCAAGTGAGTAGCCGTGCGAGGCTGATACTGTTTGGGGCTAAGCAGTTAGAAGTTCAGAGTTGTTCTCATGTCCAACAAATAGGTTTGCTCATGCTCAGGTTGTAAATGAGAGAAGAATCTGGAGAACCTGATGAGAGGAGCAAGTGACAGACATTGTGAGAATGGGTTCATTTCCATATTGCATATTTCCAATGCATAGTTTCCCTTTCAAGTCGAATCATAAGAGAGTACATTTTCATTAATATCAGGTGTTCCTTCTGCCAGGAGGTAGTCTTGTTATTTAGAAAGGCTTTCAGGCATTACATGGTTGTTGCAGAAGGGTCTTTTAATGGGGAAAGGGAATATTGTAGTTTTTTCATACTTGTTATATTTTGTGCATTTCTAAATTGTTAATCGTGTTGTCTTTATACAAAAGGTATTTGTTTTAATTGTTGTAGTCAAACATTATTTAATTGTTTTATTTTAATTTAGAAGGGGTTTATAGGTCATGAGCAGCACTGAGCTATGCTCAGAAGTGGACTGGTAGCCAGTGAAGCTGCTATAAGTAGGCAGTTATATGTTCATTGTAACCAGTCTTGGTCAGCACTCTGTCTTCCTCATTTTGGATCTGCTGAGGTTTCTGAGTTCTTTTCAAAGGTGGCTACTCGTAAGAATATCAAAGTAAATGAATGAAAAACATTGTCATGACATGTTCCAAATGCTGGATGTCACTATGGGCAAATCAACATCTCGAGGCATAGGTGCAGTAAGTCCAGGAGTACACCCAAGCTATGAACCTAAGCTTTTGGAGAATTTTCAGTACAGGCTGAATACCTTGATCTGCCTTTAGAGTGACCAGGAACAACGTCTTGTATGAATGAAGCTTCAGCTAGACCTCATCTGGTCTCTTACAAACAGCAGACACTGCTTTGAGGGTGGGGGAAACCTTCATTTTCAGTTAGATGGAAAGGAGAGAGAATGAGTTATTGTCAGCACACTAGTGGCACTGAACTAGTCACCAAGCCATCTCTTCTAACAGATTCATGTGTATGTTAAATAGCATGGGAGACCAACTTAAGAGACTCTACAGGCCAACAGCCAAGAGATCAAGAAGGAATTGTCGAGGCGCTAGCTGTTCATCACCCAGCACAAAGTGCTGGGATATCAAGAGGCTGTTCACGGTCAATAAGGCTTGCCTGTTCAGGGTGGAGCAGAAACTTAGTCAAGAATCAGTCCAAAGGTCCAGGAATCTGGTGGGCAATACCGTCAGACAGTCTGGGAGCAGGGAATCTAGAGTATACAAGGCAAGGACCAGCAAACACACAAGTTGTTTGTAACATCCAGCCACCATCCTCTGCCTTCCTTAAGAAAGCTGGAACCAGCTGGCTCTCATCCAGCCTGATTAGCTCCTGGTGCACTTGTGTCTGCTTGTCCTTTGAGGCTGCTGTTCACCTGGGGAAGCTGAGTCCTGGCCCATGACAGGAACTCCTGAGAACACTTTCTGAGATTTATTCTCTAAGAAGGACTGCATGAAACAGTGCCTCCAAGTCCCTCCAGTGAGGAGATCCAGAAGGATACCATAATTGATGGTTCTGAAAGCTCCTGGAGGTCCAGGAGAATCAACAGGGACATACTCGCTCTACTTCACCAAGGCAAGCCAAGTTGTCTTTTGTGTCATAGCCAGGCCTGAAGCCAAACAGAAAACATCTAAATAATTTATCTAACTGAGGAGCCACAAGACTTGGGAGGCCACCACATATTACAGTACCTTGCCTAGTAATGGGAGATTGGCTAGTACACTGGGGTTCAGGGAGAGCTTTTCAAGTAGTCTTTTAATCTGGCTGGAACCATGCCTTGCTGTAACAATGCATTAGCCACTCCCATTATCCATTCAGTTAGTATCCTCGTGCCCACTTTTATGAGCTAGAAAAAGCAAGAAACCAAAACACATGTGATACTCTCAGTTCTCCAAGGATCATGTTCACAGACTCTACAGTTTGAAATGTATGTGGTGATGTGGGACTAAGAGAGACCAAAGTTACATTCAATGGGCCTGTACAAAATATAATATCCAAGTCAGTGTATGTGAGTGTTTTTTTCTGCTAAATGTTACGCAGGTTTTTCACAGCAGCTGTAAAGTGATCTGAGTTCTGTCCTTATGGGACAGAGAGGAATAGGCGCTTGACCTTTCAAGTCAGCTCCACTGGGTAACCCTGTGGCAACCTATGGTTTCTTCACCACCGCCACTCCCACAGAGTAGACCTTCCACAGAGCTCTAGCCCATGTTTGGTCAGACCTACTCCAAGTTTTTCCACCACTGAAATGTTATTTCTGTGCCGCTCATTTCCTTGCAACCATCTCTCTACTAAACTGGGAAGCTGACGTGACTTTACTCCACAGAAGTGGATACACTGTATCAATCATATTTGTTGACTTGGCTATTTGCCAAACTGGGTTTCAGAAGCTGCATTTGCAACCTAGAGTTTCTGTCTATATAGGCCTGTACAGTTTGGGGACAACCAACATTCTTTGGCTATCCCATGGCATTACAACTGTGTCCTCGTCTGTATTTCCTTCTGTCTGTTGCATTTCCAGTGGTAGCTCTGTGACTTATTTCTTCAACCCCTGTGAAACATATCCTTCCTTACTAGCAGCAGACCAGGTCCTAAGCCCCCCCCACTGCTTTCAGGTTTATGAAGTCTAAACAGCCTATTTTCGTCTTTGAGCAGAGATACCAACTTTCACCCTTGCACTACCCCAAAGTGTTCTGCTAAAGGACTAACCCACCTTTAGTGTTGCCCCATTGACAGCAACACCATCAGGGGCATGCCCACCCTTCCTAAGCAAGTAAGCTATTTTCCTCTTTAATGGCTGCCCAAAAAGTCAGGGCAGGGAACAGATGATATTGGTAAAACTTGCTACCCGAGTGCCTAGTCCTGCAGGGAGATGGAGTTCTATGGGCAGAAGTTCTTGGGGGCAGAGGCGAGAAGTAGCAGCAAACAGGCAGAAAGATTACTTGCAGCACATACTCTATGCTGGATGGTGCACTCATTTTCCTGAAGGCACTGGTGTATTTGGTAATTTCTCGAGTTAAGGCCAAATTCACTTTTGAACGTGTATAACTAGTATTTTATTATGCAGGTAAATAATGATTCCATTTATCTTGGCTAATCCCGGAGACATCAACATTATCTTTTACAGATATCCTTTAATGTATAGAATCCCCTCCCCCACCAGAATAGATACGAAAGATGCTGGAGGGGGCAGAATTGAGATCGAGACATGTAATCCGCAAATGTCAACTACAAAAGATTGCCATTTCTTCTTGAATTCGCCCAGATATTGATATATTTATGATTTATTTAAATTTACGAATAGCCAAGGCAAATATTAAAATGAAATGTAAAACTTATGAAGATGTATTTGAATGCTTCAAATGTGTTGCTTTAAAATCATTGCTGTATGCTTACGCATTATACCACAATCTAGTGATGGAAAATATTATATCACCCAGTGGGTTGTTATAAAGATTGTTTATGAAGTTGAGCCTAAGACTTAAAATACATTGAATTGGGGAGTTCTGAAAAATGAACTGCATGACACGGGAGACCAAATCATGCTAAAGTGCAGGGAAAGACTATACATCAGTTCAAAGGCTACATTATTCAAAAAAATACAACCATAAAAAAGGTAATAAGATTACATTCTCACACTTCATGGCTAGTAAGGTGCATTAGGCTGCTCAGATATTCATAACTTACTGTGACATTTCCCGAGATTACATTTTGCTGTGCACAGCCATTACTGCAGCTCAGATAATAACTAGCCTGTGTACAGGCCTGGATTATGTGATCCCTGTCTTTGGCAGCAAATTTGTGTCTTGAAGGTTGATCAGCTTCAAATTGCCATTAGAAAGGGTTAATATGACATACCGTAGATGTGTGCAGTTATGTGCATCTATAATATGTTTGCATATTAACAATATATCAAATTCACTACAAATTGCATGTAAGTGTTTCCAATATTTTCTTAAAAGTAATTTAATAAAACACTTAAATGGGAGATATTTAAGCCTTATAGCTGATATTGGATCCTAAGAATGTACTATTTCTAATGGCTAGTGAATTATTTGTGTTTTGCAGATTAGGTAGGAAAACTAATTTGTCAACTTCTTGGATGGGTGGTTACTGACAATGGTACATGTAGCCAAAAGTGAAAGATGGGTGGTGGAGAATAGAGGTGAAGGTAAGGTCACTTTAGTTAACAGCAAAATACATGGTCTATAAAGTATTGGCATGGTAGTGGATGGTCAGTTAAGACCAATACATTAACTCATAGAAATGAACTTTAAGAAGCCACTGAGCCAGGTTCTCTTCCGTAATAATTTCACACTGCAACAGAAGTTGATTAATTCCATTATTGGTTAATAAGCATGATTCATGCGCTTGAACTCATAAGTTTTGTATACATACATTCTTTCTATATTACTTCTGGTTCTGCTTTGTGTAATAGTTTTAGGTTGTGATACTTGCCTACAAAACATTAAATAACTCAGAACTAGAATACCTAACATGTTTTAAGATGTGGCCCTTTGGTGCCTAAGATACTGGATATCTTAGTAGTAGTGGCTAAGAATAGGGCTCAGCAGACACTTTGTTAAATCCCAGAGCAGTAATCATTAGGAAATGTACATTACACATTTTTGGGGTTTCTGTGTACTTATGTAAACTATTTGCTTCAAAAACCTTACTCGCAACTTCATTTGTGCTCTGTATTAGTTACAAATTGATTCTATGATAAGCAGTTCATGAATACCATTGCTGCTGCTACTGTTGTTGTTATCTTTATTTTTATTCTACTTTCCCTCCAAGACTGAGACTGAAGGCAGCAGTAAAAATAGATTGCTTCTAATAAAGTAAAGTAAAATAAAAGTTGTTTCTAATATGCAGGCTATTATTTGTGTTTGAGCCTAAATCACTTTTGAATCACTGCTCAACTACTACTGTCCTTCCCTATATCAAACTGTAAGGATAGTTATTCCAGCTAGAAATCTTGTGTTATTTGGTCATCACATATGGCAGAAAATATGTCAGCCAAGAAGTTATTCTCTGATCTTTGTACTGTAATAAGAGGGAGAAAACACAGCCATTTTAGATATAGTAGAAGACCTCCTAGAATTCATAGTTTTAAAAACTGTGCCAGGAAGCAGTTACTAATGTGTCTATAGTGCCCAGCTCTGCTAGGAAACCTATCCTGCCAGCAGCTTTAAAGCACTTCCCTCAACCAACCGCTTGCAACCATTTTTTTAAAAAACTTCTACCAATACATTTTTCTTCCATTGACTTCCATCCACAAATGCACAGAGACTAAATAAAGGTGTAGCTATTATAAATTGTTCCCCCATTCTTCCTTCAGTATATCAGTGAAATTGTAAAGACTGAGAGGGATGCTTGTTTATTCATTTTAATTATCTATGTATTTTCTTTATGAATCTATGATACGTTTTACTGTAGCTTTCTAATCTTGAGGTGTTTGACATCACTCCTGATTTATGCTGAGCATGCTGAAAAATGTGCTTCTCAACTTATATATTTCTCCAACACTTCAGACCTTGAGTAATGAGTGGTAACTGCTGGGATTCATGGAAAAGCAAAGAGGAGTATCTGTCTTTGGTAAATCTTATATCAGAATGAATCTATTTTAATGAAAAAAAACACCTTATCTGATTAGTTTCTCTATCACCATCATGATACCAGTGCATGTAATTCACTGAATTCAGTACAGCCCTTGCTATGATAAACCTGGTCAGAACAGCTGACGGGTGGTATTACAGGCTGCAGACTGAGGCACAATCTGTGTTCGTCAGTGTAAGTTTTCTTATTAAGAAATATAGTTACGTAAATGCGAAGTATCATCATGAGGGCAAGAGATGGTTAGTAAATAAGTTAGTAAGATGACTATGTGTGGATTCTGCACATGCACAGAGTTTTATTCAGGAATGTTTGTGACCAGGCAATAGTTTTGGCTGGAGACCTACCCAACCTTGTTCATTCCTCTTCCACCATAGCAATAGCTTACAGGGAACTTCAGCTTTAGCTAATAATAAAAAAGTTTTTTCTTTATTTTTTCTTGTTTGCTCTCAGTCTTTCTGTATTGCCAATATTTTTTTAAAAAATTGTTGTTTATGCTGGTGGTGGTGATGCAGTTGTTTGTCTTTGTGATCATACTCTTGAGCCCTGAGCTCACAGATTGCCTTTTCTCCACAAATGCTCTTGTTGAGGAAGAAAATAAGCATCTTTGGGCAGTTATAATCTGTCTTCTTTGTTTGAGTGAGAGATTTCTGATCACATCTTTTAGGCATTAACTTGCCTTTAGCAGGTGGGTCAGAAAAAGCTTTGCAGCTTTATGCTGTACTGTGGGTGATAGCAAGTTCTAGTTAGGTGGGTCAGAGTTGCCTTTCCACAGCAGCAACACTAAGTTACTTCCTAATGGAGCATAATATTGTCATGCTGTCAGGCCTGGTGGACCTCTCAACTTATGGAGGCTGCCAGGTTTGCAGTGTCAGGACTCTCTGCTTCAGAAAGCAGTCTGTCTCTCTCAATCCACACTGAACTAAATAATACTTACTTTTATCTATTGATCTGTATTGTCTTTTCCATAGTTTTTAAATTATGGAGCCTAATATAACTTTTGTAGTTTGTCAATTCTGTCCTGACTTAATATTTTTCAGAATGGAGCACCAAGAAAGAAATGTTCCTACTAAATATTGTAAACTTACAAAACTAATTCTGGACAGATGAAAGTACTAATATTGATTCTTTTTAAATTGAAGCTTGTAGGAGGTCACTTTGATCTGGAAATGAATTTTATTATACAAGAAGGAGAGAGTATTACTTGCATGGTGGACTTGTTGGATAAGTGTGATGTCACTTGCCAGGCTGAGATATGGAGCATGTTTACAGCCATCCTGAAGAAAAGTATACGAAATCTGCAAATTTGCACAGAAGTGGGTCTTGTTGAGCAAGTGCTTGAGAGAATGGATAAAGCTGACAATATGATTGCAGGTATGATTTCTTAAGAGGCCCTTGAATTGCAAGTAACTGTGGTTGTGTTTTATTGACACAGTTTTTTGCATTATGATTTTTATTGGCTCAATAAAATGTTATTGGTAGTTAATCTAAATCTAATAACTCATTTTCCTCAGATCTCCTAGTTGATATGCTTGGAGTATTAGCAAGCTACAGTGTGACAGTTCGAGAGTTAAAGCTGTACTTCAGTAAACTTCAAGGAGACAAAGGAAAATGGGTGAGTAGAATTGTCCATGAGCAAAAAGCAGTGATTTTGACATCATTGAAAAAGATTTCGTTGAATTTTCATACAGATGTATATATTGTTTGTAAGGTTAATAGGGGAAAAAAAGGACATAGAAACTGTGGAATGTTGTCACCTGGTGGTAGTAAGTCAACTTAAGGTTATATCTGTTCTGCGTTGATGTGCTTATGCAGTACAGGCTATATTAACATTTACCACTATGACTGGGATGTCATAGGGATAGTCCTAGACATCCCCTACACTAACATTAAGGCTGTATATGACCACTTATGCTCAATAGCATTATTGCAATGTTTAAGTCTGTAAAAATGCTGAAGTCCAGTTATTTTATATTGAAATGTTGAACTATCTTACATGTGAAATCATTCTTTGAATAGCCACCGCATGCAGGAAAGCTGTTGTCTGTATTAAAACATATGCCTCAGAAATATGGACCTGATGCCTTCTTCAATTTTCCAGGAAAAAGTGCTGCAGTAAGTACCTTTCTTCCTTATGCTTCTATCCCATTCATATTAAAGTTTATCAGTGGTTTCCTGACTAAATGAATCCCTTTCAAGAGCTATTCCTATTTCTTTTAAAACCTTTAATATTGGAAATTTGGTGGTAATATTCCAGATGAGTGTTAAAATAGCCTCACCTGGAATATTACCATCTACCTTTTAAGAAAGTGGAGCTACCTCTTAAAGATAATCTCCAAAAATAGATGTTCATGTTGTTATAATTCCAGAAATTTAGGTATAAATTCAGATTGTCAGCATGGTATAGGACTTCATTGTCCTGTGGTGTTTTTGTTTTCAGAATGAAATTTTGTTGTGGAAGTTTTTGTAAAATTCACACATGGTTTTATTCTGCACAGAACTATTATATTCTGTGCAGGACATGTTTCTTCTACAGAAGAATGTCATCTATGGGGAAAAAAGAAAAGAAAAGCATGAAAAATTGCAGAATCAGTCTCAAAGAGCAAAACATCTTTTGAAAGCTTTCTTGCAGCAGGAAGAAAATTGGTGAAATTACTCGTTGCCTTCTTCAAAAATGAGATTAGCAAAGAATTCATTCCTATTAGGGTCTTTCCTTTTCCTATTGCCTAGAGCTTTTCCGAACATTATTGTATTTTCCAACAAGTCATGTCATGTCATATTGTCTCAAATGTTCAGAGTCTTTTAGGCTTCTAGTGAGAAGCTTTAATTTGCTCTCAGAACCATTTATTTGTCTTTTTGGCAATCCATGGTATCCATAGAATTCTTCACTGGCAACACATTTCAGAGGAGTTAATTGTCTTCCTGTCAGCTTTCCTCATTGTCCAGCTTTCATATCCATCAATAGAAATAAAAAATACTGTGGCATTGTTGATTCTATGATATATCTTTACACTTGACGATCTTATCTAGTTGCTTTGTAGGTGCCCTTGCTAGTCTTAGCCTGCTTTTGATTTGCTGACTACAGTCTCCATTTTGATTAATTAATTACTAATTAATTAACTGATTGATCAGTGACTAGTCTTCAACAATTTTAATGTTTTCACCATCCACTTGAATGTTATGCAAATCATCTGTGATCATTATTTTTGTTTTCTGAATGTTTGATTGTAACTCTTCTCTTGCACTTCCTTCCTTAAGTTTTATCTGTAGTCATTCCAAATATTTGCTATTTTCTGTTTAGCAATATGGTTTCACTTTTGTAAACCTTTGACTAACTCTTTTGCCAATGGTAAACAAGAGCCATTGTGATGCAGTGGTTTGAGCATTGAATTATGACTCTGAAGACCAGGGTTCAGATCCCTACTTAGTCATGGAAGCTCACTGGGTGACCTTGGACAAGTCACACTCCTGTAGCCTCAGAGGAGGGCAAATGTAAACCTTGCCAAGAAAATTCTGTGATAGGTTCACCTTAGGGTCTCCATTAAGTCAGAAATAACATAAAAGCATACATCATCAACAACAACAACAACCACCAACAATGGGAAATCATTCTGTTGTCCATATTCTATCCTGATAATGGCCGGTTTCCCAGTACATAATCAAATGTTTGTGGCACACATGGCCATTTCTTATAAAGAGATTTTTATGATTCATGCAGTGAAAAGTGTTGTTATCATCTACAAAGTCAGCCTGATTTTCTTCTTAGTCAATATATGCTTGCAGTATAATTTCTGGCGTTGCTTTCTTTTCTGAACCCAGCTTGGATGTTTGGTAGTTCTGGTTCTATATGTGGTAAAAGTCTTTGTTGTACAGTCATAAGCATCACTTTGCTAGCATGGGAGATTAATGAAGTAGTTTGTTTATTACTGCAGTCCCTAGTGTCTCCTTACATGGGAATTGGGATTTTCAATCTGTGGTACATTGTTTTGTTTTCTATATCTTTTTGAAATATTTTTCTTAGAATTTGAAATAGCTTGAAATAGTTTTGTGGGTATACATCTGTTTCTGATTATTTATTTTTTCCAAGTGCTTTGAGAGCAGCTTCTGCTTCATTTTTTAAAACTGGATTCATTTTAACCTCTAAGGGATCTGCCATTCTTTTATCTCTTCATCTCTATTGTTTTTCATTAGATTGCTTCTGTTATCTGTTTATGGTCACATTATGTATTCCCATTAGTATATAGTGTCCCTACTCGTGTTTTAAATTTCCCTTTGATTTCTTAAATCAAGATGTCAAAATCAAATCAAAAATCAAATCAAAAGAAATCTTGTTCTACTGTGTTGTTGTCTTCTGTTTTTATCACGCTGATTATTGTAATAGTTCTGTTTGTTGTTATGTACAAGTCACAGGATGGCATTTAGCATTCTGAGGTTGCTCTCAACCTCTCTGATACATTCAGCCCCCTTCATTTCATTAAGGTATACACCTCAGCAGGGGTGATATAATTCATTAATTGCCATCAAGTAGGCATCAATTTATGGTGACTCTATGAAAGAGAGACCTTCAAGATACCCTGCCGTCAACAGCCTTGCTCAGGTCTTGAAAACTCAGGTCTGTGGCTTCCTTGATTAAGTTTATCCAGCCTGTAATGTGGTATTCTTTTCCTACTGCCTCCCACCTTATCAAGTGTTCTTTTATTTTCTACTGAGTCATGTTTCATGACATGTTCAAGATAGGATATTGTCAGTGGTTATTTTGGCTTCTATGGAGAGTTTGGACTTGATTTGCTCTAGGACTCATTTATTGGTCATTCTGGCAGTCCATGGGATCCACAGAATTCTACTTCATCATGACATTACAAATGAGTTGATTCTCTTCCTGTCAGCTTTCTTCACTGTCCAGCTTTCAGAATCATACATGGACATGCCATGGATGGTCTGAAATTTTGATCTTTCTTCATGGCTGACCTTCCAAATCAACAGTCTTCATTTTCATTTAATGACTGAGCCAAAGCATAGAAAGTAATTTGAAAGCTTTCGGCTTCTTTATCATCCACTTTAATGTTATGTAAATCATCTGTGGCCATTATTTTTGTTTTCTGAATGTTCCTCTGTAGCTCTGCTTTCTCACTTTCTTCTTTGACTTTCCTCAGTAGTCACTCCAAGTAATATCTGAAGGAGTGTCGTGTACAAGATGGAGCAAGCTTGTTTTTTGCTGCTCCAGGAACTAGGATATGAATCAGTGAATAAAAATTTCATAAAAAAAATCTACCTAAATGTTAGGAAGAACTTCCTGATGGTAACTGCTGTTCAGAAGTACAATAGTCTGCCTTGAAGTAGAGTGCTTTCTCTTAAGGTCTTTAAGCAAAGTTGGATGACTATTGCTCTGGGGTTGTACAGAATGGCTCTTGCTGTCCCCATCTAGTTGTCTGATTTTATCAAGTTACCATAGTTTTGTTTAGAAAAGCAAAAATAGAAATATTTAGTTTTTAGAGAAGGAGTACTGGGTGGTCTTTGGATTCCCTACTGATTCTTTGAGTTTATGAGTATTTTTCTAGCCCAATTTCTGTTCTGTTTTCTTTTAAGCAAGCCATTATGTTAACTGAAAAGAATATGATCAAAAATATGCACACTCCTTTAACTAGAATAGGTATTTCAGTATTGGATAGATATTTAAATAGCTACAATATCAAAATGACAGATACAATATCAAAGGGATGAGATGTTAAGGAATAATGTTAGTTGAAAATTTATTGCACTTAACATTTTCCTTAGAGTGTTCTGTTCAGAGATACAAGCTGATTACTGATAGATTCTCTTTGGAAGAATTTATGGCATTGTGCATGGACAAGGATAGCTGCAGAGTTTAGCAACCGTAATGAGGAATATGCTGACACTCAAGTTCTTTGATGTTTTTGTTCATTGCTATTGATCATCTGGACAGTGTCTTTGACTTCAGGATTATAGAAATCCCAATTGAGATTTATGTTGTAACTCTGAAGTTCAACAGCGGGAAGCAAATTGTTTGCTATGCAGTATTATATATTTGAACAAAGAACAAATACTCGTAAAGACAGTTGGTCTGATTGTAAATGCATATGTTTTGTAATTTTAAAAGTTCTTAGAAGCAATATATCTTTCAAAATGTATTCTGTCTTAAATATGAGCATTTACATTTTTGCTTAACCTCTAGGTAAACCTTTAGGGTAAACAGTATTGTATTGTGTGAATTGTGAGATATTTTCTGATCCCAGTGAGATCATGTGACATTTTCCAATCCCAATGAGAATTCCACTGTATTGCAGGGTGTAAGAATAGTCAGTGTCCAAAGAAATGTTTTGTTTGCATAATCAGATAAGTTTTACTCAAACACCAAAAGCCAGAAAATATAAGAGAAAATAATTGTAAAATAAATTAGAGAAAATAAAATTGAATTAAGCATACACTTCTTGTATTGTGGGATAGCTATTGACCATGGTGAATTCTGGTGGGAACTGCCCCTCTGCTTGGAAGAAATTCAGCTTCTGCCAAATGAGGCCAACCTATTGACAAATGGAGCACATTACATCTGCCACTGTGAGATGTCAAAACAAAAGCAAAACCATGGGATAATTTTATTTCATTATATTACATTGTTGAGGCATATTTTTGCCCCAGCCATTTTTTTCTTTATTAGGACCTTATTTATGTGTGTGTATGTACTTTTGAGTCACCTGTCAGTTTGCAGTGACTCCATAAATTTCATTGGGTTTTCTCAGTCAAGAAATACTCAGAAGTGGTTTTGCCACTTTCCTTCCTCTGAAATTTAAGCCATTTCTGGCCTACATTGTTATAGTGCTTTTATTACAATTTTAACATCCTATGGATGTTGCAGTTTAGGGAGAGTCATTTAGAATTCTCAGCCAGAGAGCCCTTTGGCCTCAGTACACTACAAACCCCAGAATTTTACAGGATGTGGAAAGTGGAATAATAGCACTATAACAGTATAGTATAGAAATGGCCATAATTTACAGCACCAGGTATTCTTTGACAGTCTCCCATCCAGGTACTAACCAGGGCTGGCCCTGCCTGCACCTTGACAGATGCTTTACACTGTAGGTTTACTTCTCTGTATATTTTACAAGACAAAAATGTATCTGGGAAACAAAAACATTCCATTGTGTTTAGCTTTCATAAGGTTAAGGAAAGCAAATGCCTTTTTACATTCAAATGTCTATTTGTCAGGCTGAAAAAACAGAAATTTGCAAGAAGTCTTAGGACTAAAGAAGACTTTGGGTTTTTTATAACTTCCATTTTAGTAGTGTTTTAGGTATTTTTCAATATTAGATATCATAGGTATGATCATTTTTAGATTGTTTTAATAGAATCCCCCATTATGACTTCAGTATGAAGAAGCAAACTTGAGTATCCATTCCACTCACTTTAACTATGTAATCCCTGAATTCTGTGCCTTCCTTGCTCCAGGTTCTTTGTTTCATGATGATAAATTGCTTTATATTAACTTCTTTTTTCTAGGCAATTGCCTTACCTCCAATAGCCAAGTGGCCCTATCAGAATGGATTTACCTTTCATACTTGGTTAAGAATGGACCCTGTAAATAATATCAATGTAGACAAGGATAAGCCTTACTTATATTGGTATGTATTCTTTTATATCTCCTGAAATGTGTTTCTGTAGATCTGCTTTTAAAGATGGCTTTCACCAATTTATTGTGCATAATAAACTACACTGTAACTTATTTAAATTGTTTTTCATTCTTTGTGAATAATAAACTATATTATATATAACAATTCCATATAAATTAATGTTGAATCTTGTCATTTTAAATGTCTTGTTACAGTTTTCGAACAAGCAAAGGACTTGGTTATTCTGCACATTTTGTTGGAGGCTGTTTGGTTGTGACCTCAATTAAATCAAAAGGGAAAGGTTTCCAGCACTGTGTGAAATTTGATTTCAAGCCACAAAAGGTAAGTTTTGTATTCAGATGGTTTGAATTTTTGATTTTGCAAAGATCTAGATAAGAAAAGTACTACTACCTCTTCATTATTTTTGTGGGTTTTTTTCTACCAAGAAATGAACAGCCATTGATATTTGCTGTCATAATCTATCTAATCTGAAATAATTTGTTTTTTTAAAAAAAAGAGAGAGAAGAAATACTGGCATATGAATTTGATTTATAGCTGAAAATGTCTGAGATCTTTAGAAGGGTCTCTAAGTAAATTATTTTTTATTAAGGGAGAGAGCCATCTCATTTGTTGTGTCCCACCTATGGAATATTTCCTCATCATGGATATGTAGTTGGCACAAACACAGCAATTGCTTCAGCACTAGCTCAAAAGCGTTTTATTCGCCAAGGAATATATATTCTCTGATTTTTCACCCGTTTAACAGTTTTTACTTTGTTCTGATGTCATAAATTAGCATTCTTACTATTTAATTATATTTCATTGTTTAAACTATATTTGTTTAATGTATATACTTGATGTATATCCAAGGATGAAGTTTCTTTTAAGAATGTTTTAATAAATAGTAATAAAGAACCTACAAGAAAGAATAAAAAATATTCTCTAAACACAGTATAAAGATGTTGCTTAGGTTCTACTTATTATGTCACTTCTTTCCAGTGAATTTACATTTTTTCTAATGAGATTTCAGTTGCATCTCTATATAGATGGTAGTTAAGTTCAAAGAATGTTAAGCATTTCCCCTCAGTTGATAAAAGTAGATTGTTCAGGTTAGAGGCAAGGTTTCAGTGTGACTTCCTCATAGTAAATGCCAGACGTTATAGTCCAGCAAATTAGACTGCTGAAAATATTCAGGGTTCCAATTTCTCTTGTTTACACCTACCAAAATAAAATTTGTCTGGATTTGATTTATGGTTGTTGTATTTTAATAAGCCCATACTTCTCCTTCTGAGCAAGGAACAATTTATGAAAATAACACTACAGATGTAGTCTAATTCATCTACCTTTCTTATGTAGTGGTACATGGTTACGATAGTGCATATCTATAACCGATGGAAGAACAGTGAGCTCAGATGTTATGTGAATGGAGAACTGGCATCTTACGGAGAGATAACATGGTTTGTCAATACTAGTGATGTAAGTATTTGTCAGTACTTGTGATGTAAGTAAGTAATTATTTCAGATGAGTTAAAGTATTGTATACCTTTCTTTTTCTCTTGTTGCTTTTGTTGCAGTTGAAATGGGTAAGCAGGAATGAAAAAAAATCCCTTTAACATTCCCATTGTTTTCCTTATTATGACTGCCCCATTGTAGCTGGTATTAAATGGGTGTTAATTCTGTACCAAAGAGTATAGAGCAGGAGCTTACAGTGTATGTAAATTGGGGTGGGCAACTGTCCAGGATTGGGGGCCAAATCCCCCCCCGAGATGTTGGAAGACTGCCTGCCCTGAAAATTTTTGAAAAGATTTTTTGCCCCAAAATTTCACCATGTGGGCCATTTTAGACCGATGAGATGTCTTTTTTGTAACACAAAGTGATTCAGAAGTGGCATTCCTTGTTATTTCTGATAACAAGGGCCTAAAATGAGTGACCAAAACAAGGAAGACCAAAAAGTTGTCACAATTGCTATGTGATGTTTGAGGTGAAAAATATTTTTCAATCTTTTAAATTGGCATTCCTGGAGCTACAAAAATGGCCCTGGGCCTTTGTGGGGCCTGTGACCTGCACTTCCCTCACTCCTACTTTAAATGAACACAAATTCTGTCATTATACAGTTGGCCCTTTACATTTGCAGGTTTAACTTTCACGGATTTATTTGAATTTCTTTAATCCCTGCCCGTCCACCTCAAGTTCTTCTTTTCCTGTTGGCAGCTCCATTCAGACTGAGCAGCCCTTCAAAACTCCACCTCTGGTCGTCTTCTTCCTCCACCAGCCACTGCCTCCCCAGCTAAGGATGGATCACAGCTCAATTTTTCAGCACCCCAAACCCTCTCCTGATGCCCCTCACTCACCCGAGGAAGGAGATGGGTGAATGAGAGGAAGTACCACCATGCTGATCCAACCCCTTTTCCTCTACTTTTTTTGACCTGATTTGCCCCCTAGCTGCCTGTTTGCCTGCCATGCCTCAGCCTCTTTCCCACAGATATACACACACATATTTTGATAGTTGTGATTTTTCCACTTTTGCAGGGTTCCTGCAATCCTAACTGTAGCAAATATGGAGGGCCATCTATACTTTCATCCAAATTGGTTACTTTTTCTGACAATATGCTGACAACGTGTAAAAAGATACTTTTTTTTTTTTTTGGATTCATGAATGAATGAATCTATCACTTTTGGTGCAGTTTCCTAATTCTGTACGAATGTTGTTACTAATTCCATGTAAAATTTACAATAATTTTCTAATATGTACATTTATGTGTACACATTATGCATATTTATGTACACATAGGCGTATTGCTTATCTTTATTTCAAGCAGCTTTCCTTTACATAAAGCGCTTTCCAGCAATATACACATTTTTAAACTTCCCCAATATGTTCTTTTTTTCCCTGTTCAATAATTCAAGTACAACTTTCAGGCACATGCCCATTTAATTCAGGTTGTTTTTGGAAGATGGAAATTAACTCCCTTTGTATGAAAATTCGATCTGTGTGGAATTCTTCCTTATTTCTAGTTTAAATGTACATAGTAGCCTTATATGAAACCAGGCCACTAATATAATTATCCCAGTGCAAACTGTTCCAAATGAAAGTGTCTCTCCAAAGCTTCAGGTAAATGTCTTTCCCCCATACTTCCTTGTATTTTTTAAAATAAAAATATCAAGGATAGATTTGTAACATTTTTCATATCACTGAGCAGTAGACCTCCTTAATGTTATTGCAGGCATATGCAAAATGGAAATAGAATATTTAAAAAATGGTTCACTGTGCTCAAATAGAATTCTGCATTCTATTCCCTTAGTCCCCCTCCCCCAAAAAAGGGTAGATGCCAGATATGTACATGAAGTATAATAGGAATATGAAGATTCCCCATTCTCATCAGCATCAGTGAAGTTCTGAAATGAACTGCTCGTAGTGCCTGTCTGGTACTAAAATGAATTCTAATTAACATGCTAGCAAATCCAGTTTGTGTGTGTGCTATACATTAGGTTTTGACTTGGATGTATTTTTTTTCCTTTCCAAACATGATTTTTTTAACCTTGACTTAATTTTTATTATCACTTACCTGAATATTTTGTATTCTTTCTTAGACCTTTGATAAATGTTTCCTGGGCTCTTCAGAAACAGCAGATGCTAACAGAGTGTTTTGTGGCCAGATGACAGCTGTTTACCTTTTCAGTGAAGCTCTCAATGCTGCTCAGATTTTTGCTATTTATCAACTTGGTTTGGGATACAAGGTATTTATAGTCTTAAAAGCATTTAGGTATTTCTGGATTGGAATGTAATTGGCAAACATGTAATTGGTTTATTTCAAAAGGGTTCTAAAACGATGTACAGAATTTCAACTGTTCTGCTCTTCTGGCATCAGATATCTACAGAATATCTAACTACACTGCAATGCAGGAATGAAAAATAGCCATGAAATTTTTGCAGTATAAAAAGAGTGCTTTGGAAAATTTTTGTTTTGTGCAGCCCTAAAATGTAACCAATAAATTTGTACTAACTTGTTTTTGTGTAGATACTTGCGTAAACATTTTCAGTAGAAGAGAATAATTATGAAAATAAAAAATAGCAGCAGTGATTTATTTATCCTTTGTATAATTGTATCATAACTGTACAATGTATATCGGTCTTGGATTTGATTTCTAAGTCTCATTTGTTTTGGAATACTTTTGAGATACAGATTAGTGTTTCAACAGTTTATTTTTCCCAGACATTCAGATCTTGCTATGAGCAGTCTGATTCACATATAAGAATAAATCAAAGTTTAGCAGTGTTAGAATGAGCCACAGTGCATATATAACCATCCTTATCTTCTGCTCCTGTGTCATGGCAGTATGGACATCAGACCAATTAGATTAATCGCATCTTCGCATGTTGCGCTGTAAGTGTTGATTAATCTTATCTCATTCAGGCAAGCCAGATTCATAATCTAAGACCTGATTCAGATTGTTTTAACAAACCATAGTTAAGATTAACCTTACTTCCTTGGTTTGAGGTACATGAAAAAACACATTGAATTAAAAAGAGAAACTGAAAGCACCAGACTCTGTTTGATATCTCTGATGAAAGGGAAGGACTTGCACACAAGCCTGAAGATTGGTGGGGCTAATATTTGTAATATTAAATTATAGCTTAGAGTCTAAACAGTAATTAAAAACATGCAGACATATTTCTTTTAATCATTTCCTCCACCCTTTTAAAAACAGGAACCACTGTTTCAGATGTGTTTGTAGAAAAATCTGAAAACAGACACTCCTTCTCCATACTGTTCTTATATCACATTTCAATAAAAACTATTTCAAAAATACATCTTGAACTTCCATGGTTAAATTATCTTTAGATAGTTGTTTGTAGTTAAAAGTTGTTCCTTCCAGTTCAGTTCTGTCTGCGAATGTTGATTTGTCTCCACAATTTGCTTCCATTGCAGGGAACTTTTAAATTCAAGGGGGAAAGTGATCTCTTCCTTGCTGACCATCACAAGCAGTTACTGTATGATGGCAAGCTTTCTAATGCTGTTGCCTTTACATACAATCCAAGGGCTACGGATGCGCAACTCTGCTTGGAATCCTCACCCAAGGACAACCCTTCAATTTTTGTCCATTCACCACACGCCCTCATGTTACAGGTATTTTGGTGTGCCTATTTTTAGATTCAAGAGGATAGGGATTTTCTTTGCATTTTATCCCCTTTACTTTTTATATTCTGATTTGACTGTTGTTTGCCATCTTGATTTATAACCTGCCTGCTCCATACCTAAATCCAGTTGTTTTGTGGGGTGTTATGCATGCTCTCCATCTTTTCTTTAACCAAGTTAGGCCAGGCATGTTTATTGCCTGATAGATTTTCCATTCCCACAATTAATTTAACTGCTTTTCCTTGAACCTTCTTGTAGTCACTCATGTTCATGCTCCCTTATATTCTAAATTAGTAACAATATAACTTTTAGAGATTCCTTCTGAAGCATCTGGGGTGGATTTTGAAGCTTAGAAGTTGTCCAACAATAGCAATATCCATTTATAATCTGTTCATATTTGGCATTGACAGGATGTAAAAGCTGTCATAACCCATTCTATCCAAAGTGCAATGCATTCAATTGGAGGCATGCAGGTGCTTTTCCCTCTCTTTGCACAGCTGGATTATAGGCAATATTCATTGGATCAACCTGACACAACTGTTTGGTAAGAGCTTTTATCCTTATTTTAAATTCCCAGTTTGTTTTGCCTTTCAGGAGAAACAAAATCCCCTTTCTAACCAAGAAACAACTGTGACTAGTTGAAGTTGGGAGATGTTTGCTTAGATAAACAGCTGCCAGCTGAATTAAAAAAAAAATCCACATTAAATGATTGACATGCACATCTAAATATAGCCAAGGTGAAGATGTCATGACAGCCAGTTTAGCTTTATGGAAAAAAAATTATCTCCGAATAATGCAATTATATTGCAGCATTGGGAACATTATTTATATTTTCAAGGTTAGATCATGTTAAATCTCTTGTACAGAGAAGACCTTGAGATGAAGTCAAGATTACTGGCACCAAGTCTTCTACAGAAATGTGTACATCATTCAGTAGCTATGTAATTTATGGGGTGAGGGGGGATGGAAAATCTCTTTCTCAGGGATGAATTCCTTCCTGTCAAAGTGTGTGGGGGTTATTTTTTTTACAGAGGTGCTAGTTTTACTAAGGAGAATTTGTCTTCCTGGCTCAGTATATGATCAGTGAAAGATGTCTTCTGTATCCAAACTGTTTCAGGTTCACTATGGTACTCTCAAAAACAAAGCTAGATGTTTTCAGACAATCATTGATGATATGCTGTAATACAGGCTTGTGAAAACCATAGCAAGTTCTTAGTACTACAGCTTTCTAAAACAGTTCAGAGCTTCTGCTGTTTCAGTGGGAGTGTGTTAAGGAAACCATAGGAAGTGTATGGAGTGTAACTTAACATTCCTAAATAATGCAGCACTACAATCCCTCATCCTAGTCTTCTTTTAATGCTGTCATTGCATGCCAGTATAGAATTTAACAAGAGTGTCAACAGTAATGTTAACAAGAAAAGGGCTTTATATGAGGCTTTACTATATTTAATGTTAAAGTCATATTTTGAATGGTTTTAATTCTGCTGTTAGTATAATATTGGTTTAATCTCAACTTTACATGTTTCTAACTATATGTGTTTTCATTGTAAGTTTCTATGTTTAGTAAACTCCCTTGAGTTCCAATCTGGGAAGAAGGCAGTGTATAAATAAAGTGATGGGTAGATACATAATTTATGTTTCTGATCTTCCACTTTGGAACATCTGAACCAAGATATCTGTTTCCTCAGTCTCCTAAAGCCATTGCAAGTGTGAACCTCACTTTATATGTTACAGATCAAGAGTGTACTTGAAATGTGTGAGGCGTTTGGGTTTCTGCATTTCCCACTTTCTGTCCAGGTTTCAGCTTACTTTTAGATGGGGAATTAATGAGCCCAGAGTGAATTGTTTGAATTGTTCATGATGGTAATTTGAGTGGTGATATCAGTTTATATCCAGGGGTACTCTATCATAAATGCTCATAGAGAACTGTGAATTTGTTTATATAGTTATTATTAACATATGTTTAAACCAAACTTCATCCTTGTAGATACCAAAATACAAAAACGTGATGAAATTTATAATATCAAATAAAATTGTAACATCAGTACAGAGCCATCACTATGGGAGATAAGCTTGTATCACAAAAAATAGCAAAGTTGGTATCATATGCCCTTTCCTGGGGATCATTTGATATATAAAAGTCAAAGTTTGTGGGTTTGTCTGTGCCAGGCAAGCGAAAATCTCATGTGATTGGCTGTGTCAAGCAAGAAAACCTCATATGATTGGCTGCTTGTGAAGATTCCATGGAATCCTGGGGTTTGCAGTTTAGGGAGGGGCCTTTAGAATTCTTAGCCAGAGAGCTCTTGGGTCTCAGGCTGGTTGCTATGGAGATGAGGCCTAGCAGCAAGGAAAGGGCCAGTGTATTCCCTCAGGAACCCAACCTCTGTATGTTAACAACTCTGAATACAGATTAGATGGGGGAATATGGGCAAAAGTTACAAGTATTGGACAAGACAGTTTGGGGAATTAGAGACAGAGAATCTCAAACCTTTCTAACAGTTATTACCTAAGGGAAACTAAAATCCTGGGCAATGCTGAGTATATATGGTAGTGTTCTGTATATGGTGTACAAGTACAGAGAAGTTTCTCTCCCTTGATATTATACAATTTATCTGAGTTACTTGTAGTCTTCCTTGACAATGCCAAGTTTCTAACTTAGTTAAAGATTGCTGTATGAGAAGAATGGATACAGGGAGCTGCGGTTATCTGGACAGAAATTGTAATAACTTGTGAAATTGTTAATGGAAGTGTAAAATTAATTGGATCTGCTTTTAATGTGTGTTGCTAGATTGAGAGGTTAGATTGAAATCTAGTACTGTGGAACTCTGCTATTAACTCACTGTAATACAGTATTTCATACCATGTATTTTTCAGTTCCATTTTGTTGACTTTCATCATGGAGTTGCTGAAGAACTCAATTGCTATGCAAGAACAAATGCTTTCTTGTAAGGGCTTCCTTGTCATAGGATACAGTCTTGAAAAGGTAAATGCTTCCTTCTCCCCTTTCCACTTCCTTTTTTGACTCTACCTTTGTTTTGGCCATGCTAAATGTTGCCTATATTTTACTTGAACACATTTTCCCCCTTTTTCTACAGTCTTCCAAAGCACACATTAGCAGAGCTGTTCTAGAACTTTGCCTTGCTTTTGCTAAGTATCTGAGCAATTTGCACCATGGTGCACCCTTGCTGAAGCAACTCTGTGATCACATTCTCCTTAACCCTGCAATATGGATTCATACTCCAGCCAAGGTAAAATATTTTCCATTTATATGGCAAAAAAAAAGACTTGATGTACATTAACCCTCATTAATGACTGTAGGTATGAGAGTTGTGAAAAGCCTACTTTTAAGGGAATGCATAATGAATGCATGAATGTGTCTTTCTCTGTATTTGAACATGTTTAATAAATGCCATATCATGAACAAACATGATGTGAATTAATGGTATACAGTTGCAAAGGTATACCAGCACACTATAGCTCTCAAATAAGAGATATGTGGGGTGTAGTCCTATAGTATTTATTCACAGGTAACCTACATAGAATTCTGTGATTAGCACGTGTACAGTTGCAGCCTTTGGATTTATAATTACTCAGGCTCAAGTTGTCTGTGGCATTTGATTTTCTCATGTGAGTGCATGCTTTGTTATTGGGTCATCTTGTATAGAAGTTTATGCCTAAATGGTCTCTGGATGCTTTACAGTTTATTATCTGCTGGGTTATTGTTCATGTAACTTGTTTTGTTACTTGGTTTTTTTATATAATTAATAATAATAAAAATGAAATAATAATAAATGAAAAAATGTTTTGATTAAGCTCTTCCTTTCTTGATTGGGTAATGCAGATTCAGCTGACGCTGTACACTTACTTATCTACTGAGTTTATTGGGACAGCTAACATATACAATGCAATTCGACGAGTTGGGACAGTTCTACTGGCAATGCATACTTTGAAGTACTACTACTGGGTAGTGAATCCTCAGGATCGCAGTGGAATAATTCCGAAAGGTTTAGGTAAGTGTAAAGCTGTTTTCCACCAGCGTTGGTGGGTGGGGGAGAAAAATGATACAGTAAAGGGCGTACTGGTACTTTCCCCTCAAAGGGAGAAGTGCACAGTTCTTCCCTTCCAGTTACTTCTGGGTTGCCATCTTGAAAAGGGAGGAGTGGGAGCAAAGAGATTCATGACCAGTCAGCTGCCATTACACAACAGAAAGTGCTGTCACATAGGAGAGAGGATGTGCCTCCAGCAGTGGGAGGGGGCTTTGCTCACCCAAAACGAAAAAATGTCCATTTGAAACACAAGCCTAGCAGGCCTGGGATGAGGAATGCAAGGTAATGGGAGGAGGAAAATGGCGGGGGAGACAGGCAAGTGCCTTGCAAATAACCAAAGTTTTGAAGGTCAAACCTGTGAATGTAGAGGGAGTACTGTATGTAGAGGCTTATGCCTTTCTGTCAGATAAGAGAGATAGCTATAAATAAAAGACAACAAAGAATCTTATGCCATTATAGCAATGGACAGATTTATTATGCCATAAGGTTTCTTGTCCAAACTCCACTTTATCATATGAACACTTCTGTTATTTTGAAGACACTACAGTTAGCAAAGTTTCAGTTTATTGTGTTTTTAATATGAGAAGAAACTTGCATATGTAGACAAGGCCTAAACAGTTTGCTGCTGCTGGCTACTATCATGATTATCCCTAAGCAATGTTTCCTGCACAGTTCCTTATGCTCATCATGGGTCCCTAAAACAAGCACCTCTTTTCCTGAACAACATGACTTCGTTGGTGCTGCCTGCTTACTTCAGCAATATTTAAAAAGAACTGTGGAGTAGCCAGATCACTAAAGCTAGAGGGTGAGAACCAAGAAGATGAGATGCTTGCTCCATTATTCACCCAACAGACAGGTGGATGAACCAGAATAAATGTCTTTCTGCGACATGTGTGGGCTGTATAGAATTGAGGGTTGGATACAAAGAAGCATAAGCTGAATTCACAAGGCAAAATAGAGCTTTCCACAGGTTCTCCTTCACAGTACATCCCTTTGTTTTCCCATGCAAGCAGTTTCTGGGTGAAGAAGCATCTCATGGAATGGAGTGCTGGGAGCTATAGTACAAGTAGAGAATTTTTCAGAATTCAGAGGGGCTGTCTTGCATGAGTAGAAGTATCGTTTCTGTTGATAGAAGGTATTTTTGGATCAACACCCACATAACCTATATAGTGATTTTAGGGAAACAATTGCCTTTACAGACTTTCTGGGTAATATATTTTGTAACTCTCATGACATTTCTGAATAAAGTGATAAAATTGGACAACTGGGGAACAATGTGCTGTAAACCAATTTATTTAGGTTCAGTGTTTGTCTTCACGTCATGTCAGAAAATCTACACGAAAATCTACAAGAGAATGTGAAGTGTGCATGGATTCTGCAGCATATTTGCCTGAGTTGAAATTGGTCATGAATTTAGTATACTTTCCATCCTTCTTTCCTAGATTTTGAATTTGAAAGGGTTTCCATGTAGCCAAGAAACATTATTTGGCAATGCACTGCTTATGCTGGAGCTAATTTGTATAAAAATATTTGTGGAATAGTTTGGTTTTCATTAACATTTAAAAACTGAACTAAAATGAAATAAGAAATGGTTAAATGTTCTAGGTAGCTAAGAATGTGAAGTAACTTTCCCTGTGTATATGTGGTAGTGGAGGAACAGGAAATCTATTCTAATTGGATTAAATGGGTATGAAACTGTGGATTTTATGTAAAATATGATGTCTTTTCTTAATCAAGATGGACCCCGGCCTAATCAGAAAGAGATTCTTTCTCTACGAGCCTTTTTACTAATGTTTGTTAAGCAGCTGGTGATGAAGGTAAGATATCTGAAAATCAAAGCATTGCTGTATCACTGTCATTTTCTCTGCAGAATGTTTTATATTGTACTTCTAGTGGCAATACTTCTATATGAAGAGTATATACTTCAGAAAAGGAAAAAAAGCACCATTTCTGATTAGTTGAGATTGAGTGGGATAAAGGAAGAGGCTGTTTGTGGTTGCATTTTAAAATTACCTCATCTGAGTGGTGCTGCATCCTTATTTGTTCACAGATTTTAAGAGCTTTGCATGTTACTTCTAAGAATACTGAATATAGTGACATGTTAAAGCCATCCATGATGGAACAGTGATAGAATCATTTTGTGGCACCCATCACTGCCAAATTAAAGATGGCTTCAGCATGTCATATTCAAATTCTTAAAAATAACTTCCATGTTTTTGAGCTGATTTTCCTTCTGCAAATTTATGAAGACATATATACTATAAAAAAGAGTATTAACCTTGGATAGTGGTTGTTTATACTGTAAACCCAGTAAGGTGGAAGTGTCGTGAATTACACCAGTGTGTTGTGTGTAGCAAACTTTGAACCATCAATCTTGTTACTTTAGCTTTTTTCCACTGTGGTTGCAATACCTTTTTTTTCTGTCTCCTCTGGCTGGATAAAGTTAAGGTAATAAAACTCATTGGCAACAGTTGAAGAAGAGCTTTTCCTGTTTTACTGGGAAGGCTTATTTTGGTTACCAGCACTGCGCTCTAGAAATAACATATAGAATATAACCTATACAGTGTGAAAAACAAAGTATAAGATATTGAGCAGAAAGCTTGATGTATTAGAATGTGCATGTGTGTTCTGTTGAGAGTCGGGTGACTAATTATGCCAGTGTATCTGTTAAGTGACAACAAGATAAGAGACCATCTTCCAGATAGGACTGAGAATAAACCCATGATAGATGCTGTGCTTGCTGATGCAGTTGACTAGTTGATGTGGTCAAGCTAGACAACAGCCAAAAGTGAAGATATAACTATGCGCAACCTGTTTATATTATGTCCAAGAATATAGGAGGAGAGGATTGTTGATATGAGCACGGTCCACTAGAGACCTCTTATCTCTTTAGACCAGATGAAACAGTTGATAGGTTGGGCAGAGATTAGGGAGAGAATAAAAAGAGTAAAATGGAACTAGTATTTAGACTGATTATGCCAGTCTCCAGTATACAAAGGGACTGCTACCCTGAAGCCTCCCAGCCAATAATGCTGTTCTATTAAATAGCTGCCCAGACATGCTGATAGCTATTGCTGATAAGCTTAATTAGGTTATTGTAAAGAGATAAAGTTCTTGCTATGATAAAAGGGTCAAATGGCAAGAGCTAGATGGTTTAAAATGGATGTATAACTGCTGACTCACCATATAATGTAACGTAGTGAAACTCATAACAGATCCTATGGAAAGTATGAAAGAACCCGGTGATGTTATAAAATGTGTGCTATTCTGCATGGCACCACTGGAATGCAGTATATTCCAAGTGCCCAGACGTTGCTGTATTTGTGTTTCTCCCTAAGGGGAATGTATATGTTTGTTCTTATATAAGATATATTATATCTAATAATTAGATCTATTATATCTAATAAATACCCTAAATGCTTATCAAAGAGCATGCTCATTATCCCATATAAATATCCTTCAGTTCCATGACATGAGAATCCTTAAGTGAAGTGCTGATGTTAACTCTACTTGTTTGGTTTTAACCACCATTACATGTCAAATGTCTAGGCATCTAGAAAGTGATAAAGGTGCCTCCAGATAGAAGCAGATTAGTTGAGAAATAGCAAAGCAGCCACAATCCTTAAGCATGTTTCACCCAGCTAGAGATATTTGGACTTTATCTAGCTTTGGGGAAGCTTTGGAGGAGGTAGAAAAAGTATCAAAGAAGAGCACCTGCAAATTTTGAGGAGCTGGGGGCTGGAAGCTGATTTGTAGTGTGTTACTAAGTTAACAATATGATTTGTACACAAAGAATCTTATATTTTTCTGGCTAAGACATTTTTGAGGTGGTGCGTTCTGTGTATTTGCCATGTTAAGGTCAAGGAGAGCACCTATCTTCAAAACACATAGAAAGAAATCTTGACTATTTTTCAGCTCTTCCTCTTACTCCTCCAGGTCCCTTTTGGCAAGTGTTTGTTTCTTTCTTTTTTCAGAATGTTGGTTGTTTACACTCTGTATAATTGTCTTTTTTAAACAAGCAAATAGCCCTTCTGCTATCATTTCTGTAAGTCAGATTACAGTTAAGTAAGGATTCATTTATGAAAGGGCATGTATAGGATTGTATAAAAAGGAATAATAGGGCTGTATAGAAATCATGGAGGATACACAGCAGCTGTTCTTGGTAGACCTGTACTTTTTGGATAAAAGCCTGAAAATGTTATAGGTTTATGAATCCTATTTATTTCACAGTCACTTCATCTAGTTCAGAGTCTACCGTTTGTGTGCATGATTTGTTTGTCTGCCTGAGAGTTGTTTGTGTTATAGCACTCTTTATTTTTTCAGGATCATGGAGTGAAAGAAGATGAACTCCAGGGTATCCTCAACTATCTCCTCACCATTCATGAGGTAATCTAAAATTAATGATTTTGCTTAGAAAAAGCTTTTAATTAAAATATCTTCTCCTACCACAAGATGGCTCTGAAGTAAGAAAAACAAAGCACAAAATTCAACTATTGCTAAAACCTCACCACTAGTGAATGATTTAAGAACCCTGCTCAATAGTGCGCTGAAGTTCATTAACACAGTGAGTTTTGATAGTTTCCTACTCAGTTCATTGAGCTGGTACATGACTGGGGGTAGTAAGGAAGGAACAGATGGCAAAGCTGCATTTATAAACTATTATTTTGTATGGTTCAAGTAATTTTCCTCTTATTTTGCCGTTCGAGTAAAGTAATGTTTTCTCAGTGTGAATTTAAAAGTAAAGATGTTAATGAACTCAAAGCAAAGCTTGTAAACATAATTGGAAATAAATGTTGGTTACCGTTGGGATATCTACATCTTCATATTTTAGCACCAGGCAAATGCTTGATGCCAGATGTAACATCAAAGAGTTAGAAAACTAGGACATAAATCTAACCAAACTAATTTTCTTTCAGGGTGCTTTAAATGGGTAGAATAAAGAATTAATTGAATTTCTCCTCAAGAAATATAGATTCTACCTTAAAGCATTCACCTATACCTTCCTGCTGAGACACTGCACTTGAAAACTGCTTAAAATACAGTATGAGATGCCCTAGGCAGTGTGTAAACATTAAAAAAAAATCTTGAGAATTTTCATTCAGTCAAATTACAGTATGAAATGTGGACGTTTGATTTTGTCTTTATACAAAGTAAGCAATCAGCCATGTCACTGTTACCATTTGGAACATCTTTTGGTTCTTTTTCATTTTAATAAACGTATTTCAGGATTGTAATATTTCTATATTGGAGTTACCATTTCAATTTCTAGCAGTGGCTTACATATTGTGTTTTTGCACATGAATGCCTTCATCTTTTAAATTATATTTTCAGTATATCCTATAAAAAGTACAAGATGTAACTGTGATTGCTCTATTTTAAAGAAAAACATATTTAAAAAAAATCTTAAGAAGAGCCCCCTTGCAAATAAAGGATTAAAGCCTGAAATAGCTTAACTGCAGATTGTTTCACTGATTGTCCACTGGGACATTTTACCAGTAAGTGGTTTCAGGGTTAGGGTTACAGTCAGCAGCAGCAATCTTACACCCAGTTATTCATGGCTGACTCATTGACATATGTGGAATTTACAGAAGCATGGCTGCAGATTTTTGTGTAGACTTTTTCAAATGTCAGTGCTCCTTTCCTTTTTCACTATCCATCAAACTTGGTGGGCCCTTAAGCTGGTATATAATGGCTGGGATCCAAAGAGCGACTTTAGGTATACCTAAGAGCTTTGTTTATTCCTAGTGATTGAGATATATATATATATATGGGCTCTTTATATATATTTAAAAAACAACCTTTCTTCCTCAGAAGCAGCTGTTTATACCATAAATTTGCTTTTGAAAGTTCCTTCAGTTTCAAGAATGGTTTGCTGTTTGGCAAAAATAATGATGGTTTATGTGTGAAAGTGCCCAACATTTCTTTGGGGCAAATGCAGCCAGTTGCCTGGTCTGTGTGTTTGTATACGTAAATATATACAATCTAAAAGAGAAACTATTTATGCTGGGTTTTTTTTCAAAAGTGTGTCTGCAAAACAAAAGGTGCTGTTTCCCATATTTGAAGTCTGGTGGTGTTTTCAAGCATTTCACAAGTTTCTTGTGAATATTATTCTTATTCACATTTTTTTTTCCAAGTTAAGCTGGCCTTACATGGAATTTCTTAGTGTTGGCCTCTTCGGATCACATTTTCTTGGCATTTTCCTCCATGATTTTGAGTTTCATTCACATGAATTCATTTGTATCATGCAAGCTCTGAAAGGTGTAGCCACATTCTTGGCTATAGTTCCTGGCACTTGGTTCACAACCTGTTATCTAGATACTTACATGTTAACATGGCCATCTGCAAAGAAAAGCCAACATGTGAGCAGTTGCTGTCTTTCCTCTAATGAATTGATGTAGAGTGCAGTTTGAACTCACCAAGATGGCTGAAGGCCAGCTGAGGCGATAAAAAAAGTTGGGCTGAATCCAAACCTCTCCCATCAGTTCATAGGATGACTGTGGCCTAGCTTTGTTCAGATCAATGTAGTGTCTTTGTGTTCCTGGATAGGTGGAAAACAGGATAATAATTAAATGAATACAGAAGCTTTTTGAAAGCGAGCGTGTAAGAGTTTAACAGTGAAACAAATTGCATAGAGAGGTGATAGGGGTCCTTTTCTGAATGTATTTCAGAAAGGGGCTGGAAAGCCATCAGCTGGGGATGCTGTACCTGGAGATCCTGCACTGAGCAAAGGATTGTACCTGATGGCCCATAGGGCCCTCCCAACTCTGATTCATTGAATAAGTCATAAATTAGGTTTTATTTTGCTCCTTCCTTTGGCCCTTTTTTTGTCTATTTTGCTGGCTGATCTCCTCAGAAGGAGTTCTTCTTCATGGTCTCTGTGCCTCATACATTAGGAGTTTTCGCGCCTGCGCGGTAGCGTTCGGAAGATTCTAGAGCTCGTTAGCTTTGGCGGGAGCCCCTCCCCCACGCCGCTGCTGCGCATGCTCCTCGCGCCAACTAACGGCCTCTCCTCAGTTCTTTCTTGTCCACCTCAGCGTACAGAAGGTTCTGCTTGTTGGCTTGCTTTTCGATTCTGCTTTTGGTGTTTTTCGACTTCGGATCTGGCTTTTGACTACCCCTTTGGATTTCGGACTTGGCTTTGTACTTTCTCGATCGGTTTTGACCCATTTTGGCTTTGACGACAATTTCGGATCTCGGACTGTGTTTGGCGTTCTTGGACTCCTGTTTCTTTGCCTTGCCTCCGGTTTATGTCGGCTCTCTTCAAACGCTGCGCCTCCTGTGGAAGGAAGGTCGCTCTCTCTGACAGACACTCTAAGTGCCTGATTTGTTTGGGTGAGGGGCACAACGTTCAGGCCTGCCCTATTTGTAGAGAGTTTACACACCAGACTCTCCGTAACAGGGCGGCAAGGCTTAAATCCCACTGTTGGGAGGAATCTCTCTGCGTCCAGAGACCCGAGACGATGGCCGAGAAATGCCCGCCTTCTTCTTCTTCTTCGGCAGCAGCGGCGGCTGCCGTGCCCTCAACCTCATCGGTATCGGTACCGGGCTCGCTACCGATAATGAAGTTGCCGAGGATACTGAAGGTCTCGGCAACTCGGGCACGCGAGGACCCTGCGGGCTCGCAGGCCTCAACCTGCTCCTCCAGGCTGCTTACCGCGGCCCAGAAGAAGCACCCCGCCACTGAGGGCGTGGGAGAGAAGAAGAAGAGAAAGGAGAAGCGGCGCTCTTCACCGATGGTGGTGCGACCCCCGACTCCACCCACCCAGCCCGCCGAGGAACCTCAACCGATGGAGCTCCCTGAGGAAGAGGAGCCTCCGGAGGAAGAGGAAATCCTCAAGGTGTTGGACGAGGAGCAGGTCGTGCAGGCCTTACCTCCTCAACCGCCCGAGCTGATCGCGGAGATGACTCCGCCGAGTCATCGTCTACCCTCGGCAGAACGTGGTGGTCAGGCAGCGCCCAGCCTCTCAATGCGATGAGTCCCGCTCGCCGGAGCAGCGGGCCAGGCCTCCATCCCCGCAATACCGGGGGATGCACCTGGAGAGGCGTCGCTCAGGCGAGAGCGCCTACTCTCCTGCCTACCTAGGGAGGTACGCCCAGGAGCAGGCGTGGCACGAGCTGGCCGGCTCATACTATTCCTATTCGCCGTCTTACAGGGACCGGTACCATCCAGATCCAAGGTACTGGTCACCTCGTCGCCGGTCTCGCTCGCCACTGTGGGAGGCTCACTATCCCCGCTATGAGAGGTCACCGCTGCATTGTTCACCGAGTCACCGTCGGTCCCGGGAGCCCTCACCCCGCTACAGGGCTGTTTCTCCACCACCGCGGACGACGGCCACAGCTACTCGCCCAACGCCACAGCCCACCGTGGCCCAGCCGGCGGTAGCTGCGACTTCTACCACGCAAGCGGAACACTGCCCTAGGCCCGCGGTCGTGCCCCTGCAGGTGACTCCGATACCGGCCACAACATCGGCTGCACCGGTACCGACGCAGCCTGCAGCTCCAGCTGTCACCCTGGCACCTCTGGCCCATAGGCCGGCTGAGGAGAAGGAGGCGGAGAGGTCGCCATCACCATCCGGTGACTCTTATGACTCGGACTCTGACTCTGCTGAGTCCACCCCTTCTTCTCACGAATCCCCACCGCTGGGGTTCGGGGAGCCAGGCCCGGAGTCTGCATCGGAGGACGTACTCCAGTTTTCTGCGATGCTCCTCCGGATGGCCACAGCCCTTGACCTAAAGGTGACCGAACCTGCTCCACAAGCCCAGGACCCGGTCTTCCAGTACTTGGAAGCCCGCCCACCATCGACCGCACCGCTGCCGTTCCTACCAACCCTGGTGGAAGCGATGAAGCAGCTGTGGGCGAAGCCGGCGTCAGCGCAGCCTATCCCACATAGGCTAGAGCATCTCTACAGGACCCAGAAGGAGAACGCGGAGTTCCTCTTCAGTCATCCTGTACCGAACTCTATTGTGGTCGAGTCGGCTCAGACGAAAGGAGGCAACCGAGCGCATACCAGCCCTCCGGACCGTGAAGGACGGAAGCTCGATGCCTTCGGCCAAAGGTTCTATTCGGCATCGTCCCTGGTGGCCAGGATAGTGAACATGATGGCATAACTTGCGGCCTACCATCGAAACCTCTTTGACCGATTCGCTCCACTTCTTGCTGACCTGCCGGAGGAGTCACCTGCCTCAGCCACACAGATCTTTGGCGAGGCTGTTGTGGTGGCTACACAGCAGATCGCCACCTTGAGGCACGCCGTGGAGGTTACCTCGAGGGTGATGGTCAGTGCTGTAGCCCTCTGACACCACGCGTGGCTCCGGTCCTGTGGGCTTCAGGAGGACAGCCGTCGACGGATTGAAGATCTTCCGTTCGACGGCGAAGGGCTCTTCCACACCTCCACCGACGAGGCCATGGATCACCTCGTCAAGGCCCGGCTGACAGCGAAGAAGATGGGCATCAACCAGCCTGCCCAGTCTCGCCGCTATTTCCAGACGAGGCCTACATGGAGAAGGTCCTCCTCTTCATCGGCGTACCAGCCGTGGTCCCCGCGGTTGACCGCGTCGAGGCCGTCGACGTCTTCGGCTTCAAGGAGGCTTCCCAGACGATGCCCATCTTCGTCGTCCAAGAAGTCGTCCTCCAGAGCGAAGTCCTGGTTTTGACAGCCTTCGCAGGACTCCACCCGTGCCATCCTTCGCCCTCCTGGTAGAACTGTTCCACCACCCGAGCCTGGCCAGGCACCTCGACTGCTGGCGGGAGATCACTGCGGACTCCTGGGTACTTACCATTGTCTGCCTGGGGTACGCCATCGAGTTCCAGGATATTCCGCCACAGGGTGTCTACTACTCCACCCCGGCCAGCTCGGCTCTACTGGAAGAGGTCCAGTCCCTCCTCGAGAAGGGAGTGATCGAGAGGCTCCCACCTTCAGCCAAGACCACTGGCTTCTACTCGAGGTACTTCATGGTGCCGAAGGCGGATGGATCCCTGCGGCCCATCCTAGACCTCCGAGGGGTGAACGAATACATCCACCCCAAGAGGTTCAAGATGGTCACGCTGCCGTCGATCCTCCCCTTCCTTCGCTGAGGGGACAGGTTTGCGTCCATAGACCTCAAAGACGCCTATTTCCACATCTCGATCCGCCCGCAGCACAGGAGATACCTTCGGTTCGCGATCAACGGCACCAGCTACCAGTACCGGGTACTGTCGTTCGGACTTTCCACCGCACCGTGGGTGTTCACCAAGTGCATGGCTCCAGTTGTGTCCTTCCTGCGGACGAAGGGCGTCTCCGTCTACCCTTACCTGGACGATTGGCTATTGGTGGTGTCCTGCAGACAGAAACTGTACAGGGACATTCATTGGACTTTGTCTCTTCTCACTCGGCTTGGACTCAGGGTCAACCCCAAGAAGTCCCATCTTGAGCCCACTTGGGTTCTCGACTTCATCGGGGCGACCCTCGACTCAGTATCGGCGAGGGCCTCCCCCCCAGACGAGCAGGCACGGACGCTTCGTTGGGCGGTGTCCGCTGCCTTCGAGGCCTCGACAGTATCAGCGAGGAGGATCCAACAACTCCTCGGCTACATGGGCTCGACCACCGCCGTAACCTACCTCTCCAGGTTACACGCACGGCCGCTCCAGCACTGGTTCGTCAGGGCCTTCGATCCACTCAGGGATGACCAGTGCCGCCGGTACCGCCTGCCCCAACAGGTACACCGATCGCTCCTGTGGTGGCAGTCGTACAGGAACCTCCTGTCAGGCATGCCGTTCCACGAACCCAGGCCGTCGGTCACGGTAATGACGGATGCCTCGCTCTTCAGCTGGGGAGCGCACACCGGAGATCTCCGGGTCCGAGGCCGGTGGATGGACGACGAGCTGTTCCTCCACATCAACTCTCTCGAGCTGTTGGCGATCCACAAGGCCCTGAGAGCATTCCGACACCTGGTCATGGGCCGCATGGTGTTGATCCTCACCGACAACACAAACAGGCAAGGAACAGGCAAGGAGGGACGCACTCCACCACGCTGCTGGGCATCGCCCTCGAATTCTGGAACTGGTGCATCCTGCTCCGGATACATCCTGTGGGGGTTCACCTGGCGGGACAGGAGAACACCACAGCGGACGCGCTCAGCAGGGACACCACTTCCCACCACGAGTGGTCCCTGTCTGACGAGGCCTTCCGGATGCTTCAGGACCGATGGGGCGAGCCGACCATCGACCTCTTCGCGACCAGCCAGAATGCGAAGTGCCACCTGTTCTGCTCGAGGGCCGGCCACGATTGCCGCTCCATCGGCGACACGTTCCAGTTTCCGTGGGACGAAGGGCTGATCTACACCTTCCCTCAGTTCCTGCTCCTGGGCCGCGTGATCGCGAAGATCATTGCGGACCGGGCGGACGCGATCCTCGTGGCGCTGTACTGGCCGAGGCAGCACTGGTTCGGACCCCTGATCGAGGCCGCCCGGGCCGGACTCTCAGGTTTCCCACGGTACCGGACCTGCTGTCCCACTCCGACGGACTGGTGTTGCACCCGGACCTGTCGGTGTTGGCCCTCCGTGCCTGGAGGATATCACCCTAGACGACCTGGCCATCGGGAACGTCTTGACCGTGGCCAGGAAGGAGTCCATGCGAAGGAACTACCACTACAAGTGGCAGTGCTTCGTGGCCTTTGCCGAGGAACGTCGAGAGCCGGTATGGCCTGTCACCCTGCGTACCGTGCTCCACTTCCTCCTCCATCTCCGCTAACAGGGCTTGGCCTTCCCGTCACTCAAGGTCTACCTCGCCGCGATCGTGGCATACCAGCTGCCACGATCCCCATCGGTCGCGCTCTTCAGGGACGGTACCGTCAAGCAGCACCTCTACCCGCCAGTATCGCCGCCGTTACCGCCGTGGTCGCTGTCATTGGTGCTGTCCCAGCTGACGAGGCCACCCTTCGAGCCCATGGCTACGACGGACGACAGGCTGCTCGCGATGAAGACCGCGTTCCTAGTGGCCTTCACCTCTGCCAGGCGGGCGGGAGAGTTGACGGCGCTACGGTGTGATGAACCATACTTGGTCTTTCATCGGGACAAAATGGTCCTTCGTCCTGATATCTCCTTCCTGCCGAAGGTGGTGTCCAGCTTCCATCTGAGCCAGGACATCATCCTGCCGGCCTTCTACCCGGACCCGACAACACCTCTGGAGTGGTCCCTCCACTCCCTGGACGTGCGTCAGGCGCTGGCCTTTTACAAAGACAAGACTGCAGCCTATAGACAGACACCCCACCTGTTTGTCTGTTATGGCAGGCGCCAGAGAGGCCACAAGGTATCCACCCAGCGCTTCTCTAAGTGGCTGGTACAGACTATTCAACTGGCGTACGAGCTTGCCAGGAAGCCTCCGCCAGACCTGCTTCGGGCCCACTCCACCAGGGCTGTGGCAACATCTGCTGCCCTCCTGCGAGGTGTCGACCTGTCGGAACTCTGCCGTGTGGTGACCTGGTCCCGGCCGTCGACCTTCGTGCGCCACTACAGGCTCGACTGCCGGTCCAGGAGAGATGCCCGTTTTGGATGTGCTGTGCTGTCTTCTGTGCTCTAGGATCTGGGACCTGACCCACCATCCTACTGGTAAGCTACACAGTCTCCTAATGTATGAGGCACAGAGACCACGAGAAGAAGAACAGGTTGCTTACCTGTAACTGTGGTTCTTCGAGTGGTCATCTGTGCCCTCATACATCCCCGCCCTGCCTTCCCCTCTTTTTAAGGTCCCATCTGCTTCGGCGGACCAGAACTGAGGAGAGACCGTTAGTCGGCAGGAGGAGCATGCGCAGCACCGGCGTGGGGGAGGGGTTCCCGCCAAAGCTAACGAGCTCTAGAATCTTCCCAATGCTACCGCGCAGGCATGAAAGCTCCTAATATATGAGGGCACAGATGACCACTCGAAGAACCACAGTAACAGGTAAGCAACCTGTTCTTATGCTGCCTTAAGGATAGTTCAGCCAATGCACAAGGCTTCTGCCTACTCCTAATCCCTTACATCTGGTACAACTGTGAGTTGGGCCATTCTGCACTCGGCTGTTATAGTGCTATTATTCTACTTTCAACATCCTCTGGAATCATGGGATTTGTAGTTTTGGGAGGGGCCAGCAGTTGAAAGTGGAATAATAGTGCTATAACAGCCGAGTGCGGAAATGACTTTAGAATTACTTTATCTGTTACGTTGAATCTAGAATGACAGGGGAGACATACAGAAATGAAGAAGCAGTTGAACCTAAAATACAACGTTAGAATGGGATGTCAATTTGAAGGTGAATATTTCTTTATATTTAACAGGATGACAATTTAATGGATGTTCTGCAGCTGCTTGTTGCTCTCATGTCAGAGCACCCCAGTTCTATGATCCCTGCCTTTGATCAGAAGAATGGATTACGGTAAGAGTAAACTTTTTGTTGAAAGAGAAGTGGTGTGGCAAAAGGAGTATTTCAGTTTGAAATTGATTACCTGTGTTGCTGGACATTTTGCCAGATTTCCTGCTCCAGAAGAGTGTCCTTCAGTTTCTCTTCTTGTACATTAATTTTTTAGACCTGTTGAAAATGTAGACTTATTATTGGTGAATACTTAATCACTTTAAACTGTGAGGTACATGCATTAAATGTTACGACTATACCATGTTGTGTGTGCTTCAAATGCTGTTACCACATTTGCTGACCTCAGTAGACAGAGCCATCTGAAACATGTTGTTCATAATACTTGAAGATTTAGTCTTTTGAACCAGAAGGGATATATCCTTTAACACAGTTAATATGTTGTGGTGTATTAAAAAATCTGGTTTCAAGTTCTTTTTCTGTGGAGTTTTTAGTTAACTGTACGTGGGCTTGTAACCCGTCCCATAGCCATTACTGTGCTATAAACAGAGTTCTGTCGTTTTGTTGTGTGCCTTCAAATCATTTCCAAATTATGGTGACCCTAAAGCAAACCTATCATGGAGTTTTCTGGGGCTGAGAGTGTGTGACGGATCCATAGAATCATAGAGTTGGAATTGACTACAGGGGCTGTCCATTCCCCTGCCATGCAGGAACCCACATCTAAGCACTCCCAACAGATGGCCATCCAGCCTCTCCTTAAAAACCTCCAAGGAAGGAGACTCCACCACACTCCAAGGCAGCATATTCCACTGCCATACAGCTCTGACTGTCAGGAAGTTCTTCCTGAGGTTCAAATGGAATCTCCTTTCCAGCAGCTTGAATCCATTGTCCTAGTCTCTGGAGCAGTGGAAAACAAGCCTGCTCCCTCTTCGACATGACATCAGATATTTAAATATGGCTATCCTGTCCCTTCTTAGCCTTCTCTTCTGCAGACTAAACATACCCAGCTCCTTAAGCCGCTCCTCATGGGGCATGGCTTCCAGACCCTTCACCATTTTGGCCACCCTCCTCTGGACATGTTCCAGCTTGTCGATATCCTTCTTGAATTGAGGTGCCCAGAACTGGGCACAGTATTCCAGATGAGGTCTAACCAAAGCAGAATAGAGTGGTACTGTTATCTCGCTTGATCTAGACACTGTGCTCCTACTGATGCAACCAAAAATTGTGTTGGCTTTCTTGGCTGCTGCATCACACTGCTGACTCATCTTCAGCTTGTGGCCCTCGATGACTCCTAGATCCCTTTCACATGTACTGCTATCCAGCCATGTGTCCCCCATCCTATATTTGTGCATTCCATTTTTTCTGCCTAGGTGTAGGACCTTACATTTCTCTCTGTTGAAGTTCATTTTGTTAGCTTTGGTCCGCCTCTCCAATCTGTCAAGATCAGTTTGAACGTTGATTCTGTCCTCTGGTGTATTAGCAACACCTTGCAATTTGGTATCATCTGCAAATTTGATCAGCATCTGAGGGTTATTCAGTGGGTTTCCATAGCTGAGCAGTAATCAAACTCTGATCTCCAGGGCTGTAGTCCAACACTGAACACTATATCATGGTGGCTCTCTCCATCCTTTTACTCATATTTAATTTGAGATTACTTTCACTAGGGTGTATTCTAATCCCTGCAGCCACTATGCACATGAATTTGAAATGGCTGAACATTTAGTCTTTTGTCTGCTTCGACTGTAAGTACAAGAGGGTGATTTAAATATGAGTAATCAATTAGCATTAAATAATTTTGAATGCAAATCTTTGGATTCCATATATTTGAATATATGCTTCAGTTTCTCTTTTCCAGCAAAATGCTTGGTGCCCTTCCTGTCCCTAAACTGCAGTTTGGTAGATTGATTTGGTTTCACCTAAGCTTGCCCTGTTACATTTGAGTCCCTGCTCACTAAATACCAAGCTGTTTTTGTTGCTTTCATGTACAGGCTTCCCCAACGTACCTGACAGGTTAGGGACCAGAGTACTGTCAGAAAACAGAACTGGTGGAAAAGTGGAACCCATATATTACATGGAGCATGAAGAATTTACAGAGGCTTACTTGGAACCAACCGTGTGTGCGCGGCTGCAAAGTCTCTTACCTGGCTTGTCGCCTTTTTTCTCCTGTCAGCTTGCTTTTCAAGCAACGCACACTTGCAAGTGGTCTCAAGCAAGCCTCCCTAGGCAAGAAGAACTGATGAAAGCGCAGAACCTCCATCACATTAATGGAATTTGTCCTTCATTTGGAAGCATCCAAAGAGCAAGTCATCAGATAACATGGCATCAAAAGACAGGGCTTCCTGTACATTATTAGAAATGTACCCTGCTTCAGCCAAAACAGCATGTTGGCTCTTTCTCCTCTCCCATTTGTGCATAACAGCTATTCATACTAGTTGGGGGTTTGTACTCCAGTTAGGTTTGAAAAATGTCATCACTTAGTTTACAGCACCATGGGTGGCCACAGTGTTGTACCTTTTCTCACTTAAAATGAATTCAAAGTTGATGCCAGGAGACAACACAAACATGCAGTCAAGTAAAAGAGTTATTGTTAGAACAGATTTGGGAGCAGTAATTCATTTGCTGTATAAAATGCGTTCTCATTTCATATGTCTTGTCACAACTAATGGTTAACCTTGGGTTGTATTGTATTACACATTACAAATTTTCCAGCCTCCAGAGTCACCTGATCTTGTTCATAATTGCTTTCCCCCTCTCTTTCCGGCTACTTTTTTGGTGCTGGCTGTTGTGATCATTTGTATGGTAATATGGTATGTGGGGAAAACTAATAAAAACACTCAGAATAACGAATATCATATGAAGTCTCTCATGCATTACCTTGTTTTTACTTAAGTGGCAAAAGGCATATCCCTTTTTATTACTTAGCACAGGCCAAATGTGCATGTGTAAATAGTCTACTTTCAGATACCTCTGATTTTCTATTGTATGTTTAACTTATTTCAATATAACCTTGTTGTAACTGTCCTATGACAAGTCTGCTTCCTGTATGTATGTGTGTATATGTGTGTGTGTGTGTAATATTTCCAGTTAAATAAGGTTTGATATCCAAGATATGTACAAAAAGCATATTTTTCTATATTTAATGTGCAAACCATGCTTTTATGAGATATTAACCTACACTATTCTAAATGTTATAGATACCATGGACTATCTTTTATGTTGCCCTACTGGAGAATGTACATTCCTTTATCTGGTTAGCCTTGGCTTGCTCAGATTGCCTGTCTGCAGTCTTTGAGATTAAAAGTAGCATTATCACATGCAGGCCTGGTTGATCAGTCTTGAAAGCAACTGTCATGAGAGCAGGCACAATCTTTGCATCATTCTTAAAACACTGCTGCAAAGACTGGGTTAGTTTACAGCTGGCGATGGTGAATATTTTATGGCTTCTGTCTGTTCTTTCTCTGCTTAGTGCAGGACACTCCTTAGGCCAGGGAAGATTTTCTAGTGTCTGTAAAGAAGCACAGAATCAAAGAAAAATGTGTAATACGTATGCCCATATCTGTCCAAATTGCTCATCTGTATAGGGTGTGCCAGTGTGGTCTGTAAATTGCTAATTTTCCAAGTATTTCAGAGGTATTGTAGATACTGCTTATTGCAGAAACTTAATCTATTGATACTTCTTCTTATAGAAAGTGAATAAATTGCTGTGCTTGCAAGTTGGTTTGACCAAGAATTTGCCTCCCTTTGTCATCTAGCAGTATGATCATTAAGATAGAATTTTATGTTTTAAATAATCAAATAAGATAATTATCATAGCTTCAGAAGAATTTTGAGATAGACTGGTGCTGCTTTTGTCAGCTTCCTAGCTCAGTGAGTCGTTGCTTGATGAAAGCCACTTGAATAATTTGATCTGAACAGTGAGTGAGCTCGTTTTGACTGTGTGTTTTTTCTAATTCTTATTCTGTTTACGTGGTACATGAGCAAGTATGCAGTCTGAAAAAGTGGTGACTTCTAATGGTCATTATTTATATGATGGAGCTACTGTAAGGATTCTTCCTTACTTAATAAGTCCTGCTGGGCTGATGCAGGCCGTCAGGATAGACCATGCCTTGGCTTCCTGAACAAAAAAGCAATTGGATAGATTTGTAACTGGACAAAGTGTTGTGTGCCCATTTATTAATTCAACTGTTTCTTTGAGAGTTTCTTTGAGAGTACCACTTTTGTCCATGTGTTTTAGAATCCAACTTGACATATTGTAGAAGAGGAAACAGATTCATTTTTCACATTTTTACAGGAACTTTTCATTTGAATAATATGAAAGACTGAAATTTTGGTTGGTAGTTTGTACTTCCTATTGGCAAGAAAGAAACAGCAGGTTTTTCTCCAACAGGAGAGAAAATGATGTTGAAAAGTTCCAACCAGACACTACTTTACAACACAGAATTGGGAGTCTACAGTGAACTCCATTACAATTTTCAATGAATGTTCATGTGTTCATGCTGATGTGCCAGTTAACTAAATACAAAACAACAGGGACGGTACAGGAGTTTTAATTGAATCAGCTGGTTTCCTCAGAAGATCATCAGTGGCCCAGTTTAAATATTACCTTTGTTGTATCTGAATGTTTCACTTTCATAGCCTTTGAGTAATACATATAAATCAGGGTTGGGCGGGCCACACAAGGTCCCCAAGGCCTATTTTGCGGCCCTCACTCCTCACACGCTCTCCAGTCCCCACCAAAAAATAGGCAACAAGCGCTTTTTGCTTTTGGAGTCCCCCATGAGTGATGATTTTGTCTTTGAACAGCTTGTGTTCTAATTGTGTGTATGGAAAAACATAAGCCTGAATCTTCCACTTCTGAAAAGACAAAATTGAAATCCTGAAGTATGTACCTTTCACAACCAGTTTGGTTTACTTTCTTAAAAAGACTGTTGTTGGGTCTGGTACAGCCTGAAGTAGGTTCTGAGAGTGAAAATTTAGTCCTGTGCTATGTCAGGGTTGCCTAGCTCAGCACAGATTTTAAAAATAAATGTTTTGGATAGGGTTAAGTTGCTTTGCGTGCCCGCACAAGTAGTGGAAATGATTGCCATGTCACCTAGATGATTCTGATTTAACCTCTTCATAACTGGTAGTATGAAACAAACCAGATGGGCAGAACCTCCATCCTACAAAAGTTACAGGATCAGGTCTAAGAACTGCAGATAAATGCTCCTCTTGAGACAGATTTCCTGCTCTCATTGAAAAGCTAGTGGTTGGAGGGCTCTCAGGAGCAGCATGCATCAGGGTATGGGCTGATGGAGATATGGGGGGTTATAAGGAATCTTGGCACTTCCTCACCTCAACGGGGATCCAAGTAGTTTCTGCTTGTGCTAGGGTTGCTCTGGGTCCAGAAGTGTTTAGCTGGTATTGAATAACACTGTCTTTGAGGGAAGACAGCCACATTCAACACTTTACACAGTTTGCCGCAATGGAACTTTGATAGAACAGTTTGGCAGTTTATTGTAAAACTTCTGAGAATGAACAGTTCATTTAAGTAGTTCTTTTTGTCTAATATTTGCTAACATTGGATGTACAGGGCATTCAGTTGAATGTCTGTGGATTTCTCTTAATTATAGTGAGAAAAGGATGTTTGATGGCAACCATAATATGCTGTAAATGTGTTGTTTTTTACACGTTCTTTTCTTAAAGAACAGCTTTCAAAATCTGAGTAGGGAACTGTTAATAGGAAGACAAAAAGCAAACATGATGTGGACAGGAGGTTAATACATGCACTTCTACAATGTTACATGCAAGATTGCACTATTAAGATTCTAATATTTATAGAATTAACCTTGTGTTTTTTGTGTAATAATTTCAAGCACAGTGTGCCAGTGAAATGAAAAGGATGTCAGATGACAGCATTCGTTTCCCCCTCTCTTCTTACAGCTGTCATAAATGACTAGCAAGGGACACCTGTCAAATATTACTGTTAGCATACGTTTCTCCTTCACCAGAGACTGAAGCTTTTAGGAAATTTTAGTCTGTCACTTGGAATGTAGGAATGCTAATAAATGTGTTTTTTTACACTATGAACTGGGTAAGAGGACAGCATTTGAAAGGAATTCATAGCAATTATGCTGTTTCCCCTGCAGATTGTGTACTCTATAAACTGATGTTTGGGGAGGCTATTCTTTATTATTTTAGAGATATTCTATAAATAATTACAAAATGGTCACTAAAATAATAAAGAACAGCTTCCATCTATTTTGTTAGTAAGTATCTTTTCATTTTGTACAAAGACCAATTTGTACATTGCCTGCTTGTGGTTCCCACTGGCAGCAATCTGATTTCAGTTGCTAATAATTAAGTTGTTCCATTGATTCGGGGGCCTGGTTCCTATGACATGATAAGCCAGGAAACTGAGGGACAACTGCCTTATTCATTATGTCAGTGTACCGGTACATTCTATCTGCTTGCAGCAATGGACCTCTGGCCAGTGGTTTGTTCACTGTGCCATGTAAATCCAGGGAAAGGTGTTACACTAGTTTGCCTCTCTCTCAACAAGTCAGAGATGGAATCCATTTTTTATTGAGGTGTTTTTTTTACATTATTATGTATGTACATAACAAAGCCAATTTTTTACAGAAAAAAGAAAAGAAACATACCAGCTCTTGCAGGTTTTTTCTCAAAAACTCCAAGATGTTCAGTATAATGCAGATCCTTCAGTTCAGATTCACACTATGTGAAAATACAAATAAATCAGTAAATGGGTGGCACTCTATCATTCAGCCAGAGCATCTTTCTACTGTTACTGATGAAATTAATAAAACAAGGGTTTCCACAAACAACACAACTGCAAACAGGGGATTCTGTATCTCATTTGCTGGGAAAATAATAAATCTAGATGGAAGGCATACCTGGGTTTGCATGGTGTCATAAACCATGGAACAAAGGTTGAATCAGAAGTAGTTGAATCAGAACCTAGATATTCTATTAACCTTTCTACATTATTTTGTAAAAATGTTCTTTTCTCTTTCGTATAGTGTTGTCTACAAACTTCTTGCATCGAAAAGTGAGGGAATCAGGGTGCAAGCCCTAAAGGTTATGGGTTATTTCTTGAAGCATTTGGCACCCAAGTAAGTATTTGATAGACTTCCTATAAACTTGAGCCACAAAAGCAACTAAGGCATCGACAATGGAGTTAAGTACCTAAACTACAAAGTACTTTATAGCAAAACATTATAGAAATAAATATTAAAATCATATTAGTACTTTAAGTACTTACCTGTTTATCTAAATTGTAATTTTTTTGTTCTATATTTTAAAGCTGATAGAATTTCAACTTTGTTCTTTCATCACTCGTGTAGAAACCTCTTGCTGATATTAGATATTGGTTGTGTTTTGAAAATTGCATCTTGTTCTTGAAGTGCAACAGTTTTGCCTGCAGCCTTTCATTCTTCATGCAGCCCTTTCCTCTTCATTCTTCCATTTGTGTAAGCAGCGAAACAAGTCAGGGAGTTGCAGCTAACCTTGGATTTCTGTTACATCCTAACCAGGAAACCACAGTGGATAGCTTCCAAACAAGCCAGAATGTGAAATCATAGTTTTAAAATTTGGTTCTGTACCTTGCTTGTTTAGAAATCAGTTTACCACAACTATAATTGCTAGTTAGGATGTTATGAGAAGATGTAGCTAACACTTCATAGTCTAAAGGAAAATCAAAGGAGAAACAAAGGGGTTTTATGTAGATATATAAAGCTCTTGAACATCTCAGATTTAGTTGCATGAATTTATAGATGTCAGATTTCCAGGAGAAACAGAGATAACAAGTATATATCAATTTCTGTTAACTATTTTCATAATGTGTTGTTTGTATTTAATCTGTTATGTAATTTTAGGAGGAAAGCTGAAATCATGCTAGGACATGGATTGTTCTCTCTGCTGGCTGAGAGGTTAACACTTCAAACAAGCTTAATTACCATGACAACATACAATGTGCTATTTGAGGTACTAATCTTTCTAATTGCATAGAAATTATTGCAAATTGGTTGCATGTTTGTACTGATATGTTCCACCTGACAAGTTTAGTTCAGATTTCTTGACTTGAAATCAGATAATTGCTACCATTAATTTACATAAATAATGTGCCTAATTGGGAGAAAAATCACGCTATATTGTTTGCAAGTTTTGAGAACATTAGTGAAATGAAGTGTGCTGATACATCTTCATCTGGTAAAAAACAACAACTTGCATTATGTAGTCATACAGAATTAATTTGACCACAGAACCCTTCAAGTTAAGAAACAAGAGTGTCCCTTAATTTCAGATGCAGAAATATTAAGCAAGAACATACTTTAAGATGAGAAGCATCTTCAAAAATGAAGTTGTGTGTAAATTTCTATGAAAGTCTGTTGCAACTGCAGTGTCAGAAATGAACTCATAGACACAACGTGCAAAGTCTCAGTATAATTCTAACTTTTGTTCATGGCACAGCTCTTGAGTTTCTGTGACAAAGTGGCCTATCACATTATTTTCTATTGCATGTACAATTAGCTTCAGAGGACTGGTGTTGTGGAATTAAGCTGCAGATCTCTTCACGAAGGAGGAGTGGTTCATAAAGTGCTGCTAATGTTAATCCCACTAATTAGAAATAATCCTTAGTGTGTTATTTCAGAACATAATGTTCAAAGGAACAGACTTTGTTTAGCTTTGACATATTTTAAAAATCTTTTTACTTTTTTGGTCTCCTCGTTTCCCAGGAGAGAGTGGAAAGAGCTTATATGTCCATTATTTTAAATCTATGCTATTGCTGGATATAGGGAAATAATTGTTCCTACCATTACAGCAAGAGACATTGAGTAGCCCTTACTTGTTCTCCAAATAAGTTTGGATTCTTTTTGCTTTGTACTGTATGTAAAGTTCATTCCACTTCTTTCTCTTCTTAGTTAAGCCATATGCATAAGTGCAGTAGATTAGACCATTATGTATGGAAATAATTATTTTGGAGATCATAATTTAACAAAGATGGCTGACTTTTAGCCTTTAAAAAACCATCCATGTAACAGCCGTTAGAATAAATGCCTTGTTAAACAGATGTAAGATTTTGCTCTTGTGTCTTGTCCTCAGATTCTTATTGAACAGATTTGCACTCAAGTGATACATAAGCAGCATCCTGACCCAGATTCAACAGTGAAAATACAGAATCCTCGTAAGCATTATGTTTCTTTAAGATACACTATAAATCAGCTGTGTGCAGTCATCTATATGAAAAGAGGATAAGACTTGGCAAGGAATCTTGACTCCTTTTTCTTTTGTTTGTATTTCTAAGTCCATTTGGTCTGACACTGCAAATTAATGCAAACTGTCTGTGAAACCGTTATGGTAAACTGTCTTTAGTATACAAATGGCTGGAAAGAAGAATCTTCTCTTTGGTTTGAATCCAGGATCTTCCTTATGGATGGTAAAGCTCTTCAGTTCACAGATGGGAGAGGATGTTATCAATGTTTCTCTCTCTCTCCCCTCTTCCTACTCCTCTATCTCCTGTCAGCCTGGAGAAACGTGAGACCCTCTGGGACAGGGAGTACATGGCACCAGAGACAGAAAAGGAAGGGGAATAAGCAATTCACTAACGGAAGCTGGATCCAAACCTTTCTCTTCTAGCTTGATAACTCAGTTTATAGGATACTGTTAAAAAATTCAGTGAAAAGCAAAATTAGTATCGTTACTGTTAGCAGTAGCAGCCCTGTGCATGCAATTCACCGTTTATGCATGAGGGTTCACAGGATGATTAGAGTACGGCTGTACATGCCAGCTTGACCTCCAGTATCCTGAGGTGCACAGGTATCTCTAAAGATCTCTGTATGCATAGTATTAAGGTTGGCAAGCAGATTACAAGTTAACTGCCTTCCTTTGATCCAGAACCCTACCTTATCAGCATAGGACCAGGGCGGTGGTAGATAATTTCTTTACTTTATATTGATATTTATTTAAATCAAATTAGGGCAAGGTATTGCCGTGCAGCGTACCATCAATCCTAATAAGCATAACAACAATGAGGAATACTGCGAGTTTCAGCCCAACAATTTGCAGAGAGCTGCACTTTCCCCACCTCTGGTTTAAATGTTTATTAGACTTGGAGCTCCTTTAATTTGTTGGGGTACAGCTATATATTTTGCATTACAGACAAATAGCATGTTTGATAGACTTGCTATTGGAGAACTGTGCATAAGAAATGTAATACGTCTTTTGAATTAGAATGATGAGTTCTTAGTAAATTGTCTTATAGGACTGCTTTGCCAATTTTACTAAATAGTGATAATTGTGTGGAAGCAGGATTTTTCCTACCCGTGTTGTTTTGGGCTAAGTCTTTTCTGCCAGAAATTTGGTGTTTGTGTTTTCTCTTGTTCTTCACATTGCTCTTGACCAGATTATTTTTGATTACATATATAGGTAGATACCATCTCAAAACATCAGGGTAAAGAAATCTAGATTTGTAATGACCGCTGTTTTTTTTTAAATGCAAATAATGGCTTAAATGCTCGTATTAACTTGAGTTAGAATGTTCAAAAGAAGGAGATCTCTGTATGTTCTTGGACAAAAGTGACAGATTCTTTGGGAGTTTGTGAATGGGGGACATACCTAGTCAGGATCCAACAGTGAACTTCCACTATGACTTTTATTTGCTGTCTCTCCTCCTTGTACCCCTCAGACAGTTTCCTGGTCCTTAAGCAGGTTTTCAGAGCACTGTGAGAGGAAGTGCTCCCTTCATTATACAAAAGTAGTGGAACCAAATGGAATTACAGAGCTGCTGAAGATATGTGTTAATGAAACTAATTTGGAATAATAACAAAAATATTTAGTCATGCTTTTCTCATTTGTATTAAATTTATTCATTTTTATACTTGTTTAATTCCATACTAATTCTTGTATAGTTTTGTTTGTTTTATTCAAGAATTGTTCTATTCAATACTAAGTTCAATTAATGTTTTATAGAACATACACTAAGTTTTATATACGTATCTAAATAAGATGTGTTTTAAATGACAGTGGCAACAAATATATCTGATTTTTTTCAAATTCTGCCTTCCCCCACAATTCAAGTTGATCCTCTGATGGATCTTTTGATAAATAAATCTGACTTGCTGTATTTCTCAAAGCATATCTCCAGAAATTCTGAACAGGACAAGATTACTAAATGTACAGGAAATGTACCATTACTCTAAACTCTCAAGTTATTATCCTGGTTCATTTGACTCTCCAGACTTTCCATAATAGTAGGAATCAATTTTATATTGAATTTCCACAAACCTCTGAGAAGGGGCCATGCCTGGACAATCCTGTCTCAGTATTGAAAGTACTGAATGATTTCTCCCATTCCCTAATAGGCATAGGTTTTCATATCACTTCATAAACCAGTGTACACTGTACAGCTGTGCTGGCATGAATATTGTACAAGCAACAGTACAAGCCCTTCTTTGTTTCTTATCTAGCTTCCCATTGCATCATTGAGTAGCCCTTATTTAACTTGAAGAAACTGGAATGAGCGACTCTAAGTCTACTTCTCAAATTATTAGATGTTTTATTTTAACCTTTTTTTTTTTTTGCAGAGGTTCTGAAAGTTATTGCAACCTTGCTGCGCAACTCTCCACGGTGCCCAGAAACTATGGAAGTCCACCGAGTTTTCCTCTCTGATATGATTAAGCTTTTTAATAGCAGCAGAGACAATAGGCGGTAAGTAGATAATACATATCTTTACATACAATATACGTTAAAAAACTCTAAGGTAGTTGTTGAAACAGGCAATATATTTCAAATGCTGTCACTGAGTTTTGGTTAAAATGCCACATGAACTTGGTGAAAACATTTCTAGTCCATCTTAATTCATCATTTTTACGGCCTTTGAAACTTCAGTTGTCTCTAGCTTGTAGCTTGCTTGCTTGCTTTTGTCTTGAGCCTCACATCTGAGAGAAACGAGATATAATTAATAATAATAATAGTATGTTTCTAATACTTAATTTGATGTTGTGTTAATAATTTTTCAGGAGTCTACTGCAGTGCTCTGTGTGGCAGGAATGGATGCTTTCCCTCTGCTATTTTAATCCCCAAAATTCTGATGAACAGAAGATAACTGAAATGGTGTATGCCATTTTTCGAATTTTACTTTATCATGCAGTCAAATATGAATGGGGTGGCTGGCGTGTTTGGGTAGATACTCTAGCAATCACACACTCAAAGGTAAGTGTGTTGAGATAACCAAAACATATTTATGAATTCTTTATAATTTCAAAGAATTCTCAAACTGTGTTGAGCCTTGAAAAAAGGGCAATGCCAAAATGAGATTATCTGAATCATTACAAAAGAATGAGGGAAGATATTACTTTTCCTGAAAACTGAAAGTTATCAAAGCATACTAATCTTGTGTAGCCTCAGGTTCAATGACAGTGTGGGTGATATGACATTTTGGTAGTAGAATGGCAAGTCTGATGTTCAGGAGTGCCTTTGTGCTTCATGACACTTTATTGTATTATCTGTGGATTTCTGTGAATTTGGGACACAAGGTGGCGCACCTAGTCTATTTCTAGGCCAAAATGATGTCTTTTCAGAAAGACCAAGTGGCTGTGCAACGAATTGCTAAAGTATAATGAAGAAACTAGAGAAAAATCTGCTTTCTTTCCCAACAAAGAGAAGAAAAGAAGCTGGGTATATTTTTTTTTCCGTGAGTAAAGGAATAAATCAGCTTTCCTTCTAGCGCATTAGTTTTCTGTGGCCACAAAAATTTTGAGGGAAAGAGTTTTTGTAATGGTGATAACCTTCCTTCAGTTGAAAATCACATTTTAGAATGAAGTTGTATTTTGTTTTCTGCCTTCCTTTTTGTTCCCCCAAATATTTTCATATAATTCTGGGTGACTTTCTGGATGGAGACATAGAACCTAATTAAGTTATGTTTTTTTCCTAGTCGACAAATGTATGGATTGTAGGCAGTCTGGTGTGAACACAGCATAGTTTAGGTGTAAAAATTATTCTGTTGGCTGTATTGTTGTGTGGAAGCTAGTGCCAGATGAGACTAGTAAACACAGAGATAGTAACAGCAAAAGTGAATCAACAGGTTTACTTTTCTAAGATTGTGACTGTATTTTAGGTGTGGCAATAGAACTGCTCTACAGTGAATCTACAATTGATAAAATAGTATCTAGTTTCAAATATTTGATAATTTTTAAAAGTGCCTTGTGATAGTTTGTAGCTCATGTGAAATAATCTGGTGAGATTTGGATTCAGATTTAATGTTCTAAATTTCAGAGGACTGACATTAATAGTAACAGTTAAAACATAAAGATTATGCTTTTGTCATGCGATGAAGCAACAAAACTTAAACCATGCATAGTTTGGACTCATTTAATCCTGTGTGCTGGTGTTGTTTAATCAGCCAGTCCTTCTGGCTCTGTGAAGTTTACATGGGTTTCTGCAACTGAAGAATCGTCTTTCTGTTAATTTGTATTGGAACTCATTCAGTGTTAATCCAGGGGTTCCTTACATTGTTTAAGAAAGAGGGGTGCGTAATCACGTGACTGACATCAACAGGAAGATATGAGTTGATACATGTTCCACTAAAAATTGAAATGGATCAGTAAATTCTGGAGGTTGAATCTTGGGCTACACTGTCCAAGCCTAGAAATAGGCTTGTTAGCCATTTAAACAGATGTGGATTTTTCACAAGGTAAAACTCCCAATAGTATTGTCCAGTTTAAATAGTGTTTTTGAAAAACAGAAGGCAAACTTTGAAGACCGTTTTTAACTAAAACATGTTAGTAGCCTACATATTCCTCAAGATATTATTTGATATTACTAAATGCTTCAATAAGTAATTATTGTTTGTCACTCTGAGTTTGTAAAATGTATACGTTTCCTATAATTCTGAGATTTCTGCTGTCAAAGATTTCATTGTTTTCTGTTTAATTTTTCATGACTAACAGGACATGCCATTATTTATTTTGTGACTAGCTTCCTTCTGGGCTTTCGTCTAATAGCTCTGTTCATTTGAGACTGTCTATTCATGATAGGCATAGATTCATTTATCTGAACCTGGATTTTCCTTGGTCATGTATAGAGAGATAGGTGAGAATGGATTTTAAGAGCACAGAGAGGCTGCAGGTGTGGTGAAATGGAACATCCTCACACAGCTTTCTTCCCTGCAGTCTGTTGCCAGAAATTCTTCCCCACTACCCCTGGCCAAGCTCTGACACTGGAAATAAATTTAGTAGGAGAAGAATTCCTCTTGGGGGATGGGATGATGGGAAATGGGCTGCAGGAAAGAAAATAACAGGAGGAGAAGGTTCAGCTTTCTTAAGGACATGGCTTTTTTCTTTAAATTACCCTGCCCCCCCTCCACTTCCTGCAGATACTTTTGATGGTTTAAACTTGTGCCTCTTTCAAAGTGTCCTTCTACCATCACACATACAAGTAGTTTAACTCTGTGTCCAATACCACTATTTGGTCCTTCTCATTAATTCGTGTGCTGTATATTCTGCTGGTAACTCATAAATTTGAGATTTCTAGGAACAGCTTGAGAACAGAATGTGTAGACTGTGTTACCCTTTGGCCCTGGAGAAAGATGAAACAGTAGCAGAGCAGGTTTATGATGTGACCATTCTTCCTGTAAGACTCAGGTTCTTCCCATTTTTCTAGTTAGACTGCTATCTTTCCTCCTTCCCATTGCCTTGCCCCTACAATTAGGTAGTGTGAGATGGCTGCTGCAAGCTGCCTAGCCCTTGTCATATGTGCTGTGCCATCTCTAGTTTCAAATAAAATTTAGTTGCCTGGCCACTTACTTACCCACCCACCCACCACCTAAGTGGTACTGTAGCTGCAAGGATACTATTACTCCTGCCTTAGCTAGCTTTGCTGCCTCTCTTTCTTAGCATTTCATAGGCTTTTGTTGCCTTAAGGTACATGAACACAGGAGCCAGATGGAACCTGGAACTGCTGTGCTGAAATATGATGAGTGAAAAAATAAGAATATAAAAGATTGCTGTATTGAGATGGTTAGTTCAGCCTGATCTCGAATTTATCTTATTCCAGTATTCCTGAAATGCAGTAGAATTCTCAATTAAATGCCTTCATTGACATTGTGAGGACAAATGTCCTAAAATTGAGAATTTCCCCATTCATAAAAATATTTAATATTTCTTAGATGTTTTTGTTGGAATTCACATAAGTCTTTAAGAGTATAATTTATATTGGGGACAGAAATCTTGTCTTGCCTCACTGTCATGAGAAAAAATAAAACACAACATTTTTCTCTTGACTGTGAGATGGTGAGATATTTTCTGTTGACTTCAAGAGAATTTTCAGTTTGCAAGAAACAATCTTAATGCAAATAGTGCAAACTGCAAAGCTGAACTATGATAGATGTTCTCTTTTTCATGGACTTTTAAAAAGTACAAGCTTCTGATCAGCTGTTTGTGTGTTTTTGATCACTGATCTAGTCTGTGCTTCCTATGTATGTTTGGGGCTTTGCTTCACAAAGGGAAAAAGGCATGAATTTTGTGCAAAGTAATTTTGTGCAGATTGTAGACACCTCCATGAAAAAGTGCTCAGTCTTGTTTTCAGAGACAAGAAAGCTTGCAGGGATTAATGAACAGTCAGCAGGCCTTTTCAAAGTGTTGAAACTACTTGTCTTGTGGAGAATGAATAATTTAGCAAGATTTCTTTACATCTTCTCTTAATCAGAAAAAGAGCTGTATTATTTTCAAAATATTGTGAGACATGAAATTGCTGAGGCAATGTTTTGTTAGACCTAGTTGCAGGAAGAGATTTTTAAATTTGTTTTCATGTATCTCAATGCCTACTGCTGACTGAATAGGATTATTTGTGTTTATACATATACTGTTAATGTGTAACATCACATTCTGATAAAGAAGAAGTTTGTAGGGAACTAGCACTGCAAAAATGGATAGGTTTTGCAGAGCTACACATCAAGATACATGCAGCTGCTATAAAAAGCCAAAGAAACTCAATTGCAATTTTATTGTCCAGTTTGATAGATTTCCTGCCACCTTTGTAGCAGGGAAGCTGTTTGTCACTGTAGCCCTCTTCTCCAACAGCTGCACTACGCTTTATAAGCAGTGATAGCTTTTGTGGCGTAATTGCACTACATTGGTTTCTTTTGCTTTCAGGAACTGAAGGTGTGCATAATCCTCTTAAAGCTAAATTCCTTTGTGATGGCTTGGGTTTTTTTTTCTTAAAACCACCTTTTTTTAATTGCATAACTCCCCCACTCCACCCTCCAGATTATTTATATAAGACAAAAAAAATTGGTTTAATCTAAGAGTTTCAGTAAACATGTTCTTTCTAAATGTTACAATCAGGTTTTTCTAGATTCTGCTATATATTATATAGCTGTATCAGCATACCACTGTGCATTTAGAACGTTGTTTTAACAAGTAGTTAATACAAAACAAACAAAGGAGGCTGCTTTTATTGCTGCAGTAATGTTTTATAAAATGTTCTTAAAGTTGAGATGTTTGTCTTATTTACATTTATTAAATTTTCCTTTTTTTGAAGTGTGAAATATTTAAAAGATATTTACAAAATACATTCTAGAATGTATGTTTATTATCTAAAGCATGTTGTCATTAGAGAGAAGCTATGAAGTATCTATTAAATTCTATTTATATGTACTGTATATCTATTTAGATTGTATACCAGAGTATGTTTAAAATATTATTTCATTACTCATTTAATATATTAATCCGCTTTTGTGATATTTAACTCTAGGGTGCTTTATTTTTGAAATAAACTGTAAATTGGTGTTGGTTTGCTGTAAACTAAAAGAAGTGAATCTGATTTTATTGTACTTAATATTAGAGAAAGATATAATATTCCTGGTAGTATCACTCAGTAGAACCAATATCCATAAAATTAAGTTGAGTTATATAGCTATTCGCCTGACTTACTGAGCCTTGCAGATGCAGACAGATTGAAAATAGAAGATGAGCAATAATTATTCGTTAGGTAAGATTGATTTATGGGGAACAATTGAAGAGTTTAAAGTGTGAAAAAGGGGTGATTGTATCACTTAATAGGCAGCTTCAATATTAGATTTACCTCAGAAGGCTGGAAAGTTGATCTTTGAGAGACTGCAATTTTTGTTTCCTTCACACTAGTAAAAGTTGGGAATGTAAATAATAGCACTGATGTTTGCATTCAAAAATAGTTTGTCCTTCTGTATCGAAATAGTTAGGAAAAAAAGTAAGATTTGAATGCTACCTCTGGGTAATATAAAACGAAGAAGCAGAACCTCGAGATAAAAGCTGAGACAATGGATGAACATAATAACATTTAAGGCACAACAACAGATCCTAAACAGCTGCTCAATGTACCGTGTATGTGCTCAGGATAATATACAGCTCAGTACTAATCAGTACTGATCTTTGTTAGAGTATTCTTTATTATATTGCAAGCTGAAATATACAAAATGCTTTGTGAAAATGTAATACTCAAAGGACAATTTAGATCACAAGGGTGTGTATCATCAGAATAATACCACAGCACTTGGGGCATGTATCAGAGAAATAGGAGATTAAAAATAAAAGGATAAAGAAAGGAGGTGAAAAGAAAAAGAAAAAGAATAATTTTAAAAAATAGCTGAAGAATTATGGTTATTTAATACAAATAGAATTTCTAACAAATGGTAGAAACTCAGCAAACTAGTGGAGATGGGAGACCAGGATCTCTGCGGGTCTTAGAAGTATAAGGGAATGGGAAGAATGGAGATCATAAGATAAGAAGCAACAAAAGATCAGAGATTACAAACACAGAGAGGTCAGACAGAGTGCTTAAAAAGTAAGAAGCTGTAACTTAACCAGATATGAAAACAAGGAGTTAGTGAAGATGTACAGTGTAGAGGTGTTGCAAAAGAAAAGAAGCACTGAGCTAGAAGAAAAATGAGTAAAAATTAAATTGGGGGGGGGATTAAAGCAGAGAAATATTTGAAAACTGTATGTTCCAATAATTTATGTTTATTGAACATGAGCCAGCAGGTTAATGTAATTATCATCTAATTATAGTTAAAGCATAGTCCTAAATACTGAAGGTACTAAAGGTACCAGATCCTGTCTGATCCTGGAAGCTAAGCAAGGTTAGTCCTGTTTAGCACTTGGATGGGAGACCACCAACAAATACCAGCTGCTGTAATTGATATTTCAGAGGAAGTAACTAGCAAAAACACCTCTGAGTATTCCTTGCCTAAGAAAACCCTATGAATTAATGAGGTTGCCATAAGTTGACTGAGAGCATGAAGGCACATACGTATACATGCAACAGTTAAAGCAGAACATTTTGGTAAAGGATAGATAACACACATGTTGTTGTTGTTGTGTTCCACCAAGTCATTTTCAACTTATGGCAACCCTAAGGAGTTTCATGGAGTTTTCTGGGGCTGAGAGTGTGTGATGTGCCCAAGATCATCCAGTAGATTTCCATAGCCATGTGGGAATGGAACCCTGGTCTCTAGGGCCATAGTCCAGCACTCAAACCACTACACTACAGTGGCTTACTTGCTGTCAAATTGACTTTGTCGTATTGCAACCCTATTAATGAGAGACCTCTGAGATCCTCAGTCATCAATTGCCCTGCTTAGGTCTTGCAGGCTGAGAGCCATGGCTTTCTTGCTTGAATCAATCCAGCTGTTGTGTGGTCACTCTCTTTTTCTATTGCCTTCACATTTCATCTTTCCCAGTGAATCACGTCATCTCATGATGTGTACAAAGTATTCAGTTTTAGTGTAGTCATCTTTACTTCTAGTGAGAGTTAAGGCCTAGATTGCTCTAAGATCTATTCATTTGTCTTTTTAGAAGTCCATGGTATCCATAGAACACTTCTCCAGTAGCATGTTTGACATGAATTGATTATATTCCTATCAGTATTAGTCACTGCACAGGTTTCACAAATGCATAGAAATAGGAAATGCTGCAGCCTGGATGATTGTGACTTTAGTATTTAATGATATCCTCTATTCCCAGGTTTAACCCATTCTTAGAGTGCAGCTAAATTTTCTAGAATGGGCAGTATTGGTGGGGTCATTTCTCTAGCATTCTGTCACAAAGTGTGACTAGATCATCAGTGACTACCAGAACATTTAGTGTGCTTCTTTATCTTTTTCTTTTTATGAGTGGGTAAGACTGCCATTCACTTATATGTTAAAAGATATTATGGACAATATGGCAGTACATGAACAGCACAGTGTATTTTTGGGGTTCAGACAGTACCTCTCCAAGTAGAAAGTGTAATGAAAGCTATTTGCCTCTGATAGACTAGGTGAGTGTTGAATGTGATTTAATAAACAGTAAAAATTTGACTGCCCCAATAAAGTTTATTGAACTTGATTGAACAATGAATCCCACATATATTTAAATTGTAATGTTGAACCAAAGACCATACAGCCATCAGGTCACCAAGGAAAAAGGCATCCTACTAGGCAGTGGAGAACTGCTTCCTGTCTGAAGGACCTAGACAACTTAGACATAAGTCCAAAATAGTTCTGACACTGCAATGGTAATGCAAAAATTTTTTTTTATTCCCAGCCCTTCATTTTCAGTCCTCTGGGACAGAAAAAGTTTTAGGGTGTGGAGGGAAGAACTGCAGTGGGAATGGATGATTGCTCCCTTCTCACAGTTCTAGAGCACATAGTTTTGACAATGGAAGTTCAGTAACGGATACTGCCTTGGATTCTTGGGATGTTTCTACCACTTTTATTTCAAAAGCTGCAAGTCCTCCATTTAATGTCCGGTTCCCTTCAGGTGTCTTAATTGCTTTTTTCTGTTATGCTGGCATGTTGTTTTATGTAAAATGGAAAAAAAAATAGAAAGTTGCTGAACTTACTTTGGGAAATAGGTTGAGCACCTTGGATAGCTCCTTTAAAGTTCTGAAAAAAGCCTGGAGTAGATTCACCACTTCAGTGACATGAAAGCCACCACCCTCAACTGAGACAAAGTAAGAAGGCTTGTGAGTGACATGCAAAAGGTCTGTGACTCTATGAGAGACTCACTTGTCGGTCAGCTGAGTCAGAAACCATAAGCACTTACAGATGCTTAGGAATATGCCTTTGTTATTCTAGATACACATTGTAAGGTTTTTAGGTTCGGGAATATTTAGTGGTGTGTGTGTGTGTGTATATATATATATAATTGTTCATTTATTTCCTGCCTTCTTCTGTAACAGGCTTCAAGGCAGTATGCTTAGGCTTCTTAGATGTCTCCTATCAAGGCACAAACCAGTTCTAGATCTGCTTAGCTTCAGTAAGCTTGTTGCATCATGTACTATAAATCCCTGTACAGGAGGTCCAGATTATCTGAAGGGCTGTGTTCTCACATACAAGCCCACCCAGCTTTTGAGATCTTCTGGGACAGACCTTTCCCTCTGTTCACCATAGGCTTGTCTGTTCACCATAGGCTCATCATAGGTTCATCTGGGCACGACATGGGAGAGGGCTTTCCTGTTGGCTGCTCCCAGGCTCTGAAACTCCCTCCCTGGCAAGGTTAAACTCAGGTTGTCCCTTCTATATGTGCTATCTCTTTTTTTCCAGTAGGCTTTTGAAGACAAAGTGCTCAAGGGCAGTAGGCCTTGCATAACGTGCTGTAAGAGCTGTGTGTTGTTTTTAATATCTATGTTTCTGTCCAATTTAAGTACATTTTAAACTTTTGCGTGAGCTCAGTTTTGAGTTATGTTTATTTTAACTCCTGTAAGCACCTTAACTCCCAGACTGCGAAAAAGGTGGGATATAAATAAAGAGTAGTATTACTAAAGGCACCAGATCTCATTTGATCTTGGAAAGTAAGCTGGGTCAGCCCTGGATAGTACTTGGATGGGAGACCAACAATGAATACTAGGTGCTATAGGCTATATTTCAGAGGAAGAAAATGGCAAAACCACTTCTGAATATTCCCTACCTAAGAAAACCCGATAAAATTCATTGGGTCACTGTAAGTCAGTGGGTGACTTGAAGTTGTGTGCATACACAATGATAATAATACTCTTTTACTAGGGCCAGAGTTCAGCCATGTAGGGACGGGGGGACAATGGAGGCAGTTCACCCCTGGTGGCAATGTTTTTGGGGTGTCCTGGCTTGTAGCCATGCCCCCATGCGCCGCAGCCATACCCCTAAACACATGGTCATGCCCCCATGCTCCACGACCATGCCCCCATGCAGCACAGCCACGCCCCTCTCCCGCTCCCCTCCACACACTCCAAGCTCTGCTGCTGCAAAGTTGCTTATGCAGTACTCAGTTGTCCTGCACTGCCCTTTTACTCACAAACGAAACAATAGGTGGTTTGCCACCCCTGAATGTTCCACGGGTAGCCATTATCTCTTAAAGTTGTTGCACACATATTCTGCACTACTTAGTATACAGAATGTTTAGCTTTCAAAAACGAAAGGGAATTCCAGTCATTCCCATTTTAAAAACTTGGGCAAGGGACATTTTTCTTAGTCTCTGCAGCTCCTGGGGCAGAAAATTGGCGTCCAGACTCACCAAAGCTGCCTACCCTTGCCTCAGAACATAGTTTTAGATGTTGGTTGTGATACTGTGTTATGGCTCTGGGATTTAATTTTTAAACAGTAACCCATTGTGAACCCTCCAGAGTAGAATGAGGCAAGTACATAGATAAAATATTAGGAATATATACATCTCAGCTTGACGCAAATTAATTGGGATTTTCAATTTTCTCTTATAGGTAAGCCTAACTAAAGCACAAGATTTTGATACAAAGAGATGGGTACAGTGCACTGGTTGAGAAATGCAGTTGTTGTGCACATGCCTCTAAAATATGCAGACAAAATCAAGGATGAGAGGGAAAGATTTCTATCTTTAAAGAACAAACTTTTTTACTTCAGGAAATGTGGCGCCGATATATTATCAATATTTGTTCCTGTATTTTATTACTTTGGCATTGTTCAGAAAATACATTCCCCCAATGATTACAGTGAAAACACAGTTGGTGAGCATGATTGACTTTATAGCCCTTGAAAAATACTATCCACCAACAATCTAAGATATAGCATAGTCATCATAAAATAAAGCCTTTAACAGAATATTAAAATACAGCTTCATTTATCTTTTCTCAGTTAAACTAAATTGCTTGGACTTAATAAAGTCTTTTGATCTGTGTTGTAAGAAGCTTGCCAGTATGGGGGCCAAATGATTTGTTATGTTGGGGAAAGTGCCAGAATGTGCAAAAGCTTTTGTGTGTACAGTACTTCTGTTCCTCTTTGACTGATTCATTTCCCTGGGATTGATATCAGCAGGTATTGGTGCCTCCAGTCAAAGTTGATTTGTTTTCTGAATGGCATGGAGAGTTTCCAGGCCTGAACTGTTAGCATTGCTCCTAGGAGGGTGGAAAAACAGGTCAATAAAGCTCTCATTAGGATAAAAAATAGTAACATTTGCTGAAATTATGAATAGCTTATTGATGGAGTTTAGCAGCACAGAAGCTAATTTCCAGGAAATCTTGTAACATTTTTAAAAAGGTGCTATGTTGCCTTTCTCACTGAGCTTTGGTTTCATTCTCTATATAATGTGCACAAGATATAAGGAATAATGAATGCTAAGTCTTTGTAAACAGCTAAATATTCACACTACATATTGTGCTTCTAGTGCCAAGTATGTCACCATAACCTTTTTGTATAATGCACTGTAATTTTCCTGTTTAGCAATTAGTAAATGTTAAATGTCAAATTAAGTTAAAATGAATGGGAAAAGGGAATGTCTCGTATTTATTAGCTTGCAACAGTCCTTAACTACTAGTGCATAGAGGAGCTTTCCAAATACTGCAAATGGCTATAGATTAGGCATCAAATGATTGTGAAGATTAATGAATGGCCTTCTTGCTTGCTAATTTAAAGCAATATCTGGTAATTAATTGTGAATTACCAGTTTAACAGTTGCAAACACCTGGAGGGAAATATAAAATGACCAGAGACAGGTATATGCGAAATTCACTTGGCTACCTTTTATAGTTTTCAAGTTATTACAAATTTACCACAGAAACCCATCTCATGTTTTGTTGGCTTTTAAAATTTTCTTGAGTTTTTTTCTCCATAAGAACAAACACCTTCCTCTTGAGAAAGCTAGTTCTAGACATAGAAAATAAAGGAAAGGGTTAAAAACAATGCCTTGGGTAAGCTTTCCAGAGAGTAGATGATGAATTGAAAACTGTTGCGAACAGTGATAAGGCAACAGTAAAACTCATTAATTATAGAAATCAGTAATAAGGAAAGTGTATATTCACTAGTATACATTTATAAACTTTGACCATCACCATTTTTGGCACTGTCATGACAGCAGTTGAGCACATCTCTAATACCAAAGCCTTTAGCTGGTGTTTTTCCTGTGATTTTACAACTGTAGGCCCGTACTAAAATATCAGAATTACTTCGATAATACTCCCTTAGTACATAATTATCTAATGTGGTGTTTCCTTATCAATTAATTCTCCATAAGAACTATGAAGCATCAAATTGAGCAGATTTTGTAGAATATTAGACACTCATCTTCCAAATGAGTGCCTATATTTAAGAGATTCTGTGGCCACTGTCTTGAGATGTGTTAACACTATAAAGGGAGCTTAAAGATAAATGGATAAACTATGGCATAGGCTAAATTAATTGATGAATTGAGCTCTGTTCTACAGATGCTTATGCTACAACATATATGTTAATTTTTAAGTGCTATAAGAATCAGACTGTTAGGACACATAGAAGAAGAACATAACTTTTTCTGGAGTTTGGTATGTGTACTGTTTCATAGAGAAAGCTAAATTTGTTTTGTTTCTGGAAACAGTAATAATTTGACTAGGAAATTACAATCTGTTTCATTTGGAAACTAATCAGCTAAACTTTGTAAATGTGTTGTTGAAATCTGAACTCCTTTTTCGTCTTCTGCCTAACATCTGTCCAGGTGTTGGCTATTTCAAAATTATTTTCTTTTAGAAAATAAAAGTATGTTTTATATGAGAAAGTCGGCTTATTGTCATCTTTCCAGCATCCTTCCTTGAAGCAAGTCATCAGATCAGCCTCAGGGAAATGGCTTATAGTATAGGTTGGTCACTAAGAATTATATGACCCTCAATGGAATTTAACTCAGAGCATATCCTTTGCATACAAAAAGATGGCAATTTCAATCCCTTATATCTCTAAGTAGGGCTTGGAAGACCTCCTCTCTGATATCCTGGTAGCAGAAATCTGTCAGAAGAAACAAGAAGCTAGTTATGGTTCAAACAAGAAACAAGTTATGGTTCAATAGCAAATGTATACTTTATATAAAACAACTTCTAAGGCCTGATATCTTCCATTACAATTATTAAAGGAGCTGTATCCGTCTGTTGAGTTCTAGAGATAATAACTTCCAGGAGTAGGGATAGCGAGTGATTGAAAACCACTATGGTTAACCCCTCCCTTTCCATTCATTTCCTAATCCTACCCTTATGTATTTGTATTTTATTGCTGAGATTATTTCCAAGTTAGATTTTCCCAAGCAGACATTGTGGTTCTTTTCAACCTTCAGTGCCTTCTCCTTTAGGAGTTCATAGTTGAGAACAGTATTGATTCTCAGCCTGGATCAGAGGACCACACAGTAAACAATGACTTTTAAAAATGTTCAGTGAAAGTGTGTGTGTGTGTGTGTATGTAGGTAGGTATGTATGTATACATATACATACACACACTGATGATGCAATCTGTAACATGACTATTCACAAAATATTTAAGTCTCTTAAGTAGGTAAAATTCTTTCTAGAAGAAGCTGTTCATTGTGAGCTTCTGCCAGTCAGATACCAATGTTTACCAGTGGCTGGACTCAGCATAATGCAGATTCTTATGAAAACATTGGCTTTCTTTTACCACATTTGTAAATGAGTAAAAGGATGGTTTTGATTACTACACTTAATCTTTTAGTTTTTAGTGAAAATCTGGAGTATGAATGACTTAATAAATAAACATGTGATAATTGGAGACTAATTTTATTTCAAAAAAATTGTCCAGATCTTTTTCATTTCCTGTGTTATATGTAGTACATATTTCCGATTCATGCAGCAGTTAAATCAGCCTTCTCCAGCATGTTGCCTTCCAATGGGTTGGGCTACAGTGCCCATCATCTTCACTCTAGTCAGGCCACCTGCAGAGTCTGAAGAGGACATCTACACATCTGGAGAGCACTAGATTAGGGAAGACTGAGCCAGAACAATGCTTTCTTATTAAGATTCAAGTCAAGGATGTGAAATATGTTACTTCATGAAGAGGTGTTCAAGTATTTCTTTGCCAAACACTTACTGCCCTGAGACGTTTTCCTAAGAGAATATGTAATACTGCAGCTACCAAGTTAGCTGATGAAAAACTCTACAGGGCTTAGGGCATTTCTTTGGGAAATGAATCTTGGAAACCTGAACTATAAATCTCTCAACTCATCACACCTTTGGCAAAATGAATGGAAAAATATATTACTGACATAGAAAACATAGCCTGAACTAAACAGAGTGCTTGAATGCCTGATAGCAGCTAGGAACAAAATACTGATGCACTTTTGTTTAACAAACAACCATTTCCTTTTGTTCAATTGAGAGGTATCTAACTATGTAGAGTTTTTAGTTTACTTTCACTGCATTTGTTTTCTCTGATGTTGGCAACTGCATATTCAATATGAAGAACTCAGATTTTTCTCAGGGAGATTCTTGATACTATATTGATGTTACCGTGTCTCTTGAATTCTTTTAGTATTTTATGTTTACATATAAATAGTGCATTTATATTAGAAAAAAATTCTTTAGTTGATTTCAGGGGAAATTATTTTGGTTCATCAGCATAAGGCTTCCAGAAAGCATATAAAAATTGAAACATGAGATTCTAGTTTTGAGACAGAGCTAGTATATGCTTAAATATTTTTAGCCTAATAATGGACTAATAATGACAAATCTGAAATTAACATCCAAGGTTTCAAGTGTAAAATTTGCACATTATGATATGGGTATGATATGCTTCTTATTCCTAATGAGGTAACTAACTGTATTTTCTTGGGAGACTTTAGAACATAAAAGCTATCTTGTGGGAGTCTAATATCAGTCAGTTTGTTTCAGGACAACTTAGCACTTATATTAAAGTTCTTGAGCTGTAATGGAACAGCTTTATCTTAACAGCATGTACATTTGGCCTACATGGTTGAGGGTCCTTGTATTAACATATGTGAAACCTCCATTATTCAGCTGTGTAACTGGTTCTTCCACATATATGAAGGGGGGACATCTGTAGAGCTACATTTTCCACATGTAGACCATCATCCGTGGTCCAACATGTAAGAGGATGAGGCTGACCAGGGCAAAGTGGTCTGACAGTGATGGTCCTGCATTCTTGCTCAAGTCTGATTTGCAGTTGTGTCATTTGAATGACCCAGTTGGGCCTGTGTTGCTCGTATTTCAAGGCTACCTTCAGGACTGATTCCCAGTTCTAGTCTTAAGCTTATCCTCTGTGGCAAAAAGTATGGGATCTTTGTTCATGTGAATTGACAATTTAAAATTCAAAAGCTTATACAATGATTTTTAGGGATTCAGTCTATGGATAATATGAGTCAACATTAAGTACTTTTGTGATACACTGTGATAATGACTTCTGTTTAAAATTGCTCTTGAACATGTACAGTTGGAAAAATTGGAAAGTTGGAAAAAACCTTTATGATGAAACTTATAGGATCCTTTAATTTTTTATTTACCAATTTGAAACTGTTCTCTTTTAAAGGTGTCCTTTGAAATGCACAAAGAAACCCTTTCTCAAATGTTCAGGGAATATCAGGAAAAAGGAGATGAAGATCTTGCTGTTGGTCCATCCACCATACTTAGAACTGTCTCAGGCACTAGTAAAGAAGCTGAAGTTACAGCAAGGCACCAGCATCTGGAAATAAAAGAAATTGGTGTGTCTAGGAATGATGTTGGGCATGATGATGTCAAAAATAGTTCTCTAAGCGGTGAAGAAGGACCATCTGATTTTGCAGGACAAACTAACTCAGAAATGAATGAAGAAAGAATAATAGAGAGAGAAAATGGTCAGGCATCCCCAGACTTAAATAAAACCTCTCACTTAGAACCTCCCCTAGAGTCTGAAATAGTGAAACAGAGTTCAGAAATTACTTCAAATGGAACAGTTGAAACAGATCACAAGGAGGAAATTGTAACTGCTGTTGAAGCACAGTCACCTTCAGAAAATGCAGATGGAGAGACACTTGAAAGCCCAGAGATATTAGAAAAGCCAACCTCAGAAGTGGAGGAGGAGGAGGAAGATTTTGTTGATCTAAAAGAGGAGAGCAATCTACCATTTACTTCAGAGGAATGTGTTCCTAAACCCAGTGAAGAACATGCCATAGAGGAAAGCCAAGTAGCACAAGCAGTACCACCACTGAAAGAACCTGTTTTAATAGATTCAGAATCCAAAAGTGTTGCGGCATTAATGGAAACACAACAAGGGCCAGATTCATTGCCAGGAACCAGTGCTTCTGAAATAAGTGATGGAAAAGCACAGCTAAGTTCAAATGCTGCGGAGAAGAAGGGTGGAGAAAATACTGATCATCCCCAAACTAAAACAGCTACAGATAGTATGCCACTCCATACTTCAGAAGTGTTGGTGGCTTCAGACAAGAAAATTGCCAAACTTGATGTTTCCAGTGTTGCATCAGATACTGAAAGATTGGAGTTAAAGTCAAGCACAAGTCTGGAAGTAAATCAGCCTGTTAGGTCAATTCCTGAGGTAGGTTTTCACCACTAAAAGTGCTAAAACTAAATTAAAGATATCAATCAAATCATGTTTTAGTTTTCTTTAACTGTTAATCAAATTCTAAGGTTTGATTATTTTATTTTATGGCATTCTTTTGTCCCCAAAAAGTCTTTTCTCAGTTGGTATGTGCTTCATAATGACTACCATTGCGAAGTTGCAAAAGGACTGTCCTAATAAGTGCTTAAAATTTTATAAAAATACACCAGATTATTGAGTGAAAGTAACACGTTGAAAATACCACATTGAAAATGAAGTATCACTTAAATATGAATGTAATAATGTTCACTAATACATTGAAACTACAACTGACAAAAGATGTGCGTCAGTTACCCATTATCCTTTAGCGTCCAGGTCAGTGATGCTAGATGATCTGAGAGTTAAAATGTGATGTATTTAAGTGCTTCCTTCCTGCAGAGACATCTTCCAATGGATTACCATCATTCTATACCATACTTCCTCAAAGGAGGTAGATCACATTCAGCAGCAATATATGCACCCTACGTGGTAAGGTCTAGCTGCTGCTTATTCATGTTTTGTCTTGCAGAGATGGTGGCATAATTGCTCTGTAGTGTGTAGAATTGGTGTAATTAATCACCATTCTGATGTAGTCAGACTTTATTGCCTTCACTAGAATTAGTAATTTGCAATACAACTTCTTTTTAAGTATGTCCAGTTCTCCTGATCTTAGTTTTATATTAGGTCCCAGTTCAGAGTGTGTCAATTTGAAATTCAACTTGGTTTTTAATGTATATATTATTTATGAAGACATCTAGGCCACACGAGCAATCGGGTCAAAGCACAGGAGCTGTGTCAGATGGACAACGAAGTGATTCTAGGTCTACCATGTTTCGTATTCCTGAATTCAGATGGTCACCAATGCATCAACGGTTACTCACAGACCTGCTCTTTTCAATAGAAACAGATGTACAGATGTGGAGAAGGTAATGTACTCTATGAAAACCAACTTATGTGTTCCATGGAATCTGAGAAGATTGCTTCTGTCCACTCCCAGATCAGTACTCAGTACTCAGAAGCACCTGCAAGTTACTGCTTTTCTGACGATTTTTTCCTGACTTCCTTGACCTTTTGCTTATTCTGCAGTTCCATCTACCCCACCATCCCCATGTTAAGTTTTGTTGTCACCATAGGGAAGATCAAGAGCTGTCCAGAATGCATAAAGGTAATAAATATGCAGCAAGGGCCACCGTTCTCTTACCGTCAAATGTCTTTGACTGGATCTAGGGATATATAAAATACAAGCCTCCCAAAAGTAATTTCAAATTACAAGCAATACTTTAATCAGTTAATTGTACAAGGTTGTTTGTTCAGGTACTCAGTTCCACTGGGAATAATCAATCTTGTGAGTTTGTATATGTATAAATGTGTACACATATAAGCATATATACAATAAGCCTATATACTAATGTATTATTGAAATTAATAGGAATTGCTTTGGTCTAAATGTGATGTTAGTTTCAATTGTAGTAAAGTAGATACACTGAAAGGAATAGGACTTACTGAAGTGGTGACTAACAAGTCACAGTCATTTCCATGAGTCTGCTCAAGTTGAAACTAGTATTAAATTTAGTTCTTCGACTCATAATGCATAAAGGGTGCTATTTAAAAAAAAATCACAGTTCAGAATATATAAAATTAATTTCCTGTGCACTGCAGATTCTGGGAGCAGAAGCTATAAAGTTATCTAATCTCCCTTTGTTTGTTGCTCTATCTTTTAAGTATAAACCATCCTTTGATAAGTTATAAAATGTACAGGTTGTTGATAGTAAATCAGACATGCTACAGGTGCCACAAAGGAGACAAAGCCATGGATGGAAGTTGATGTGTTGATGTGTTAAAACAGAAGTTGATTTTCCTTTTGTTTTATATCTTTAAAATAATTGAGCTTAAAAGGCAAAGCTTATGAGTTCTTTATATGATACTGATTTCTTCTTAAGAGACTTGAGTTCAGATCTAGTTTATATCTCAAGGGAAACTTAATTCTGATGATTTATACAGTGTCTTTTGCTGCAGTAGATAATCAGACTTCATAATAATAAATAATTATTCACCACACACTTAGACACAGTTGCCAGTTGGTGTTCTGGAGAGGATTAAAAGCATAAGGAAAGGGCATTTGCAGGTCAAGACAAAGGTGCATTGACAGTTGAGGATACTGATCTGTGGTTCTTGGCTCCAGGAGACATTTCTGGCTCATTTAGCTAAATAAAAATACTTTCTAAAAATGCAGCTAAAGTTACCTATGTCCTATGTTTTTAATGTTGTGTTTTGCTTTTCGGCTAGCCATTCCACCAAGACCGTGATGGACTTTGTGAATAGCAGTGACAATGTCATCTTTGTACATAACACAATTCATCTCATCTCTCAAGTAATGGATAATATGATTATGGCTTGTGGTGGCATATTGCCTTTGCTTTCTGCTGCAACATCTGCTACGGTAAGAAATAGAGTTTCTAATGTAGAAGTGGTATGTTGTGGGAGGGTGCCTTTCATTGTGCTTTATCTTATGATGGCTTGACTCTTATATTCAGATGGAATTGTTTATGGCTGTGCTTGGACAAGGAAAAGGAGCTATCTGGAGAATGAAGCCAAGCAAATTGCCTGTGTGATCTTAACATCACTGTGTCCTTCTGGATTTGTGAGAAGAACCCCCTCCTGTCTAGTTCAGCCCTGTTTAGGAGGAGAAAAGTCTAGATTTGGACTCTTTCCTCTTTGCTCCAAATGCCTGCACCCTTTTCAGTCATGTTTCAGATGGTGTATGTGTGGCTTTTGGTCAGTTGTAACAAGACTAAGAAGGAAGTTTTGACTGGAACTCCAGATTAGCAGTAGTGGCCCATTTTGTATTTTTCCTTACGATAACCACAGTGATCTTTCCCTATTTTTTCTAAATGAGTATGTTACTTTTCTTAATACAATTGGTGCCTTTGCTTTGGGCAGAAACTTAGCTTTAGAGTAAAGTGTAAAGTAGAATGGATCCTAAAGGAGGCTTGAGAATAATCTCTGTTGCATTTCTTCAAGATCTGGGGATTCTAACTATGTCAGTGGCTGGTGTGGAGCTTTGCCATAAGTGAGAATGGCTAAGGCCAAGAGAATTCATCCTACACTAGATGTCAGAAAGTGGATTTTCGCAGAGCTTTCTTACCTTGTTCACAAAACAACTAGTTGCTTTAATCTAATATATAAAAGTCAAAGTTTGTGAGTTTGTCTGTGTCAGGCTGGCAAAGATCTCATATGATTGGCTGAGTCAGGCAAGAAGACTGCGTATAATTGGCTTCCTGTGAAGATTCTGTGAAATCTTGGGATTGTCAGTTTAGGGAGGGCCCTTTGGAATTCTCAGCCAGAAAGCTCTTGGGCCTGTCCAGTTGCTATGGAGAGGAGGCCAATGTATTACCTCAGAAACCGAACCTCTGTATGTTAACAACTCTAAATACAGATTGGATTGGGGAATATGGGGAAAAGTTACAGGTACTGGACAAGGCAGTTTGGGGAGTTAGTAGACACAGGATCTCAAATCTGTGTATTTACACCGTATCTAACTCCTAAGGTAAGGTAAGGTAAGGTACTTCCTAAGGTATTTCTAACAAGTATTACCTATGAGAAAATAAAATCCTGAGCAGTGCTGGGTAAATATGCTACTGTGCAATAAATTATGTCTTCTTTCACTCTCAGCCTATGTGTCCTCCTCTTTCTTCCAAAGATGACATAATTAAAATGTCTTGAGTTTACACACATTGATCAGTTTCACATGTGATGCTAAGCTGTGTTTTGGCTGTATGTGTCAGAAGCTTATTTGTTCCAGTTCCGTACCTTTCAGACTAGACATCTATTGACTTAGTAGTTTCCCATTTCTATCAAAAAAAGAAGATATAATTGTATTTCTTCTTGCAGCGATTAACTTACAATTTTCCTTTTATAGACATTGTATTGAATTACTTTATTCATCCTCTCAGTTTTACCAGAGCTGTGACACAGACACATATATTTTTCACTGATAATTGTATCATTTTAAAATTTATAATTTTATAATCACATGCTTTGGTAATTTTATATATGGTTCTTTTGCTGTTGCTGTTGTTGTTGGTATTGTTATTGTTATTGTGTGCCTTCAAGTCATTTCTCTCTGACCCAAAGGCAAACCTATCGGGGTTTTCTTGGCAGAATTTGTTGGTAGAAGGGGCTTACCCCGTTTTCCTCTTAGATTGAGAGAGTGCATCTCGCTCAGTGGGTTTCCATGGCCAAACAGGGATTCAAACCCTAGTTTCCCAGTATACTAGTCTAACACTCAAATCACTACACCACACTAGCTCTCTCAGTTCTTCATAGAATATGTTAAACATTTCCACTTTCCTTAACTACAAAACATTGAGAGCCACTAAAATTGATTTAATACAACAAAATCATAATGTAGTGAAATAATTTTTAAAAAACTACAACTAAAAATGTCAATACAGAAGAGGAAAACATAATACAGCAGAAGCAAAATGGTAAAATAGTGAGGGCAGAAATTAAGGACTTGTTGCATTATTTGTAGAGAGTTATTTGAGCAGATAGTAGCTGTATTTGCTGTGTAGTACAGTCACATAACATAGAGCTGATGGAGCATTTTTAGCTGACATTTAATGTTAATCTTTCCGTCTTCACATTTCCAATTTTTGATTTGGACCATTGACTTGATTTTTATTCCTCTTGTCTCATCTCCATGTTCAAATAAAATTACAAAAGTTACAACTCCCAAACAAAATGCCTAGAGCCTTCCGCTAATCCATTCTAATGTGTTAGAAAAGAAACAGCTCTTCATTTAACTAAAGCTTTCCTGAATGGTCATGTGGAGGTCATTGACAATAGGAATGGTTATATTGGTCTTAGGCATTTCTAATATCATATGAGAGTTCAAGAACTACTTCCAGTTTACACATGCTAAATGTTACCTTAGTAGTATTAAGTTATCATAATTAATTAATGGGAAATCTATAGAAATAAAGTCTATTTTTAATGTTTCATCATGCAGCATGAATTGGAAAATATTGAGCCAACTCAAGGACTGTCAATAGAAGCTTCTGTGGCATTCCTCCAAAGATTAATTAGCCTTGTGGATGTATTAATATTTGCAAGCTCCCTTGGATTTACTGAAATTGAGTCAGAGAAAAATATGTCATCTGGTGGAATTTTACGACAGTGTCTTCGCCTAGGTAAGAAATAATTGTCTAGCTTTACCTCACATTTTGATGAATATTTATTTCAGTTATAAGAATGCATGTTTTCTGGTTAAATGAAGGTAACCTCAGATGTTGTGCAAAACAATATAAAATTTCCTGTTACTTAAATTCTAAATACTTGTTCCATCAGATACTGGATACAGACTACAAATATAAACTTGAAGGTCTCTATCAGATGTCAACATAAACAAAAAATTTTTCTAGGTGCCTTAGGTTAGTCAACAATCTGCCAACCTGAGGCATCTGCCAGTGGTGGTTCAGTAGTATTCTTAAGGTGCTATTTAGTAATAGTAATAGTCTTAGGGTGCTTCTGTAAGCATTGTTTGATATAACATCAGGGAATCACTTTGAATACTTCATATTTTGATGCCCTGAAAACATCAGACCCAAATAAGTGAAGGAATGCCTCCTTCCATGTCAACCTGTTTCATGCTTTAAAGTTGTCAGAGGAGCTTCCATAAGAGAAACATGCATAATGCCAAAAGAAACATCCTTCTTTGTGATGGGACCCCAGTTTTGGAACTCCCTATCACGGACGGCTTGCTGGTGCCAAAATGTATTGATATTAGTCCCAAGCTTTTTTATTTACACAAGTTTTTAAAAATAAATAAATATTTAAATAAATATTTTTGAAGGATTTTCCCCTCTTTATGATTAAATTTTTTATGGGGAGGAGACTTCTGTTTAACTTTTATGTACACTACTCAGAAATCTCTGGAATGAAGGTATGTTATGGAGCAAACTTAAAGATGGCAACCTGAAATATATGCAGCCTATATAACCAATAAAAACATATTATTTCTTTAAATGCAGAAATAAAGATGCAAAGATTATGATCCAAAACTTTTGTACTAGGGTACTTGCCTGTGATGATAATATAAGTTTTTAGCAACACAAGGAAAACATTGTCTTATGTAGTACATCCAAGATTGTTAGTAAACCCCCGCCTATATCTAATGAGAGCTTCCAAGTTATGCTTGCCATTCAGATAAACATGCACATTAGATTGAATTCAGACATGCCCTTCTGAAGACCCAGAGATCTGTTATTGCTGGATGAAGCACAAAGGTAATTCCCACTCGTTCCTTCTATAGCTCTTTCAAGCAGAGGATGTATGGCCTGCAGGGGGAAGGACAAAGAGAACAAAATTTGCCTTCCTCTCCCATCCAGAAGGAGCATCTCATGATTGCTACCGTAGCCACAGAAAATCTAGATTACATCTAGTGTGAATAAAAAAATATGCAGACCCTAGTGAAAGTTCATATTGCTTTATAAGTAATAAAATGTTTCAGGAATGTTTTTACGGTATTTCTTATAAGTTGCTTGATTTTTGGATGGAAGAAGATAGAATTCTACTCCTTTTGAGATGTTATCCTCCCACCCTGCCCTGCTTAGTTTTGTTTAGACTAGGACTGGAGGATTTGAAATTCTCTCTCTCTCTCTCTTTTTTGGCAATAAATCCTTAAATGATCCTTTTAAACATGTTCTGTATTCTTTCATTTCAGTGTGTGCAGTAGCAGTCAGAAATTGTTTGGAGTGTCAGCAGCAGCATGCTCTAATGAAGCCTAGTGGAGAAAATGTTAAGTGTCAGAAAACAGTACAAAGCCTGATAGCAGCAGGAAGGTCTGGAGCAAAGGCAAGTATCTTCTGACGTTAAACGCAGGCAGATGTTGATACTGTTATCTCTGTGACCTGATGGATAAGTCTCTGGAGCTTTGTTGAAAAAATAACAAGGTAGTCACTGGAGAGAAAAATCTGGCATTTGAATAGTATGAACATTCATTTTAAGCTGTGTATGTAACTAGTTCAACTTGTAAGTGCAGTCATTTTTCAGAGGGGAGAGGAAGGACAGAACCAAATATGTATTAAAAACTTCTATTTTCTTTTTCAAGTTTTCTTTCATAGTGCAATCTTTTATAAAATCCTGTAGCTTTGCTTAATATGATTTATACATATTATTGGATGCTTTTTCATTAAGTGCTTTTGTAATACTGAGAAAGTGATAATGGTTTGGGACCTATTTATGGTACTTTTCACTCTGTAACAAAACGATATATGCACTCTTTTATTCTGTACAGAGCCCAGTTGATATTGTAACTGGAGGGATTTCTCCAATAAGAGATATTGACAGACTTCTGCAGGATATGGATATTAACCGGCTCCGTGCAGTTGTATTCAGAGATATAGTAAGTTACCAAACTTTTCTGAACCAATTTGGTATTTACAAAGAATCCTGTGGTGTCAGAATCTGCCTATGAGACTCATAAAACTCAGTGGGGAGTGCAGACCAAGAATTTGGGGTTATGATTAAAGACTTCACCTTTCATAAAAGGCTGTCCCTGCAAGTGGCTTCAGCTTCACAAACAATGCCCCCTCTTTGGTTCTTCATACATGAATTTTCCAGTGTATAACTTTATCTTTTACAGCACATGTATATTTACTCCCTTTATTCCAGCTGCAATCTTATATAATCAAATTTCTTAAAGCTGCTCATTTGTTTCTGAAAAGTGATGGGCTCTCTAGGCAAAACAGAGCCAATGTTACAAACCATCAAGGTGTTAAAATTCACTTGCCTGATACATGGTAAAGAGCAAGCTAATTTACCTTCAAAGGGAGGAAGTTCTGTAATCAAGGCAGGGCTACAGAAGAGGCCCTGTCTCTTATCATCAGCCTAGCTTCTTTAGGTGGTGGGATGCATCACTTCTCATTAACAATCAGACAGGTTCGTACAGGACATGGTCTTTCAGATATTTTGTGTCCAGATTGGCTTGGGCTTTATAGACAAAAAACAGCTTCTTTGAACTGAATTGAAAAACAAATGGTTAAATGATCTACAGTTTGCGTGCTCCTCCATTTTAGACCTTCTGTGACTGTGGAGCACTCTTCAACGACAGACACATATAGAATCTATTACAGTAATTTAGGCAAGAAGTAATTGTGCTCTTCCATTCTTTGGAAAGAGTGTAAGCTTGTGAAGCAACTGAGGTGGAATGAATACACTCTGCACCACCACTACCACTTACTTTTCTTGAAGCAGTAGTGGACTAAAGACCATCTCCAAGCTGCAAGCCTGATTATTCATAGAGAGTGCTGCCTTATCTAGTGCAGGTGTCTGCTGATTTAAGTCTTGTCTGGATTAAGCCTCAGTTTGTTCTCCAACATTCAGTCTTTTACTACATCAAGGTAGAACCAGTTTCAAGGGTTGGGGAGAGGGGATGCATATCATTGGTATATAATGATGAGACATCCCACAAATTCTGGATGATCTCCCCCAACAGTTTCATGTCAGCCTGAGAAACAATCCTAGGGAGTCACACAATAGTCTTCAGTATCATCTTCTAGGAGGCTTCAGTCAAATAAGACTGGAATCACAACAAAATGTTTTTGCCAGTTCCCCTATCAACCACTTGCCTCAGAGAACACCAGAGTCAATGATATTCAATGCCACAAAGAAGTCCAGCAGAAGTAACCAGCAGACCTCCTCATTTGCCAACAGAATTTGCCAACATCCAGCAGGGAGACAAGGGCTGTTTCTATCCCAAAATTAAGAATAGAACTAAGTAGAATAGAACTAAATAGGAGATGGTACAAATAAGTCCGGTATGAAGCTTGAGCTACAGATGCCGTAGAATGTGGTGAAGGTTCTGAATTTATACAGTAAACCCTGTGGAGCACAGTTATGAATGCACCATTAAGATGTGTGTTTTCAAACTCTGTTAAAGAGAAATCTAGTACAATATAAGGAAGGCTGGTTTAGAACCTTTCTTACTGATATATTGGTTTTCTTTGTGCAAGGAAATCTCTATAGCAAATCATCCACATCATTCTGCATTACTATGTTCTGCAGCTCAGTATTCCGCCATTCACTCTGCTACATGTGGAGACCAGATTTGACTGGCAGTAATATAGATGTTTTACAGCTATCATATACATATGCTTGGAAACAATCTACAGTGGAATATAATAATTGTTTTTATTACTTTGTGTTAGAAAAGTTAAAAAAAATTACCAATAGTTAAGAAAATTTTGACCAGTTTAGCTAATAGCAAGAGCTGTTGTATATGACAGAGTGTAATTAAGGTGTGTATTTGAGTGTGCATATATATCAATATCTATTTATAATTTTTAAAATGTTTTTATATAGGAGGATAGCAAACAGGCACAATTCTTGGCACTGGCTGTAGTGTATTTTATCTCCGTCCTCATGGTGTCAAAATACAGAGATATCTTGGAACCTCAGGATGAACGAAGGCAGCCTCAATCTGTTCAGTCACTCAAGACAGCAATAACAGGTTAGTGATTTGGGTTAATGACAGTTTTTGTTTTTGCATTTTTATGTGGAAGTAAGCTGTGTTGAACATGGTGACGCTAATACTTGGATATGTACTTTGTTAGTTGTTGGGTTACATATAGGCCATTAGTCCTCCCCCCAATGTGCCGGGGTGGATACTAAATTTGTGCCCGTTCAATAGAGTTGTATCTATCCAAGAAATTCTCGGGGACTGGCATCGGTCCAGAGACCACCTCTTTGAGTAGCACTGCTCTGTGGTACTGGCTTTCATGAAAGCACCAGATCTAACAGGTACACACTTCATGAAAGCACCAGATCTGACAGGTACACACATCATGAAATGTGTTCTTTTCTTTTTTTAAAAAGTGTACAGGTTCAAAATGTTTATTAGCCTTAATCCACTAGTTTTGAAAATAGATATAAGAATCCTTCTATAATTACTACTTTTAAATACTGAGTTTGCTTATTAGCCCCAAGGGATACTTGAGGATGATCATGCAGAATTTATTTTTCAGAGATGCTGTTGCTTCCTTCCCAGAACATTAATTTTTAATATTTTTGTTGGCTTTCCTTATATAGCTAAATAGGTAAAGACGGTGTCTTAGCGATTGTCTTCCAGGACAATGCTTCCTTTGAAAACTGTGATTCAACATTTTGTATGTGCCTTGGTATAGCAGAATTTAATTTTGGTAGAGAAAAGGAGAGAGAATATTAGAAATGCTTCTCAATTAAAAATGTCATACAATATTGGGTAATGATAGAATGGTATCTAATAACATTAAGTGCTGGATTGACACAACTGACTATAAATGTTTTCAGTTCAGACGTAACAGTGTGTTTAGCTGAGGCACATTTAGCTGAGGTGGTTTTTAGCCATGTAGATGGATAATTGAGTGTGGGTGTGTTGTTGTATTAAAATTGTTAACACGTATCTTTGGTGCCATGGTTCAGCAGACCATATTGTTGTGTTTATTACTAGCTTAACAATAATGGAGTCATGATACTCTGGCTATTTGGAAATGTTGTGTGTCTCTCATTTCATTTGCCTCCAAGCCCCAGGATGCACCCTGTTAATGAATCCCATGTCAAGAGAAGGTGGGGTATAAATAAAGGCATTTAAGTGTATGATACCTGTACTGTTCTTAGTGTAGAATTTTTCCTGTTCCCACTGTCTTATTAGCACAACGTAGTCTCATTGCTTTTTTAAGTAAACATGACTTAAGTCAAACTGTAACCAACTTTCCCTGGGTATAGTAACCTGCAGCATCCTAGCTACTAATTGTAAGATATCTCTTAATTGTAAACTGTCATCTGTTGAGAAATCATTTATTTTAGTTTTCATTAATTCTTCATGTTAAAAAATATTTTGGCCTCTTTAATTAAAACTGCTGCTGATGGTTATGTCTAACATCTCTTTCCAGAAGCAGAAACCCCACCTGCAGCTGTTACTACTTTAACTCCTGTATCTTCTGGGGAATCAGAAAGTGTGGTGTCAGTACAAAGAAGAGATTCAGGTATTGAGGAGGAAGCACATTCTGGTTTGGAACTCGATTCTGAGACTGTTACAGAAGCAGAAACGCAGTCTGTCAGTGCAGGCCCAGATGCAGTCAGTGAAGTACTGTGTACTCTTTCTTCAGAAGTTAATAAATCTCAGGAAAGGAGAAGTGAGTTGCAAAGTGAGGTGGATAATAAAACCACAGCCTCTTTACAAGCGGCAAAAAATGTCAATGTAAAGGACATCCTAAGAAGCCTGGTCAGCGCCCCAGCTGGTGGGGCCATAGTTGATCCTGCTGTTCTTCCCCAGCTTTTCTTGGTGCCCTTGGGGATGGTACTGCTGAGCAACCTGTGCAGTTTCAGTCATTTGACAGGTAAGCAGCATTCAGTTTTGAATTATTCTTGTATCAGGTGGTGCATAATATAAATTTCAAAAAAAATCCGATGTAGTAGCAGCATTTGACGTTTGCCAAGCCAAACTAAGTAAATATGGCTTTTTCAAGCAAAATAAAGAGTTACGGAAAGAATTGTTATAAGTCCTCTGTAAACAATTCCAGAAAAAAACATATATGTGACCCGGTAGTAGGAATCATCCCGATGAAGATACTGTTAGGCATTTTGGGGAGATTGCTTTGCATTTTATGTCCTTTATTTTACTAAATAATAATCTTAAAGTAAACTAGATTGCAGAACAGTTACATATTCATATCAAGGTATAATAGAGCTCCCGCACTTGTTATTTCCTCTAGAAGGTCTTTACAGTGGAGCCCTGTTTGTGTGTACCCCCTTTTTAAGACCCAAATTTTGGCTCAAATATTGATTTCTTTCCAGTGACAAGTAAAAGTATGGCTTTTTACTAACACCCAGTTGATTTAAACAAATGTGTACATGTCCATGGTTTTAAATTTTATTAAATTACCTTATTCTGTTTTAAATGGACTTTTTTTAAACTTGGCAAATTATGTAATATGCTTTTGCTCTGCTTCAATTATTCTTACTGTTTAAAATTGTTTTAAAACCCTCAGTTTGATTTTATTGTCTGCTGCCAAGATATGAGATGATATATGAGTGTAAAATGAGGATGATGAGGATGAGGATGAAGATCTTTGCGTCTTATGGCTAGTGACCTGTCTGTTTTGTCTGTGTCAGTGTAAATATGTGTTCAAGGGATTTATATACAACTTGCAATTTTTTTAAAAAAAGTTGATAAGACTCTTTAAAAGTAACACACACACACACACACACACACACACACACACACACACAGAGTAAGTCATTTCTGCCATTAGGAGCACTCTCTGAATAGAATTCTGCTTGCAATTCTATGGCTTCCAAAGATGTGTGGATACCTCCCACATGGTTCTGGAAGGTCCTGCACTTTTTTTGAGGGAAGCTGCAGCGGAAGGGAGGACTAGTGAAAACTGAATTTTCTCATTTTCTGTCAGTGGAGGTGCTCCATTGAACCAAAAGTCTTCCCTAAACAGAAGGCATCATTTTGTTTATGGGAAGAAAAGTTAGGAGCTAAGCTAAACTATGATACATAATCTAAGCTATGATACATACATGCTTCTCTGTTTTTAATTAATGGAAATAATGTTATTGAAGTACATGTTGTGTTTTGATGTATCTCAGGGTTGCAACCCACCTAATCCAGTACAGTTAATTATATTATTGCCTTACACTAATTATATTATTTCCCTACATTAAAATTATATTATATTATATGCCTTATACTAAAATTGTGTGTTACCCTCTTGCATTTAGACTGCAGTCAGCACTTGTAGGGATCATGTTTGCATACTCATATATGTATGTATTTACCTTCAAGTTGCCTTTCGATTTATGGCAGCTATATGAATTTCATAAGGTTTTCTAAGCAAGGAATACTCAGAATTGGTTTTTCCAGTTCCTTCTTGCATACTCGTGCCCTTTTTTATGAGTATACTGCACCTGTATTCTGCAAACTTGACCAGTAAGTACATCAATTAGTTTCAGTTGCTGTAAAAAGGCAGTTATAGTGAGTGAGAGTAGACTGGAATACAAATGCTGATTTGTGTTATTTGCTGTCAAGTTGACTTTGACTTATGACAACCCTATGAATTAAAGACCTCTGTGAGCCCTGTTCATCAATAGTCCAGCTCAGGTCTTGCAGACTCAAGACTGTGGCTTCCTTTATCCGTCTGTCCGTCTGTCCGTCTGTCCGTCCATCCGTCCATCCATCCATCCATCCATCTGCCGATCTCTATGTTTAAATCTTGTCATTTCCCCAAATTGGGACTCAAAGTGACTTTAAAAAGGTAGAAAATCACAACAAAAACACATATAGTTAAAAACATACAAAACTGACTAAAACAGTATTAAACAACAACAGAATTAAACTGTTTAATCCATCTTATTTTAAAATAAAAATTAAAAACAGTACAGCAACATAAAAACATTGTTTAAAATCAGTTCTCAAAGCTTGCTGGAAAGAAAGATCTTAATCTGTTGCAGAAAAAACAAAAGAAGAAGGTGCCATACAGTCTCCCCAAGGGAGAGAGTTCCAAAGTGTGGGCCCAGCTACAGAGAAGGCTGTCTCCTGTCTTCCAACCAGCCATACCTCTGAAGGCGGTGGGACAGAAAGAAGTACCTGTTCTGCAGATCTTTAAGTTCAAGGAGGCTCATATAGGAATATATGGTCCTTTGTTGAATCAATACATCTCTAATGAGGTTTTCTTCTTTTTCTACTGCTTTCAACTTTTCTGAGCATTATTGTCTTTTCCAGTAAGTCGTATTGTCCCTTGGTATCTCTAAGGTATGATAGCTACAATTCAGTAATCTGGCTACTAGTGAGAGTTCAGGCTCTAGGACACATTTATTTATCTTTTTGGCAGCCCATGGCACTATCCTCCAGCACCAGTTTTCATATGATACTCTTCCTGTCAGCCTTCTTCACTGTCAGACTTTTACAACCATACATGGAAACAAGCAATAATATGGCATAAATGATTCTGACTTTGGTATTTAGTGAGATATCTTTCAGCTTGAAAATCTTATCTTGTCCTTTCATAGCTGCCTTTCGATTTCTGATTTCTTAACTACAGACTCCATTTTGATTAATGACTGAACCAAAGTATAGAAAATCTTTGTTTCTGTATGTTCATTACCCATTTTAAAGTTATGTAGATCTTCTGTGGTCACTGTTTCCATTTTCTTAATAGTCAGTTATCGCCCTGTTTCTGATTTTTTTTTCTTTAACTTTAACTTAATTTTGCCCAGGCTTGCTGTTTTTTGCTAGTAATAATGTGTTATCTGCATATCTTAAGTTATTTATGTTCTTTTCCCCAGCTATCATGCTTTCTTCATCCAAGTCTGATCCTACTTTTCATATGATATGTCCTCAATATACATTCATACACTGAGTGATAAAATGCAGCCAGTTGGAAATTATGCTGTTTCTTCTTATTCTGTCCTGACAGTTTTCTCTTATCCAGAGTCTACAGACTATGCATTAGGACAATCAAATATTGCAGTACGCCCATTTCTTGTAGAGTTAAGCATCATATCTCATGATCTACACAACTGATGGGCTTGTTATAATATAAGGCACAGCTGGTTTTCTTCTGAAATTCTTTAGTGCTTTCTATTATCCCATATATGTTTGCAATATGATCTCTGGTGTCAGTTCCTTTTCTGAGCCCAGTTTGGACTTCTGCTGTTTCTCAATCCACATATGGTAAGAGTCTTGGTTGTAAAATATTAAGCATCATTTAGCTTGCATGGAAGTTTAGTGCAATAGTCCAGCGGATACTTGTCTTCAATCAGTATTCATGGAAGAACTGAGAACTTAAAATATAGTAAAAATCTTTGCATGAGTGATGTCACAAATTGTCATTTTACTTCTCTGTTTTAGTTTGTTCACACAAATTATTCTATCCTTAATTTTTATTTTAGTATTATGGATAAACAGTTATCAGTGTGATAGATATTTGGAATTTGCTTTACTAAACTTCAGATATTTGGGACATTAGAGAAAGTGAACAACCATGAGCTAACATATATTTGTGAGTGCAGAATTGTCTACATTAAAAATGTGGAAAAAATGGAGAAAAGTTGAAAAATCAAGTATTAAAAAAAGTCTATTTTGAAGTGGTTCAACCTTTAGATTTTGCACTTCAGTAAGCAAAAGCATGTTTTCTTTCATATGATGTCTAAAAATCTGTTGTAGTTCTGGGGTGATGGTGGGTGGAATAGGTTATGACCCCTTATTCAGGAAACTGGAGCTGCACTGAAAAAGAGGTTTTTATCTCTAGGGACACACCAAGATACTAACATTACAGTGGGAAACTTTGGAAGAGCAGACTTCAGGATGCTCAGCGGAACTTAGTGTGTCTGGTTTATATTTAATATATTGTCTGGTGCAGAGCACAAAGCCCAGTGAGTTAATGTTTTTCAATTTTTTTGCTGGTGGGGCAGGGGTGAAGACACCTTGTTAAAAGTTTTTCCCATGTACCAGTTTACAGCAAAGTATCTCTGGGAATTTCAAAGCATCTCTCTGATCCTGCATTTATCTCAGGAATGCTGTGTCACAAATCAAAACTCTCCTCATATCTTAAGGATTATCAACTCTCCAGCCATAGCTGGAGAGTATACAGTAACAGCTATGTGAGTGAAACCTTGCTGAAAGACTGCCAGTTTGTGGGTTTTTGCAAACAACAAGGTGTGTGAGCTTGTTCTCATGCCAAAAAATTACTCTTTTATCTTATGCAAAGATTCAATCTGGTGATTAGTGGGTGCCAAGGATTTATCTTGATAAAAGTTCAAGGCTTGAACTGACTCTTTCATTAAGCCAGGAGAGACACTGAATTAGCAGTCTATTTGCAGCATTTGTCCTCTGTAACCTTTTAGGAACAAATACACACACACTCTTTTTTATTACTGTAAAGATGATCCATGATAAATAAGCCAATTCTCTTACATTAAACAAATTGAACTGATAAGTTGAATGGTTAGTACTGAGAATAACATATAATACTGTCCTTTAAAAAAAACCCCCAGAGGATATTACACTGTTAACTTGTTTTGAAAGCACCTGATCATTCCAATTAAGGTATTTCAGAACTTGCATTTTTAAGGCAAGGATTAAAAATGCATGGTAAAAGCATGTTTTGCCTTCAAAAATATTGTCAAACAAGTCTCTGACAAATGCATAAATCTGTGACAGGGATCTTCTGTTCATTTTGCCATGTAACTTTAGGAACAGAAAACTGATGAGATAAATAGAAATGATTTTAAGTATTCTTTCCTCTCTACTTACGTTACACATGACTTGTTAACAATTCAACAGGTTTCAAACGTGTCTTGACTTATTGTGTAAAACTGCTCTTGGAAGCTTGAAGCCAAATGTTTTGCTAACTCTTCTAACATTAGTGGGCTAAAATAGAGGAAATATCTGTTTTCCTCAAAACTCAGGAGGTGCACTGATTTTCAATAATCTATGACTGATCTTTCGCTTTCAGATAAACTTTACTTGAAATTCTTCTTTCCAAAGAACACTCTATAACCTGTATGAGCCCACATGCACATGTTCTTGACGTATGTGTTGACAAACTAATTTGAAAGAACTAAATTTCAGAGCAAAGTAAAAGGTCAAAGTCAGGGGTTCTTTAAATGTTACCCCATGCTGGTACAGTTCCTAATCATAACAGTTCCCGCCCCTTACTGTACATTTTGTTTCCAGATTTCTTTAGAACCCTCAGGGTGGCTGAGGGACTTGTTCATAAGATGCAGATGTCATGTTACATCAAATACTTGGTGTAATGGATGCTTACATTGAGATTTTCCCCTCTTTCATTTGTCAGTAGGATGAAGCAATGCTGATCACACTCTTTCTCATTTTATCCTTAGTTCTTCAGAGTTGTCCTCCTCCCATTTCTCACTGTTACATGGTTCGATTATAGAAGACAATCACATTTTATTTTCCCTTTCTTTCTACAGTGGCTCCCTTCCTTTAAACTTGTTTGTTTTGTTCTTCTTCATGTTTTCCATGCCTCATGCAATGAGTTCTTCAGGCCTAGACAGAAGCCCAGTCAGGCTTCTGCGCAGATGGGAAGAACTCATTGTGTAAGGAGACTGATGACCACTTTAAGAACTACAGTTAGAGGTAAGCAACCTATCCATTTCACTGGCATCATTAGGCTTTTTCTTGATCTCTGTTTCTCATGCAGCAAAGTCCTATGAATATATTTAGTCCTCTAGCAAAGTCCTATGAATATATTTTGACTGACTCACTAGTAGATGTTTCAAGGTACAGATCAAATCCTCTTACTCCATAACCTAGGAGAATTAGCTATTATTTCTTTATTAAAATTTATTTATTTATTAAAATATTTATGTCTTGCTTTTTTATCTTAAAATTTCAGGGCACTATACAGATAAAATCAGCTGTGCAAGTTAAAACAATTTAAAATTTAAAATAAAAAAATTTAAACAGACAGAAAGCAGATTAAAGAAAACAAAAAGAAAAAGCTCTATACTTACCTGAGCCTCCCCTCCCCTCCCCTCTCTTATAGTCTATCTATCTATTTGATTTGTATCCTGCCTTTCTCCCAATGAGAGCCAGTGTGGTCTGTTGGTTTGAGGGTTGGCCTATGGCTCTGGAGACCAGGGTTCAGTTTTTCAATTGGCCGTGGAAATCCATGGAGTGACCTTGTACACATCACGCTCTCTCAGCCAGAAAAAAAAACATGATAGAAAACCCCATGATAAGATTCAAAAACCCTCATGATAGATCCATCTTAAGGTTGCCATAAGTCAGAAATGATTATAAGCACACAATAACAACTTTCTCTGAATATTGAACCCAAAGCAGTTTACACTGTAAGTTAAAACAATGTCTAAAACAGTATATGGCACAAAAGTTTTTTAAAAAATTTAGTCAATCAAATCTAAACTTTCATTAAAAAAAATCAGCACATGCATTGCACATCTATCTATCCCAACTAGTTAAGGCTGAAGACATTCTTCAATAGGAAAATATTTGCCTACTGGTGGAAAGACAGTGGCAGGGAGTGGGGTGGGGCAGTTGAGCTTCCCTTGGGAGGGAGTTCCAGGGACCTTGGAACTGTTTTTTGTGTAGGGGGCCCTCATCATCAATTTGTTTTTAATTTTGCTTACATGCAGTTACTTGCAGGGGGAAGGAAAACTACTTTTCCCATCCATCATCACTGAAATATCTTTAGATACAAAGACTCTAACCAGCACAACGTATATTTGGAAGCCCCTCTGTATGTACACTGTTGCTTATTCTGAAGTCCATGTGCCTAGGACAGACTTCAGGCAGCCTTTATTGCTACTGGGAGGGCTCAGTGACAAAAGCTATCTTATTTCTTAGTGCTTGATCATTTAGTACATGTCTGATCATTCCTGGAGAGGCTTAGTTATGTAAGAGAGTCCAGTTTTGCCAGATCATAGGAGGAGGACTCAGCCCTCTCAGCCTAGTCTTGGAGGGCCTGACCCCCCTCCCCCTATTATGGGATCCATGGGGAATTTCTGCCTAGATGCAGCTATGCAGAAGGTTTTTTCCCATATCCTCTCTAGACAAACCTGAAAGGGTGGAGGGATGGGTGAAAGACCTCTTCCAAAGACTCTAAGATCAAGGTCAAGGACTGGGCCAATCACTCTTTTCTCTCCTTGTCTTAATTATTGTAGGTTGTATTCTTGTTTCAGTAGTGGTAGTCATTGCCCTTCTAAGCAGCCTGATACTGTTTTGGAAAGTTTTAGACTCTGAAGCATTTTCAGCATGAATTTCTTTCCCATTCATGTAAAATTGATGTTGCACGTAATCTTGCTATTCTTCCATCAGCATTTTAGTTTTGGAGGAGTTACATAAAGCCATCTGTGGTGTTCTGTGAAAAAATTAGTTTCATTGGTCTCCTCCTCATTCCTATTTAGTATGTTAATGAGAACTGGAGAAATTTAGGAACTTTCCGATTACTGATCTTAGTTCTAATACCAAGCTCCAATGGGACAAAAATGGTTTCTTTCTTTAGATATTCTGATAGTCTTTCCGTGATTTGTCCAAAGTTATGCTTTTGTTTTTGTTTTTTTTTAAAAAGTGGTTATCAACATTGGACACACTGCGCAATTTAATATTATGTGATAATAGATCTAGATAATAGATTAGTGAATTCCATTATATAGCTGCAGCTAATTTTGTTTTGAAGATCAAAATAAATGTTCTTTAAAACCAGGTAGAACTCTTTGGTTATTTGAATATTTTCAGAATTTTTTGAAGTGGGTTATTGTAATCTCTTTGTTCCTGGAAGGCAATCTGTGCTCCTTCAGGAGTAAATATGTCCACACCATAATGTCATCTTCTACTTTAGCATAGTTAGGATTAACACAGCTCTAAACTTCAGGCTACGATGTATCTTGGTGGCTTTTTAATACTGTCTGTGATGTTTGTTTAGTCCATATATTTCATATTTTAGAAGTTGCTTTTAAATATATGTATATCTAGAAGCATCAAATATATAAGGCACCCTGTTTGAAGTACAGTGTTATGAGCTAGGAACTAAATATAAATGGAATTTACTTCAGTTGCTTATAGAGCAACTTGTACATGTACATGTTTATTTAGAGAAGTAAATTCCACTGAATGCAAAGGACTTTGTGCACAATTGAATATGCATAGAATTTCAATCTTGAAGCGTTTTGTAATTTGTTAGCACAATTAATTGATTAGGAATAAAAATGAGAAAGAATTATTCTAGGATGGTTTGTAATGTGTTGGACATAGGCAAGGTCAGTTGAACTTAAGTCAGGTATAATGTACCTTATTGATTTCAACAGCAGCTAAGTAATATTTGCTGTTGCTGTTAAGTGCCTGTCAAGTAACTTCAAATTATGGCAGCCCTGTGAAAGAGAGGCCTCCAGTCACCCTGCCATCAACAGCGCTGTTCAGGTCCCACAGACTCAGGGCTTCCTTGATTAAATCCATCCATCTGTAATAACAGTCTTGCTCTTTTTTCTACCTTACTAAGCATTATTATCTTTTCAAGTGAGTCATGTCTTCTCAGAATATGTCCAAAGTTCAACAATGTCAGTTTAGTCATCTTGGCTTCTAAGGAGAGTTCAGCCTTGATGTGCTCTAGGACCCATTTATTGGTCTTTTTAGCAGTCCAGGGTATCTGTTAGAACAGTTCTCCAGCACCACCTTTAAAATAAGGTGATTTTCTTCCTTTCAGTTTTCTTCACTGTCCAGCTTTCACAAACATACTTAGAAATTGGAAATATGGTGGCGTAGACCATCGTAACTTAGTATTCAAAGATATATTTTTACACTTCAGGATTCTGTCTAGTTCCTTCAGAGCTGCCCTCCAGTCTTAGTCTTCTTCTGATTTTTTGGCTGCAGTCTCCATTCTGATTAATGACTGACCCAATGTATGAAAAATCTTTGTTTCCACATATTTGTTGTTACATAAATCATCTGTGGTCATTATTTCTGTTTTTGTAATGTTCAACTGCACTTTCTTCCTTGACTTTCTTCAGTAATCTTTCCAAATGTTCACTATTTTCTGCTAGTAGTTTGGTGCTATCTGCATATCTTCAGTTGTTGATATTCCTTCCTCCAGTTTTCATGCCTCCTTCCTCCCAGTCTAATCTTGCTTTATATTTGATAAGTTCAGAGACAAGTTAAACAGAACGGAAAAATTGCATTTGAGATTGCGTTAGATACACGCAGTGCCACAGTAAAGCAATAACTGTGATACTCATCAGTTTTCTGTTGATACCAAAATAATCAAATAATCTAAAGCTGCTGGGAATCAACAGGGTCTTCTTCCCCCTGTTCAATTGTCGGTGCAGATTATCCACAGACATCATAATTCTGCCTCAGAAGTATATCCTTTTCTAAAAACAAACTGAAATTGATAGAAGAAATCAACTCAGACACTAGGGCATACCCACTATCTACGTAGGTATCTGTCTCCCTCCTGCCAGTTTTCATTTCTAGATATGCTGAAAATATTGTGATTGTTTGCATTTTTATTTGATTATTCTTAATTCTTTATCATTACTGGCGTATAAGATGCACTTTTTTCCCTAAAATACCCTCTGAAAATGGGATGCATCTTATACACTGGCAAATATGGGTAATGCTAAATGCATAGGGAAGGGAGGGGGAGCAAAAGGAGTTCTCCCTGCCAAGGTAAAACAGGAAAGGACATCGTGGGGGAAGCCTGGTGTAGCACGCCTTACTTTCCCCTCCTCTCCTTTGCATTTTGACTCTGCTGGGAGTTCTCCCTGCAGAAGCAAAAGAGAAAGGGAAGAGGGAGGGGAAACCTGGTGCAGCAGTCCTTTCATTCCCCTCCTTTCCTGTGCATTTTGCCTTGTCAGGGTACTAAAAAGATTTTTCCTGAAAAATACTCCTTGAAAAATGGGATGCATCTTATACGCCAGCAAATATGGCAAATATGGTACATTAATGCATTATTTCAAAGTATCTAGATATTGAATTAGGTTAGGAATGATCTCAGTCTTATGAGTATATTTTATTTAAAATAAGCAGTACTTTTTCTTGAATGCTTGTATTTAGTATCAGAAGCAAAGTTCATATACTCACATAATGTCTTTTCTACTACAGTGTTGGAGTATGATTGTATATGTACAGATAAGAATAGTTTGCAGTTCAACCATAAGCTCTTACCTTAGGGGCTCAGGTAGCTATGTGCTTCCATATTTTAGTGTAGTTAAGATTAATATTCACCCACATAATAATGTAGTACGTTATGCAACACAATGGAGAAGATCTACTCTTAGCATTCAGAATTGCTAGTTATTCAGGAATGTGGTTTAGTGTTACAATAACTGCTAAGCCTTAAAATGTGAACAAACAAAGAAAAAACACTTTAAGTTAAATTTATAAAGGTTTTGAAAGTTTTTATATTATCTTGCTGGAGTTTGGAGCTAGTTTTAACAGGTTATTTAGAAACTGAATACTTTAATGCTATTAAGGGAATACTTTAAACCTGTACATACACTACTGTCAACATAAGATGTGATTAAATAAATTGAATGTTGAAGACTTTTGGCTTATAGTTAACACCAGATAATTAAAAGGAAGCACTGCTTTGGGAGCTCACAATATATCAGCTGTACTCTTTAGCTCATTAGCTGGGTTTTTGCATGTTTATGGAGGTAACTTGCAATTAAAAGTGTCTTTAGTGTATGTTTAACTGGGCCTTTTAGGTATTCAGTGTAAAAGCATTACTGTTTAATTGAAAGTAGTTGTCATAATGATATCTTAGTAATGTAAGAGATAAGTTGTTTTCCCTGATGCCTAAAACATTCAGCTCTATTCTAAATAATCGTATGTATGTATACTAATATGTGAGTTATACCATTTAAGCAGTTTTTTTACAAGTTACTTAAGAACTGAAGGTTCTAAGTTCACATTGTTACATTTATCCAGTTCAACATCATTTTGAACTTAAAGCTTTATTTGAAGTAAACTTTTCAAGCAGAAATATTATTGTCTCCCATGATGGCTTACTTTTTATTTGGACCAATTAATTTTGATCATTAATTTTGGTATTTATAGAATGTATGCCATGGTTTTCTGAATAATAATCTGTCAAAAGCAAAGAGTGGTAGATGAACTATTAAACCTAAATAAGCTACAAAAATCTGAAAACTTTTAAAAGATACAGTTGCCTACCCTGAAACTAAAAGATGTTTGATGTGTTTTCCCCCTCATAGGAGTGTAGTTGTGGCACCAAAGAAGTCAGTGGCTTCATCTAAATCTGCAGTTAACATCCCCACAAATGCTGTCAGTGTGGTTTCTTCTTTGGATTCCACCCAAGCTCCAGATGTAATCGGAGGATCTCCTGGTAAGAAACACAGACAAGTTGTGCAAAATAAAATAGTGAAGAAAGAAAGACACTGTAGTTCATATTTACAGTTCACTGTAGCCAGTCGCTCTATCCCTCCCACTGGAGAAACTAAGGTTGGGACGCTTTATATAAAAAACACCAGAAAGAAGCATAAGTAGTTAAAAGTTTCTGCATTCAATTTCTTTGCAATGTCCACACTGACTGTAAGATCAGCCACTCTTCCAGAGGAAGTAAATGCCTTCATTTGGAGTATATTTATACGATATTATCTAGAACACATGAGCCATTTCCTCATTTTATACTGTTGACATAACATCAGGAGCAATAATTGTGGGTGGAGTAGGGGGAAGAACTTCACGTTCTTTGTCTAGAACCAGCTTGAACAGCTCCCCTACTGGAAACACTTTTTTGAACATATCATGAGCCACCTACAGAAGGGGGGGGGAGACTGCAATTCCCTTATGATTTCTAGTTTTCTTCAAATAGGTAACAAAAAAACCCGAAACAATCTGGGGCTCTAAAGTCATCGATGGCTCATCTAAAACCCAAAATTCATTTGAACTTTATGAAGGAAAGTGTAGAATCCCATGCAGCTAGCATTTCCTTCTTCAGTGAAAATCATAGTTAATGCAGCAGAAACCTGGGATACAAATTAATTTAGTCATTTTCAATTTGTAATAAATGATTTGGGTCTCAGTGAAAGAGTCATGGCTACAAAATACATGGTTACAGCCTTAAGAGTTAGCTTAAATAGCCAAAGAGATTGCAAAACAGCTTGGACACTTTCTACTCACTTAGGTTGTGTTCAGTTTTCTTCAGTTATGTGAATTCTAGAGTACTATGGCACCATAAAGACTAACATATCTATATTTACATTTTAACATGTATTCCTTTTTAAACCTTTGACCCAGAACTCTTTGTTCAGTTCCTGTTATAGACTAACATGACCTCACATTTGGAAATTGAAATAGTGTGGCATTGTTAGGAAAACATGAAACAGACGGTCATTACTGTGGATTATAAGAGTAGGTGTATGTGAGTTTACTCTCTTTTTTTAAAAAAAAAAACTACTGGTGAGCAACAACCTGTTAAAAACTACTGGTTAGCAACAACCTGTTGAATGTAGAGCAGAACAGCAACTCTTTTTCTATAAGCATTTTAAACAGAAGCTTTAGAATGGTGTTGGGATATTTTAGGCAGGGACAGATAAGTCATTTGTCAATAATCACATCACAAAATAGTTAGTAGCTGCCTTTAGTAGGGCCCTGTCAAGTTGCCTCTCTGAGTTTGACTGTTGGCCCTTCTGCCTGGTGTTTCCTGTTCAGAAAAATTCTCTAGCATCTCAGGAAGACATCTCTGCAATGTTGGTTATTGAAACAGAACTGTCTGTGTGCAAGGCAGGTGCTCTGCCACTAAGTTATGACCTTCCCTCATTGCCTGCTTTTGCAGTCATATTCCATGGCAATCATAGTAGCAATGGAGATCTTCCTGAAAGAAACAATAGCATTTCCCCTGGCATAAAATAAGGAGCAACTAGTGATGAAGAGGTAAGATATTCCCACAACAGAAGTGTAAGGTGAAGTGGAGATGCCTTGGCAACATGTTATTGTTGTTATTGTATACCTTCAAGTTATTTCTGACTTAGAGCCACCATATCATGGGCTTTCTTGGCAAGATTTGTTCAAAGAGGGTTTGCCTGTACCTTCCTCTGAGGCTGAGAGAGTGTGAGTTGCCCAAGGTCACCCACTGGATTTTCTCCAGAGTAGTACCCCAACACTCCAACCACTTCATCATGCTGCTTCTGAGCAAATGTGGAATAACAGAACTTTTGTGGGAAGCCGAGTCAATAGTGTGCCTGTGGAGCTAGGCTGGAAAGTCATGGTTTTTCAACAATGTTGATGGAAGAATTGGGAGAAAACTGGTCTTCATTGCTTGCTTGGGTTTTGCAGCAAAATAATGGTGGGCAGTTTTCAGTCTCCCCACCTTTTCTTGCACACAATATAGTATAGTTCAGACAAATCTGAAATTATGTGGCATGCAACAAATTATTTTTAGACTTAAAAATCCTTTAGAATTTCTTTTATAAGCATTTTACTTTAGAATCCTTTTTGCCCCAGTAACTGAACTAATTCGTTACTTAATTAGATGTTCCTTTAAAAAAGATGTTTCCTTTTAAAAAAATCCTTTGTTTCTGAACCTGGACTTTGTTAGGGAAGAGGGAATAAAACCTGTTTTCTAGTAGCTACAGTCTTGTCATTAAAGTGCACAGTAGGTATCACTTTCTTTGCATATGTACATTCAAAGACATCCAAGTGTTTGGGGAGAAGCACTTCCTTTTAAGGACAGTTTATTACTAGAGACATTATTTGTTTAGACCCTTGGGGACCTTGAATAAACAATAAGCTTTCACTAGAAGGGTGCTAGACAGATGATCTATTTGCATTTTCTTTTATGTCCTTGCGAATGTCTGTAAAACTGTCAGTTTGAAGGAGCCAGTTTATCAGTGAAAGGATAAGAGAGATAAGTCACTTTGGTTCCACATGTTTGAAGTAGCTACTGCACTTACTTGCATGTGTGCTTTAGATGAAAACATGCTTCTGAAAGTCTCTTTTTTTCCTAAATGTACAAAAGCCATTCCTTTAATGAAAACTCAGTTTGAAACTGTACTTCATGCATTTATCCAGAGCAGCATTTACATGAAATAGTGCTCTGAAGTCACTTAAAGAATAGTGTGTAACTAGCATTTTGGTGCTCTGATTTGTTTTAAGCTATTTCGCTTGGTTGAAAGAAATTCATTATTTTGGATTATAGTTTCTAAAGAGGCTGAGATGATGGCCCTATCACAGTATTTTGTTCTACAGGACTGCTTTGTGTGTAAAATTGAAAATGTAATATATCAGTGGTGAAACCTTAAAGAGTTCCATTCAGCAGTAACTTGTGACTTGAAACAGTATTGTATTTTCACAGAAAATCCGTGCGTGTGTATGTGTGTGTGCATTTTCAGTTTTGTACAGCATTTTCTTCATATTAAGCTCAATATTTTTGTCATTCTCGTATATTTAAAACAGACAGGTTTTTTAAAAAAAATTACCTATTTATTTTATTTATATCCTGTAACTATAAGACTTGAGGTGGTTTATAACACGGGTTAAAACAGAATATAGCTAAAATAAATGTTAATAGTAAATACAGTTTAATAAATATCATACCAGAGTGGAGTTAAAAACAGTTTAGATAATGTAAAACATAACAGATTTTTTTTTTAAAAAAATCAACTACCCCTTTAAAAAAGTTCCACAGTAACAAGCTCATGGCCAAATGCTTGTCTGTATAAAAAGATCTGTCTACTGACAGAGAAGGGGCCAACTTAGTCTCTTGTGGGAGGCCATTGAGCAGTCTGGAGACAGTCACTGAGGCGGCTTTCTTTTGTGTTTTCACTAAATATGCCTGTTATGGAAATGGATCTGAGAAAAAACTTTGTCCCAAAACATGAGTCTCAGTACTCAAGACAGGCTTATTTGGAGAGATATAGTCTTTCACATAGTCTAGACCCAAACTATATACAGCCTTATAGGTTATAAGCAACAGTTTAAGTTGTGTCCAGTGGCCAGTAAAGATGTTGTAACTAGGGGGTTATACATATTCTTGGTACTAGCCATGCTCAGCAGTTTGTTCCCAGTATTTTGAGTCCACTGAAGTTTGAACACTTTCCAAAGGCAGCCCCACATAGAGACTAAAGCTGTATCTGTCCCATAACAAGTCCAGGAGCAGGAGATGATGCATCTCAGTAATCCGTCTCATTCAGGAACTCTTGGAGATGAAAGACAACTGGAATAGTTTACTGGATATCGGCTATTAATTATTGAGTATGTTAGGATTTGGCAGGACTTTTTTTTTTAAAGTAAAAACCTTATCAGTGCTTCTTTTAGACAGGCTGAAGCCTCGCTTGCTATAACAAGGGATTGACTTTAACTTGATTGAAAGCCAAGAAGGGAAAGGAAATAAAAGATATGTGATGGCTTACCCCTTTCCAAGGATCCTGGCCACTTCCTCAGACAGCACAAATTGAAATACAGTAGCCCCTCCACATGTTCAAGGGTTCAGGGCACAGAATCTTTGCGAAAGTAGAAAAAAATGTGACTAACTCCCTTCCCATTCCCCCCTGGAGCTTCCTCCCTCCCATTCCTATGCCTCCAGCCTTTGCATTGGAGGATGGAGGGAAAAAAAGAAAATGTAGAAGGTTTACTGGTACTTTCCCCTCAGACAGAGAAGAGCACACTTCTGTGGTTGTAGCTACTTCCGGTCACCATCTTGAGAAAGGAGGGGTAGGAGGGAAGAGAGCACCTGATCAGTCAGCAGCCATTACACAGTAGAATGTGCAGGCACATGGCCAAGAGGACACACTTCCAGCAGTGGGAGGAGGCTTTGCTCACCCAAAAGGAAAAAAAGTCTATTTTAAACAAAAGTCTCACAAGCCAGGGTAAGGAATGCAAAAGAATGGGAGGAGAAAAACGGAGAGGGGCAAGCACGGACCTCATGAATAATCAAATTTGCAAAGGTCGCGGATGTGGAGGCAGGACAGTATATTCAATAATGAGGACAAAGAGGGACCAAAGTTACATCCCCTGGAGTTGGCCAATTACAGCAGCCAAATCAGATCAGATCAGATCAGAGCAGTGTTGGATAAAATATAAGAAGATCTAAGTTCTGTAGACCCGAGACTTTCCAGGCTTTTTTGTAGTGGAGGGGATGTTTGGGAGAGTCAATGTCTTTTGGTTGTGCCTTCTCTCACAGATAGAACTGCCTCTCCATCCTGTATTTCCTGCTGCCTGTTGCAGTTGTAGTGGCTGCTCCTTTGCTCTCTGCACTCTTTGTGAAATCCTTCCTTACAAGCAGCAGACCACTTTAAAAGGAGAAAACTGATACTATTTTGGCAGGTAGAAATAACCTCTTCACCTGGAGAGCAGAAAGACTGGTTCTTACCATCCATGAAGTCATTTCCACAAAGGGTGTCACCTTCCCCAGCAACAACCCTATGGGTAACAGGCCTGGATCCTCACCCGCTCAGCTTTTATTTGTCTTCTGGGGATGGAAAAGTAGAAACTGGTCAACTTGCCAGCAGCTGACCCAGTACTTGAGGGCTTGTATCTGAATGCAGAAGATGGTCTGGCTGGTAGGCAGAAGTCCACAAGGAGAGAGACAGAATAGGAACAGGCAAAAGCAAGTGTTTTCCCTTCCTGGATGGTAGTGGTAGTGCTCCTTCTCCCACAGGTGCTGTTTTAAACATTCCTGGACAAATCAGTGTTTGAGGTGATTAGTATTTAAGAGACAATCTTTGGAGGTTGTCACTAAGATGAATGTTTAATTTATTTGACTGGGGCCTTCTGTTGGAGATAGCACCACTGTTTGGACTTTCCTCCCCTTTCTCTGAGGCATTAAACAAGTGGTTACACAGCTGCTTATATTCTGCTGATTCTGTATGGGGAATGTGACTTCAAGCAGTGTGTGCTACAATAAAAAACCTTCTTTTTAACTGGAAGAGAGCCAAGTTTTGTAGCATCAACTGAGTTCTCCATCTAGTTAGGTAACCCAGAACTGTGTTGCTTTCTCTGAATGTCCAGAATCAGGAGCTGATATCTCAAATAAACTTAATATAGTTCCTTTAGATTTATAGCTTGCCTCATCCTGGAGTATCAGGGCTAGGAACAACGTAAAAGCCAGAAAACGTATTTCAGGGTTTGTTTGACTCTGTCTCTTTCAGAAATATAAAAACTTCTTAAAATAAATATTAAGATTTTGACTTGCTTACCAACATTCCAAGGCATGGCTGTATATTGATTGATTCAGGTTTTTTTATTTAGAATTCACATAAATGTTGGAATTCATATAAATGAACTTTGTATGCAATCTGTGTTGTTTGTCCCCCCACTGACTTCTAAGTCCTTGATGCAGGGGTAATTTTGTGATGCACAGATCTTCTCAATGAATATCGAAAGACTGGAAGGGAGCAGGTGAAATGTTTTAAGAGAAATGTGACAATAGCGATTGTTTTGCCCAAATGTGCATATCTTATCTGTGTCCTCTGCATATACAGGCAGAACCATAGCTCACTATAATAGAAAATATGCTTTCTATGTAACCAGTCCCATGTTTCAGTTTCTGGCATCTCCAGTTAAAAGTATCTTGGACAGTCAGTCTGGTAAAGATCTTTGCCAGTGGCTATGAAAAGCTACTATCACTCAGAGTAGACAATACTAAACAAGATGGATCAATGGTCTGACATGGTTTAGAACAGCTTCATATGTTCATGTGCTATGTAAATTATTAACAAAAGTAATTTTACAGGCAGTGGATCATCGAATGCAAGATTACCATCTGTTCCTACAGTGTCTTCTGTGCCTGAAGATTCGGCTTCAAACATGAGGTATTTTTTTTTTAAATAACATAACCAGGGTTATCACTTTCCTATTTATTTAAGTAATTATGGGATTCACTTTACACTTCTGGCTGGATTGTGCTCTTTCTTCTGAGGTCAGTAGGAAGTTTTAGATTTCTATCACTACTACTGTAACTTGAATAAAAAATTAAACCCAGTGGTGATTAGCCCACTGGCTTAGGCAGTCTCATTGATGCATTTTATATGCTACATTTTTTTCCCACTTTACAGAATTTTAGATTCTCTCTTTTAATCTTATCTTTCTCTTAGTATTACAGAGAGGCTTGAGCATGCTTTGGAAAAGGCTGCCCCTCTTCTGAGGGAGATATTTGTGGATTTTGCTCCTTTTCTTTCTCGTACGCTTTTGGGTAGCCATGGGCAAGAGCTACTGATAGAAGGTACAAGTAAGTTTCCCTTTTTAATGCTTTCTAAAGTTTAATTTTAAAATGGAAAAAAGCCCACAAAATTTGATCCTGGAAGCTAGTATCAGTATTTTCATTACTTTTTGGTTAGTATGGATAATTAAATGTTGAGACCACATGAGAACATGTCTAGAAACCCAGTGTTAAGAGTTCTATTATAATTGTAATACTGCTTTTTCACTGCTATGGCTGGGTTCCATAGAGCCCCCTGCATGGATCAGGTGTTTCCATGTAATATAAGAGTGATTGAACCTGCTGCAGATGCTCATGCTATATCAGATATTGCTTCAGACAGTCTCTAGCCTTTAGATGTAGCCTTTGATAGACTGCAAGATGATGAGAGAGGGGATTGAAAACCCATTGTATGTTCAGTACCACTGACGTTTGGTCGTTTCCACTTAAATGCTTTAGAGCCACCTAATGAGCCACTTCTAATTATATTTCTCTTTCCCCTTTTCTCTTTCTTCATGTAATTCCTTCATTTCGCCTCCCTCTTCTAGCCTGCCTAGAAGATGCTGTAAATCTGCTATCAAATATGGGTGTAGCATAGTTTCATTGCCTTCATTTTTATGGTCCTTATGGATGCAGAAGGTCCTTTCATATTCACCAATTTCACTGAATGACCCTTTGGACTCCAAAGAGACTGTACTCTTCACTGTTTAAGACTGGGATGCCCTTTCCGTTGTTCAAGACTCGTTAGAATCACTGTGCTATAGGAAGAAGAGATCAGCTTACTAATGGGTGGCACCAGACAACTTAATTCACGAGTGCTTATCATTTTACATGTTTCTTAGACAAATATTCTAATGCTCTGTTTATAGTATTGGCAAGGGTGCAATGCTTCATTCAAAGGAAATGCTTAAGAATAATTTTAGTTCACTTGTTTTCCAGCATCTGATGAGATAGGTTTTGTACTGATCTGTTAAACAGGACAGATACATTTAGTAGCAGAAGGTCTGTATGGTATAGATGAATTGTCAGTACTAGGCTAAGACTACTGGTTGTATCAAGGTGAACTTAAGTTTCAGTATAGTTTTGATACCAAATAGTTGAGAGCAGGCTGACTTGAATATTTTACAGAATGAAAGAATGAGGGGAAATCTTAGTGCCAGAGTTCAGGAGAAGCAGTTTATAGAGCAGAAAAACATGAAAGGGGAAGGCATTTTCTAGAGAAACAGGAGAGCAGGAAACACACAGTATCCTTGAACATCTGAGAATGATTTAGAGAGAGACTTAGCTTACAACAAAGTGGGCAGATGGTGGTCTTTTGCAGGGCAGGACACAAGTATTGCCTTAGGAGGCAGAAATGATTTGTGAACTAGACAATCAGGTTTAAAAGGTTTGTACCACCTCAGTGATTTTTTTAAAAAATAATGTAAGGACTCAATCTATTCCTGTTGTATTGCCACCTTTGAAGTCAGTTTTTTACTTAGATGTCCAGTTTCTGTTATTCTCCTAGATACAGTGCATCAAAATTAGACTTCCATAGGAGTATAGTGAATGGCACTGGCTTTTGTGATGTATTTATGAGAACAATGGCCACATTATTTAAGCCTTCTAAAATGCAGGAAAGGGAACAGCATGGTAGTCCCAGCCACTCCATTACAGAAAATCAGTGTTCTGATCGTGTTGCAATCTTCTATATAACCAGGAGGTTTTCCCTTTAAGAAAGACATTCTTGATGTATGGAGCGGGATATGAATGACAATAAAGTGGGGAGAGCAGTATGCTCTACCTCTTCATTTGTTTATCAGTTTTGGAACACCTGACTAGCACTTGTTTGAAGGAACAGTGTCTCAAGACAACTGGAGGTCCATTAGAAAAGGCTAAATAACAGTAACAAATGTCTGGGTCCGGAATAAAAATATATTTCACCCTAATACACTGAGCATCATTGTTTTTGAGAGAAGGCTTTCCGTATACAACTCTGATAGAATAATATAGTATTCCTGGTGTTTCAAAAGTTTGATAACAAAATCTGATTATGAAGATGATTCTGTCATCTTTTCTGTTCATTGGGCATTTTAGAGAAATGACCAGTGGGCATTCATTGGGCATTTCAGAGAATAGATAACCATTTAACTAAAGGAGTACAGAAATGGATTGTGAAAACAGTAGAAGCAGAGAACCATTTTGAAGGAACAACTTTCCTGTGAATGTTAATGTGTTTGACAGTTTTGAAAGACATGCTAATTTTTTTGTTTGTGCTTTATTTTGTAATCATTTGTGTTGCCCTGGATGCCTCAGCTATAAGATAACTTATAAAGTGAATTTTTAGAAAGTTTTTTCTAGGTTGCATATTCATTTAAAATTTTTGAAACCATGTTAACTACATACTATGTGGATTGCAAGGATAAATATTATGCTATCATATACATTTCAGCAATTATTTTTAACATTCTATAGAGAATATTAGATCCATCACTTTCTAAAAATAATTTAATAAAGCAGTAACATGGTAAAACAGATGCATAAACATATAATACTGCATAGCACTTGGAATCATCAGATTTGTGGGCAGTGTTTTTAGACATGGTGGCCATAGAGAAGCTGTGTTACTGTATTTCTCTAGCGGAATGAATAAAAGATCTACTTAAAGTTTCATTTCCACCACCTGAAGATTGTTGTAATCCACTAAATTTCTAATTTGACTTGTTTTGTAGGTTTCCTAGTTTTATTATTAATTGATTCCAAAGAGAAGCAAAAATACAAAACCCATGGTTTTTTTGCATGTTGAAGCACAGATTAGTGAAAAGAATCTCCACCATTCTAGGCCATGAAAACACTTTTTAATGTTATAATAGGGAAATCACATGAAGTGTGAATTGCTAGTAATAACCAAATTAGTTCATAAACTAATCACAAATGTATAGGTTACAGCTTGCACTCCCCTCCCCACAAGGTTTAGGTGAGGGTCAAGGGTCAAAGTACTAATAAGAGTGTTTGGGATGTCTGCTGCCATGAAACAAAATGGAAACTTGATTGATAGCTGGAGGGCTGAAGGGAGAGAGCTCAATGGAGAAAGCAAAGGTCATAGAGCCATTTCCCTTCTCTGCATATATAATGATCAATCCACTCCAAGGTGAAGAAATGTAAGTACTATAAATCAATATACCATATGCTGTGTAAGTTTTTATTAACTTGAAACACAAATATTTAGGTAATGTCAGTTAAATAGCTTCAGGGCATCTTTTTATATCAGAATTCTCCATGGCAATGATAAAAATTGTGCCTGCTTTTAGCACATTTTACACTGATATATGAGCATTTGGATGCTAAAGTACAGTAAAGCCTTAAAATTTCTTGCTCTGTTAATCTCCATCACAGTAATAGTACTAACCAAACAGAATATCCGAATATGTGCCTTTTCAGGAAATACCAAAAGGCAATAAATATATGACTGGCAGAATAGATACAAATAGATCACTAAGTTCTTTTTCCCCCACTTTAGGTCTTGTGTGCATGAAATCTAGCAGTTCTGTTGTGGAATTGGTTATGCTGCTTTGCTCTCAGGTGAGTTACAGCTGGCTTGAAATTGTATTGGCATTGTAAAAAGTGGGCGGAGTTCTGTTCTGTTCATAGCAGATGTTTAACTTTTTGGGATGCACCCTTAGCCCTACTGTGGAAGATGCTACCTACCTTTATTCTTTTCCAATCCCCCCTTCACATATATGTCTCTTTTCATGACCTCCTATAATTGTCCCTGCTATGGTTTTATTTAGAGAAAAATTCAGATAAAATTTAGTGGTCATGCTGGTGCTGGTAAACCTATTTGGAGGTCTTCTGCCTGCTGAAGATGAATGTTTTCCAGCAGATTTACCAAACATGACACCTTCCTGTTATGTTGGAATACATCTTTGATCATCCCTAGCCAATGATCATGCTGGCTATAGATATTTTAGTTGTTATCCACTGGCTAAGGATGAATTTCCATTGTAATCCAATAGTTCTAGACAGCACCAAGTTGGATGATTCACATTAGGGGTGGGAATCATGTGGATGTTCAGATGTTGTTAGACTTCAAATCACAGGAGCCCTGTTCAGCATAGCCAATGGCAAGAATGTTAGGATTTGCGTTATAGCACTCTTTGTAAAGAAGGAGTTACATTGCATGTAAACAGCTAAGGTAAATGTTCTAGAATTATTTCCTTGTTTTAATAACTTTATATTTAGTAGGAAAAGTTATGTAATAGAGAATCTGACATGGACATAGTATCACAGTGTTATAATGACAATAACCACTGTGAGCCTTAATTTACACTTAAAATAGGTCTACTGCAATAAATATGACTTAGGTTAGTGACTCAAGTCCACCTAATTTTATTGAATCTTCTCTGAGCATGATGGCATCTGGATTAAACCCAATCTAGTTAATGGGGTTTAATCCCTTTTTATCCTTAAGGAAGTCTATAAATATATGCTGCTCCTTACCAATTGTCCTTGACATATCCACACTGTTTGAAGAAAAAGAGTAAACTACAATTGCCAGCTATTTGAATTGTTTTCTGATCTGTGAAATGTGAAATGTCTGCTGCTCTGGAAACTGTGTTTCACATCACTATGATTAACAGAAAATCTAATCTGAAAAATTAGAGTTGTCAACAAACATTCGAATGTAGTAGATCATAAAAGCACACTTTACTCATCTCCTATTTTTCTCCGTTGTAGTTACACAGGAGGCTTCTATTGAGCTTTTCGTTTTGGCCTTTTAAAAATGATACCGTCTTGGTAGTAAATTCCCCTACTTAAAACTTTAAAATAGCCTTTTTTAATGGGAAGGTTATTGGTCTAGAGGTCAAGGGTTTCGACCCATTTCAAAACCTTTGACCTTCATTTAAAGCCCTTATGGTTTACTTGCCTGACGAATAAGGATAATGCAAAATTAATGTTTTTTTTACATCGATTTATTCGTTTTAGTGCCTATATTGCCAAATGTATTTAGACTGTGCTGATGGACATTTCATGAATACAAATGAAAGAATCATAGAAGGTGTGAAAAATCAATAACCTGCATTGACAATAAAGCGCAATAAAAACAATTACTTCTAGAGATTACACCTAATGGATTTTTACAATGAACTAGTGAAGAGCAGTTATGTTTGTAGCTTATTATACAGTGTTATAGTCTGGACAATCTTAACAGTATTTTTGCTTCTTCTCAAAATACATATAAGCTTCTTAGCATCTACTTAATGTTGTAAATAGCTATAATTTATGCTTAATTACAGTTGTTTTCTAGTACAGTATTTTTAATATTTCTGTTGTCAGAGGAAATGCAGACATACTAGATGAATGTAGTTAAAGCCTTCTATTGAACATTAGGTCTGAATATGTGAAAATTGCTTGAATTAAAATTGTGGCTCCCTTTTAAAAACTTTATTATGTACTTCAATAATATTTGGAGTTCTTTTTCATTTTGGGCTTTTAAAAAGACAAAACCAACTACAAATTGTGAATTACTTGTTAGAACTCTTCACAGTGTAGGTGGTGATGTGATCTAAAACAGAGTAAATGACATGCTCTAATGTGCCTATTTGTCATACATGTCACAATGCTGTTTAATGGAAATCTAATCAAATAGAGAATATGGTGTTGGATTGGCTGATCTATTAGCAATCAAGTTCATTCTTTTACATGAAACATTTGAACTAAACCAATATGGTAAAACAGAACTCATAACATTGTGTCAGAATAGTTGTTACATTTTTTCAGATGATGTAAACATTGTGTAAGAAGTAAAACTGAAATTAGCTCCAGATGTATAAAAATCTGATCTAGGGTGATAATTACATTTTTCACATTGAATTTTCCTAATTCAAAGAGGTCAGCATGGCAATCACATGAGTGATTTATTTTCTTAAGAGGTAAACTGTCTGTTCCTACATAAAAGCTTGAGAGATATGAAATTGAATTTCAGCTCGACGTTTTATAGATACTGGGAGGAGGGGGTTGAGTTTGATTGATTTTTTTCTTTTTGTGGGACTAGGACAGGGTGGGAAGTGAAGTGACCCTCTTGCTAAAATTTTAATTAATTTTTAAAAAAGAGATGGAGAGGATAGAGTGCCAAAGATCGAAAGATCAGGTCAAAAACTAGTTTTTAATCACATAAATAATACAGTGTAGTTACAAGTAAGCATCTGTAAGTATGATTTAGAACTTTACAAATTTGTCAGACATGATGTTAAATTATAGCACTGCATGATTAATTTCTTTTGTGATACTTACCTAGTCATTAAAAATGCTCACTTACAATATTCTTTACTCACATATATTATTCTTGCTTTACTGTTAAGTTGTATCTGAAGTATTCTTTTTCCAAATGGCTAAATTGCAAGCGGAGGGAAAGCTCATCTCTTTTTTAAAAAACAACTTTTGTGGAAGATTTTTCTTTCTTCTACTGCACCAAAAGTCCATTTAGTTCAGCAATATTTACTGCCACCTATATATAGTATCTTTGGAGAGTGTGTTCATTCTTTACGCCTTGCTGGGTTCAAGTTGTCAAGTTGTTTAAGACAGTATTGCTAATTCAGCCTAGTACACAGCTGTATTTGCAAAAGTCTCCTAGAATCCTAAAACAATTTTGAATTGATACCAAATTCTAAGACTGAATGTTTATCTTCATAAAAATCTATAACAGCGTAAAGAAATTCTGCATTTCATATTAACAGAAAAGTCTTCCTGCTTATTTGACATTAATATCATTTTTGAAAGAATCAGCTTTGCATTCAAGGCCACTTTATAAAAGCATCGTGTTGCTCATCCTAATTCAGTCTGACATACATTCCAATAACACTACCTCCCCTACAGAGTTTAAAGCTAAATTTATGGCTGAGTATTGTGAAGTGCATCATTTAAAAATGGTTTCAACCCAAAACATCTAATAAATAAATAATGTGTATGGCTACTCAGTAGTAGACTTTCAAGACTAGAAATCATTCCATCGGATACTCAACAGTCCACTATCGTAGAGCGCTGTCAGATAAATCTTATAGTAGCTGCATTTATGTCCTGTAAATCACATGTTATTGTCTGAGCCTTCTGCCAGGTCATCTATTCTTTTCCCATTTATCAGAAATGCATACAGTACATTGAAACTAGAAGCACCATCTAGTCTGGCCCAGCTTCCTGTCCAAGTAATTAAACCAGCCAAAAGAATGAAATGCACAGTCTGATCCTCATCTTTTAATGTAACATGTACAGAATATATGTAGAGCCTTTTGTGCTATGGTATTATGCGATCTTTTTATAATATATGGTCAAACTCTATTTAGAATAAAAACACCACAAAAATGTGTAAAATTGCATGTGTAGATTTCAATGTTGTATAAGTGAACATTCCCTTGTGTACAATTATTTATTTATCAGATCTGTTAACTGAGCTGTATCCTTGAATTAACTCTGCAGAAGGTTATTAAAATGCAATATTTTGAAATACGGTCTGCGCTAAAATAGCTGTCTGAAACATTTCATGTGCATTTGCATTTTAAATCTTCCCCTCAAGTAAGAAATCAGGCAGCAGGTATGACACATCCAGAAAAGGTTGTGAGATTCTTTTTTATATTTTTTATTAGTTTTAAACAATCCTATTCATAGTCAAAAGGAGATACATTAAGAAAAAAAAGGGTCAAAAAAAGGAAAAGAAAAAAAATAACTAAAACATAATACTAACACATTAAATTAATATATTTACCATTAACTTACTAAAACACTACTCTGACTTACTGAAACATACACAGAAGGGCTCTGAACTGTAATGAAGAAAAAAAAATTAATAATAGGTTATTCTATTATTACAGATCCAGCTAAGTAACTAGTTAATCATAGCCACAAATTATTGTATTGTTAGATTTCTGATTGCTCAGAAAGTCCGTAAATGACTACCAATCTTTCAAAAAATCTTCAGTTAGCTTATCCTTTAAAATACACATTAGTTTGGCAGTTTGGCAGTCCATTCTACCATCGTGAGTGCTTCAGTCCATTTCCAGGTTTGAACAAACAATATTTTTTGCAATTATCATATATCGGTGAAGTAGTCCATATTTACTCTCTAATAATTTATCCATAATGCCCAGTGAAAACATTTCTGGTGACATTAAAACATCTAGCTTAATTTTTTAAAATTAACATGTGAATCTTATACAGAAGGAGGAAGGGAAGTATGGTAAGGAACTCCCCTTCATTCTCTGATATTTTGTTGTACGTTTTTTGTTTTTGTCTTTTTTTCCTTTTTTTGGTTTTTTTGTATTGTCTAGTTAAGTCTTATCTTCTATTTCTTATATGGAATACTACATTTTGGTTATATTTGTATGTATAATGTTATTTTTCATATTTCATTTTTCACATTCATTGATTCATCCACTTAGTCATTGTATGTATGTTTTTAATTTCTTTCAATTATAATTCAATAAAAATATAAAAAAAATTAACATGTGAATCTTAGACCATTACCTGTTCACTTTCTTACAAGCCTATCACATATGAAAATGGAGTCCTCCTTATCTTGACATTCTTAGACATTTTTGACAACTTATTTGGAGTTTAATACCATCTATACATCATCTTATACATGTTCTCTTTTAAATTACTGAACAAGGTAAATTTTATATCTTCAGACCACATTTTTCCCCATTAGAACATTATGCTCCATTTTTGGTAAGTTCATCCTCCCTCTCTAGTTTCAAAGACATTTGTACACTTTTTGATTACACGGTCATCATCTTTACACAACTCTAAATAAAACTCATTTTCTCCAACCTCTATGACTGTATCTTTCTTATCCTTAAATGCATCCTTAATTTGCATGCAAGCAAACTGATTAACATCTTTAACTTCCTTAGGAAGTATCTCACTTGATTAACCTCTCAAGTATCCTGTTCAAAGTAACAAAAGGTCATCATAAAAACAACCATCTTTGATTTTTAATCCATTCTTGCCTGAAAAAGACTTTCTGTGGTAAAGTAGCTAATATTATCTTAGGAAAAAAGTCTTTGCTTATATTTTTACCACAGTCATGAAAGAGCCTTTCTAATACAACTACTTTTAAATTCAGTATGAGTCCTAACTTTATCATACCAAAGATTAACTATGTCACCCAAATCTTAAATCATGACCTTCAAGTTCCAAAAGTCTTTCATCTCTAAGCAATATGCATTCCTTCAAGCACACAAAACAGCAGGCTTCAGAATACAGTTTTATACAGTGGTCCCTCCACATTCATAAGGGTTTGGGGTGCACTTGGAAGTAAACTTGGACGTAATCACTCAGAATTAAAATTGAAGTCTTAGGAAAATGTTTGCTCTATCGCTGTGATTCTTCCCAAAAGAGATAAATATACCTTTCCCCACTTTCTAAGTCTCTTAATTTCTTTCTAGACTTTCTAGACTTTTTCATTGTTGTGAAAAAGTAAACTGTTAATCTTCATAATTGTAACTCCCAGATATTTATAACTCCCTTTTCCATTTTAAAGTTGGAAAGAGCAATTATTAATTTTCCTCCCACAAAAATCATGTTCTTAGTCAACTGTTTTGTTTTACCACAGTTCGCTTTAAACCCAGAGCATGACCCAAACACTTGATTTGTTTCCAGAAGAATCTTCATTGAGTTCAGTGGATTCTGTATCATTATCACAAGATCATCCACATAAGTCCTCAACTTATACTGTTCTTTTTTTGAACTTTCACACAAATTCTGTCAAATTCTTGTCAAATGTCATTCAGTAAAGTCTCCAGTGCCAAAATAAACAGCAAAGGTGAGAGAGGACAACCGTGTCTGGTTCTCTTTTGTATCTCAGTTGGTGCTGCATTTCCATTTACTAAAATCTGGTCTTTTAGAGCAGAAGATATTGCCTGGTTCTCATGGATATTCTGAGCAATATACCTCGTCAGCCAGAATAGTAGTAAATATCTTATAGTCATTGTTTAGTAATCTAGTAGATCTGTAATTCTTTGTTAGTGTCTCATCTGTGTCTTGCTTATGAATCACTGTACTATAGGCATTTCTCCAAGAGTCTGGCATCTGTACTTTTCCTAATACCTCATCAACATCTTTACTTTTTCAACACCCTTTCTGGAATTTATTTAAACATAGTTATTTCACTGTAATTCATTTTAGGCCTTTTCTTAAAATGTGACTTCAGTATTTCATCTGTGAGACTTTTCTGTGTGAAAGGAATTTCCACATCGTCTGGAAGTTTTTTTTTCTCTTTGCGTAAATAGTTTTGTCTATATATTGCTTCAGTCTCCTTACGAAGCTGTTCAGGATAGCTATTTGTAAGATCCACCAAAACTTTTAGAATCATCTGTTTGAAACCAGTTAGCTACTCTGACATAGCTCTTAGTCTGATTTGTGTTTGCCTTGATCTTAAATCAATCAGTGTAATGGTGTCCTGGGTATTTTCCGAATCCTGTTGTAAAATAGTAATTCCCCTTGAATTATCAGAAATCTCTTGCTTATGTTTAGAGGTAATGACTGTAAAATTCTGGACTGACTCTATGATCTCTATAAACTGTTGCTCAGTAGCCTCCTTAAAATGGCATATTTGTCCTGAGATCTGCACAGTGGGCTGATGGTGGATGACCACAGACTGACTGGATAAGCACTCCTAGTCTAGGATGGCAGCTTTGAGTCCAACAGGAAAGGGGCCTCAGCTGTGGATAAAGATTTGAGAAAGTGGTTCTTCTTCTTCTCTTCCCTCCTTTTTTCCTCCCTTAGCTTTCTGTGAGTTGGGAAGAAACTCGTAGACCTGCTGCTGGAAGGCATTCTAGTGGACATGATCTCAGAGTTTCCAGCAGCAAAGAAGGTGCTGAGGAAGAGCAAAGTGGCCATTTGGTGCAGCTGGGGGAGGAAGGGGATAGTCTCTGGCCCCTGGAGATGGGGCATGAGACAGCCTCTCTCCTGATTATGCAGCATAGTCAGTCCTGGACCCCCTTCTGGATCACTGACCCCATTCATATATACCAGCTCCCCTCATTAGTCCTGTTAACATCTCATCATTTCCAGAAGAAACACTCCTCCTCACTTGAAACATAAAAAACCCATTGTTTCAGTGGAAAATATGCAGTAAGACAGTTTTGAAAATCCCTTTTATCTATTGTCCTTCACCCCAAGACTGATTATCCTGAAGGGATATCTATCATGTGATAAGGGATCAGGAATTTTAATTGTATCCTTGAATATACAGCAGCAAACCTACTTTGATGAAATAGGCTATGTGGAGTGCTGTCCCAGCTCCCTGTGACACCAACTGTGGCTAAGTATAAAAGCACAAGTATCCTGGAGACACAGTAGTAACAAAAGTGTTTCCTCAGGGTAAGATGCTGTTGATCCAAGGTACATATTGCCTAAGTGGTCACACTGCTACTAAGAGCCCAAACTTGTGGATAGTTTTCATATGAGTTAGATGGACTTCAATCACATTATGGGAATCATACATGAATGTAATTAGGGCAGCCTGTATAGACTGGATCTCAAAGAAAGTCACTTTTCTGTTGCTAATGGAAGGTACTTTTCTCTTGCATTGAGTATTGCTTGTCTCTGCTGCTACCTTTTGGAGGCAGTTTTGGAAGGTTGGGTCATGCACCTGCTACCAAATCAAGTACAGCAAATTTCTCAATTACCCCATTGATTTCTGCAGGCAAATCTTAATTCCAACCTGGAGAGGGAGGAACAAAATCAGGCAATCAGGGCATGTGTCATTCTTGTCATCTTCTCTCATGCATACTGCAAATAATCTCTACCAATTTATAATTTCCTATGGTAGATTGAGTGTGTAAATTAGATCAGTATACCTTGAAAACATAATGGGAGATCCTATAGTAAAACGCTTTGTGTTCCTGCTCATGTTGCTGAAGAGCATCTTTCAGAACATCATGTTCAGAATAGTTCATTCAACATTGAACAATGGTTCCACCTAGTTACAGATATGTAATAGTTTTAGGGTTCCTCACAGACTCTGCCATCGATTCTAAGGAAGGCTGTGGGAAGTGAACACAAACATAACATTTAAAGCAAGTATGGTGCTTTCAAGGTATTCTTGAAGGATGGAATTCAAATTTACATTTCCCTTTATGGCTAAATTTTGAATAAGAAAAGTTCTGCAATTACCAGGCTACAGTCCTGAGATATCCAAAAGACACAAGTCTAGAGGAAAGATCAAGCCTTAGCAAGTCTTGTTATGTCCTTTAACAAAGTGATCTGATGTATTTTGGTAGTTCAGCCTGTCAGTAGGGAAACCTTTATAAAATCAGGGAGGTAAGGAGGACTAACAGAGAGTTGGGACATGTCAGTTTGAAAGTGACAATTAGCCTGAGAGAGAGAGAGAGAAAGATAGTGGTATGCTTTAAGTCCTTATGCTTCCCTGATTGCATGGGAAGGCTCTACATGTAATGAAAGTTACTCTGATCAGACTTTCAGTGTGAGGAGAGCAAGGGAGCATCAAACAGAGAAGGATAGGGCTAGTACTTCCCTCTTTACAGGTTGCTTGAACATGCTTCCTAAAGGAAGGGACAGGTTTCTTGTCCCACACATATTTACTCGTACTACTCTTTCCATTTTCATTTATTTGTACTACCCTTTAAATGACCTCAGGGTAAGAATGAGGCAGGACTGAGAATAACTCCACATAGAGGATGTCAGTTGGCCAGCATACATCCTTCATGTGGGGTTATTCTCAGTCCTGCCTACCATGCCTAAATTTATAAAGACAATGGCTGTTTCTGTCTTGCCCAGGGGATACGACAAACAGAAGGAGATGGAAGTGACGCTACCTGAACAGACTTTGCATATATTTATTCATCTTAATTAATTAATATTTAGTTATTCACTAATATTGGAAAGCCTCCTAAATTGTAAAGTGGTATTATACATCACACAGCCTATTTTGTCCCATAACACTCAGTGAAAGTCACTGTGAAATAGCATGCATCTAGTATAGTGGTTCTCAACCTTTGGGTCCCCAGATGTTTTTTGGACTTCAGCTCCCAGAAGCCCCAGCCACTATGGTCAATGCTCAGGGCTTCTGGGAGCTGAAGTCCAAAAACACTTGGGGACCCACAGGTTGAGAACCACTGATCTAGTATGTCTGGATGAAGGCAAATGCGATATGACAATGAAATTCTTAGGGAATTCTCAGTATGTCCTGTGAATTTAGTTTTTGTTTAGCTTCCCAATTAAAATGACAAAGTCCCAATGATGGGGAAATGCTGCTTTAACATTCCTGCTTCATGTGTCTGTATACATGTTTATTCATCACCATATTAAACAGAAAGCTAAATTTAGTAAAGTGCAAAATTAGCCTGTGTGAGGGAGTTTTATTGTTGACATCATGGAGCCAGTTAGCTTGTTAAAGATGTCTTTTTCTTCAGACTCACAAACTTTTGCCCTTCCAGAGCTTGATTAGGAAAGGTACATTTGAATTCAGTAGATGCTTCTAGAATAGCCCTGTGTGTGCCCCAAAATACCTTAAAGGCACCAGATTCCTTCTGATCTTGGAATTTAAGCAGGTTAGATATTAAGTTTCTTTGTCTGTTTATATACTGTTTGACTTTTTAATCCCCTATGTGTTGTTTTATATATTAGATACATGTTAATAAAAACAATTTTTAAAATAAATAAATAAATCTGTTGTGTGCATGTTTGTTTCAGATTTATATTTTGTTTTAGTGACTGTCCTTGGATTAATAAAATTGTATTATTCCAATGTATAAAAATTTAACAGCTTGCTAAGAGGATTTTTTTTTTAAGCAAAGCCAATTCAGCAATTCTAAGTCAAAGTATCCCACTGCAGATGTTAAGAACTAAAGGGCCATAATTTAGCTACAAAAGTAAGAGGTTCCCTCTTCCCACAAACTTTAAGGCATACTGTTGCTTCACCCGCACACTAGGACTTTAAAAAACCCAACCATTTAAGGTGAATTTTGTGCTAAGAGAGCACACCCTGTGGTTTGGCAGTCTAGTCAGAAGGATGATACCATGCTGGTTTTCTAACTGAATCTTTGAAAAATATTCTCATGGGTGGTAAATGTAAAACAAAGTAATATCAACTGGCACTTAATTCTGTGAGCTCCCTGCTGATTGGGCTAGGCAGTGAAATAGAGCTCTTCCTGACAGGAAGTCAGCCTATAAGTGTGGAGACCCCTGAAAATAAAGTATGCTTTAATTTGAGAACCTGCTGTTTTACAGCTTTTCTGTTTAATTTGAAAGGTTAGCAAAAGGGGCTAGACTAAGGGAGAGAGTATAAGCTGAATTTTGGCTGTATAAGAGTAAGAAGTCTTAATGTATAGCACAGATTTTGTGCCTTTCACTGTAATGGGAAATACTGGAACAGTGATTTCAAGTTATTTTAAGCAGACATCTCATTTTGTACTAGGAAGTCTGAACCCAACGTTGTGATATATAAAATCATTTACTGTATAAGCTTTCCACATGGATAGTTAGATTTAAAAGGCACTTACAGAACACACTGGCCTATGTGTATAGAGAGTTGACTAGTTGTGTCATAACCACTCCATTGATAGTCTGGGTCTCATGCATGTTGGCCTGTTTATTCTTATGAGAGACAGAGTATGTTGTGTGTGCCTTTTAAACCTAACACTGGCAATGCAGGCCATTATCATGGGCAAATGAATTGTATGTCACAGGCCTTACAAGTGAGAATAGTCACAACAGTTCACAGCCATTCATCTCATATTGAAATAGATATAGACACAGGGACACAAAATTTGAATCTGCCATCATTCAACTCAAAAGTTGAATCTGATGGACTGCTATGTACTCATTTAGTTATTAATGCGAATGATTTGGGGCAGCCAAAGCTTATAGTGGGATGCAGATTTCCTATTCATAGTCATTTTTTTGAATATATAGAGTGCTGTTGGTATGGGAATGCCATGCTGGAATGTTATCTTTTGCCCCAAGAAAACATGGGGAAAGACACAAAATTGTGGAAACATATTCAAGACTAACCATGTTGGTCATACAACAAAATGCAACAAAATATAAAACACAAAATTGTGGCATCTGAAAGTTATCACTTCTATGTATATGATTCCATAATTAATTTGAGTTGCCACTATGGCGTAATGGTTTGAGCATTGGACTACAACTCTGGAAACCAAAGTTTGATTCCTTGCTTTGCCATGGAAACCTACTGGTTAACCTTGGGCGTATCACACACTTTCTGCACTAGAAAACCCCATGATAGGTTCACCTTAGGGTCACCATAGGTCAGAAGTGACTTGAAGTCACAGGGCAACAGCACAACAAACCTAGTTCCTCTGTATAATACTTTGGTTGTTATTGTCATAGCAGATGGATACTTGAAATTGTATGGAGTTTGGATAAAGCCATATTGGTACCATGACAACTCATGGAGGATGCTCTAGTAGAGATATGGGTGACCAGACAAGGCAAGATGGTGTTCCACCACCACATTATTTTAATCTGGTTGCTTCACTTTGTTGCAGAGGAAGTTCTAGCTATGGTTTATGTAAATTATGATTACTCATATACTTGCTGCAGGTGTATCACATGTATTTTATCTCTTAGAGTCTATAACTTTTTTAAAAAACCATATCCAGAACTATTTATCACATATTTACTTATTTAAAGCATTTGTATTTTGCTTTTAGCCCAGAACAACATACAAAGACGGTAACAGTCTCTGTTCTCAGGATTATAGTCATCCCTCCACATCCACAGATTTTATATTCATGGATTTGATTATTCATGGATTATTTGCTGCCACCTTCACTGCTGTCTTTATAAGTCTTGCCTCGCGTTTACAGTCTGTCTGAAAGCCTCAGAAGGCTGAGAGAAACTGTGAGAGAGTATGAACATGAGGAGAGGCTTATAAGTTCCTATTAAAAATGGCATAGGGCGGCAGCTGAGTCAGAGGCAAGCCACACCAGCTGCCCACTACTGCCTTGTGAAGGAGCTCCATGCCCTTGAAGACAGAACCAGGCAGCTGGCATGCTCCCCACCATGAAGTCTAATGTATTGTGTACTGTACGTTTGAATCGGTGGGAGAATGTACTTTTTTTGTATGTGTTAAATATGGTTGTGAGGGGCTGTAGATATTTGTGACTTTTCCACTTTCGCGGGGGTCCTATGCCCCTAACCCCATGAATGTGGAGGAACAACTATATTTCTTTATTTGTATGCTGCTTCATTCCAGTCTGGGACTCAAAGCAGCTTACAAAACCTTGAAAGGCAAACAGAATCAGATTTCCAGTCAGAGTTTAGGGCAAGACACACAAAGGAATAAGGTTTGGAGAGGAAGGAGGGAAAAAGCAAATCTAAATAACATTTCTTATAATAACCCCCTGGGATGAACCAGTTCAGGCAATCTGCTGGAATTGTTTCTAGGTGACAGTTGAGGGAAGGCCAGAGGCAATTTGTTTACCCTGAAGACCTAGCAACATAGCCTTGTTTCTCTTTTCCCTCTCAGCTCTGCAGTCTGCTGGAACTTCATCTGACAGTTGAAGAAGACCACGAGGGGTAGTCTCTTAGCAGAGGCAATAAAATAGTCTTGTTTCTCTTTTCTCCATCTGCTGTGCAGACTAAGAACTGCTTCCCTTCATCATTAACTAAAACTTAGAATACATTTGTCATAGCCTTGCCTTCTGAGTCTATACAAGTAACTGTGATCAATATTAGAAGTCTTTCATATGGGCCTGTGTTTCACGGTCCTAACCCAATATTCATGATATTGGGCTTAATCAATCTTATGTGTTCACTGATGTGACAAGGACCCTGATGCCAATTTCTGTATCCACATGATCTGATGATTTAGATTTTGATGTGTTCTATAATTCTTACCCAGAGATGAAATATACAAGTTTATGATGTCAGCCAAAGGTATTCAGACTGCTGCTGTATTAGAACCGATAGTCATTCCAAAAATCCTGAGCTGAACTGAATGTTGTGCCCACTAAATGTTACATGATTTATAAATATATTGGGTACTATAGGGTTTTCAGAAATCCTTCATACAGGAATGATTAATGTTAATATTTAAAACATGTCCATTTTTCAGTATGTAGCACTATGGCACTACAAAACTTATGGTTTATTGCCTTTAAAAGATAAACTATTACCTCATATTTTCAATGTCTGCAAACTTTGTTGTGAAGTAAACTCTCCTTTAAGTATTGAAATTAAATTCTCATTATAAGGTAATTTCAGGTATTTACTATGCAACAATATAACACCAGTTTATAGGAAGCCTTCTCAGAGTGGAATACACTGAATAGTTAAACAGCAGGGGAGTCTTCTGCTTTTAGTTAAAAACTGCTGTTTCTGTATGGCATATTTACAACTTATTTAATTCTTAATGTAGTGTGCTGTGGGACTGAGCATGCAAAAAAAGAACAGAAAGAGCTCTGCTTTCTATGTCTAAGGCTATTACTTGCTGTACAATAATAAAGGCACTATTTTATTGGGTTAGTTGTAATTAACTTCAGCACTATGCATTCATATAAATCATTCTCAATCTGTTTTCTTTGCATTTTCCTTTTTCTGAGTTAGCATAGCTGTTTTCAAATGCTTTTTCTAAGTAAGGTAAAGTTATGATCATTTTTCTAAATGGAGTTTTAGGAATCAGTTATTCTAATCATTGTTTCACATGCATCATCAAATTCTCAAAGCAACATTGATAAATATCAATATCTGATCAGGTTTTTTCATGTATTAAAGATGTGAGTTTGTATGTTAAGCAGATATTTATCTGTCACCAAAACTAACAGCCTCCCTCATACATTATTTTTTCTAATACTGTTTTTAGTCCTCCCCCAACCACAAGTGTCATTGAAAAGAGAATTTACTTTTTTCCAGTGATCCACCAAATCCTCACCTTCCCTTTTGTTGCACACTGATCCCACATAGAATGCGCTGTAGGTACAATGAGCACATAGAGAACACAAAAATGGATTATATCTTAATGTATTATTTCTGGGCCTTTTTCATGTGAAGTAAAGGAGCACACAACAATGCTCTTTTTTGTGGTTGGTAGAAATGTTAACACTCTCATTTTAGCATAACGTGAACAGAAATATGAATTTCTTTGTATCTTCTATCAATAACATTGTGACAAAATTACAATATTCATTTAAATATAATGAAAACTTTCTTATGCTTACATCTAAACTCTGTAGTTTTAAAGCCTCATAAAAATAATTAGCTCTTATATACTTTTAATGGCAGCCTTGAAAGTTTTAGCCTGGAGCAGCCTCTAATGAACAGGCTCTTTTTTTTCCATTTGGGCTTTGAGATTCCCTGAAGACTTGACTTCAGACCTCAGAGGGCAGCAACTGCCATTTGTCTTGAGGACTGAAGTTGCCAAGCAGTCAGACCATGTACTAATAGAACACATTTGTACAATTCAATACATAGAAGCTTGATATAGGCTTAATGGTGATCATCTGTTGAGAATTTGTAGTTGGGTAAACTATGGGCAATTTTTATCACCTCTTTTTTGAAATCAAATCCTCTGTTCATTCCTGAAAAAATTTGGCCTGGCTAAGCCATGCTGTTTCTTTAGAGAAGCACATACAGATTGTTATGTTCATTCAGTATTTGCTTTACGAGTGATTTTCCTGTAAATAGTCTTGAAAGTCTAAATATTCCAAATCTCTGTGCAAAGTTATCTTTATGTGTAATTGAGAACAAACAGAACTTTATATATATTGCCCCTCTATGTACAGCAGCGCTCCAGCCCATCACATAAGAATAAATTTTTCCTCCTATGCAGGAACTTGGTAGCTTTCTTGCTTCCTTCAGAATATTTTCAGAATACATGTGTACAGTTGTTGGCTCAGTCAAAGCAAATGAGGAGATAGTTTGGTGTGGGTACTATATTGGGCTGCTGGTGATTTTTCTGAATTGAGATGGGAAGGAATTTTTGATGGATTTTCTAGGGGAGGCTGGTAAAGTCCAGGCCTTTACTCCAGCTGTACTGCCTTTGTTTTGTTCAGTGTGCATACTTTTTAGTGTGTACATTTTAAGGATATTAACTCCAGTTGAATGGCACAATGTCTGCCTAATGCAGTGGTTCTCAACCTGTGGGTCCCCAGATGTTTGTGGACTTCAGCTCCCAGAATCCCCAGCCACTATGGTCAATGCTCAGGGCTTCTGAGAGGTGAAGTCCAGAAACATCTGGAGACCCACAGGTTGAGAACCACTGGCCTAATGAATAATAACTTGATTTATTTGGGGTTATTTCTAACTTGAACTTGCAATATAAGTTGATAAAATTTTGCAAATAATAATCAGAGGTTTTGAAGCTGGGACGAAGCATAATGAATACTTGTTTTGAAAAGAGGACCTTAGGGCAATATATGTTAGTTTTCTGAAGATATTTGAAAAGTTATTACATGTGCTGTGATCCCTCAGAGGGCTGAATTAAATATAATGATAGAGACCGCAAGGAAGTGTTCTTTGGTTAACCATTTAGAGATGTTAGTGTCAAAGTAGTGAAACACATTGCCTTAGAAAATGAGTTGGTGGGGTTTCTAATTCACTGGAGTAAGTAGGTACAGGATGGCCATCTATTGGGATGTTGCAGTTTTTTACACTGAGTAGGCGGTTGGGTTACTTGACTTCCAAGGTCCCTTCTCACTCTAAACATTCTGTAATTCTATGTCAGTTTAGACTTCATAGCCTTCTTCAGAAGAATCAAAGAATACGTGTGTACTGTGTTGCCTTTTTTACAGGAAGTATGAACTTTGTGGACAGACTAGATCTGGCATAAATAATAGATATACAGCTTTCTGCCCTTGTCTCTTAGGTATCTACCTTATTTTAACTCCAGTTTCTAAGAACTGAGCTCGAAGAGTATGATATGGAAAACTCACTCTGCACAACTAGATCCTTGTATGTTCCTAATCTGCCCACAAGCAAGATTTTTTTAGCACTTTATGACTGTTTCCACTTTAGTAGATATTTATTATTTTATTACTAATGTGTTATAGATTTGGTATAGATTTCGCAATGCATAATGGCTGTGTACATTAGGACAATTTCTAAACTGTAAACATTTTATAGACATAGGAAATGGTAGTCAATTACAGCAGGTATGAAATTATTGACTTGGTCGATCTCCTCTTGCAGCCTTTCCTTTTGAAAGTGCTGAAATGCATTCTGCAGTTATTTCGCTACATTAGTGGTTGCCTTTGAGGCTTTTAACATGTTTTTCATCAGCACCTAAGGGAGAAGAATAACTAAGATCTTGACATAACAACGCAGCCAACTCTCTGAGTGTAATTGCAGTAGAGGGCATATGTGCTGTGCTGAAACATTGAATTAAACATGAAAGACAATGGCTGCCACATTCTCACTCCCCTCCCCCCTGACTATTAAAGCATGCTTAGGGAAACATTCACTTTTGGCTTATAAAAATTTGTTTAGACTAATGCCTTTTTTGATATTTGTCTATGATACACAGAGTCATGTGGAAGGGGTGATGATGAATGCCTTTTATTTTTAGTTTTGGTAACTTCTGTCTTCAGTAATTAACTTTTGAAGCAGTCTAGTAAGTGTAATTCAAGATGAAAGCCATTGTTGGTAGATACAAACATGTGTCTTTCAGTGGTGTCACCAAAAGAAAATTCTTGGTCGTTCTATTTATTCCCCCCACTCTCCAAATTGCTTCTGCCAATATTTCGTGAAGGAATGTTAAAATAATAAAGAGGCATATCAGGAGAAGAAAAGCACCATCTAGGCAGGAGTAATAGTTGCTTTAGTGCTCAGTGTTATGATAATACATTACACTGCCAAAATGTATAGTAACATAATTATGACTGATTGCTTTATAGGTCTGTGTTTTAGTGTCAAAATAACAACAAACAAATAAAAGTATCTTACTATTTACTTGCTAGACTCTGCATCTTATTCTAAATGACAATTGTTGAGAAATGAAGGACATTCCTTTAGGAATACCACAGATTGTCTTCCCTAGCATCCAGTTGTTGACTATGACCGTCATTCATTTTATAGTATTACCATAGCAGCAGCAGAGCCACTTGAAAGGTACTTGATGTTGGTGGCCCTGCTGCTGCCTCTTACAGAAAACCGTGCATGTTGGGGGCTCTGGTGTGCAATAAGTTAGTGTTGGCATACGGATGATAGGGATAGCATTGGCATAGAGTTGGCACAGGAGCTGAAGATGTTGGACGTTGCTTTATAAAGGCCCAAATTGCCCCCAGTTACCCCCACTGTCTTGGCAGCTATAAAAAACAAGATCTTGGGCCAGTATCTGCTGGTGTCTATTCTAGTGCTTCCTTAGCAGTCCAGCTTCGTCAGATGAAAATATTACAGATTAAAAAGTTGTGGTACACAATTAAATAGATGCAACTTCTTGAAATTAAGCAGCAAAACCCAAGGAAAAAATAATAATTTGTTCTGAAATTTAATTGATTGTGAGGGAAGTTATATCATTTACCTGGAGTCAGATAACTAACAATGAAGTAAATGTTGCAGTGCTTTAAGTTGTAGAATCTGTCATTCTTTTTATGGTGTCTTGTTACCTGTATGGAGCCCCATGGTGATGGTCATTTGCTGATCACATATATTGCAAGTGATGGATATATTTAGCACACCTAGTCTCCTTTTATTAATGTGGTGTATATGGGCCTTGAGTAAAAAGCTCTGATATCTTGCAGTATTCTCTTGGATCTTCCAGCATCTGTCACAAACTTTAATTCTTTTTTATTACTTTAAACTTGAGTGTATTTGTTTTCTTTAATGTATTTTTCATAACCTAATTTTCCTTTAATTTTTGTCATTTTTGTATTGTAGGAGTGGCAGAACTCAATACAGAAGAATGCAGGCCTAGCTTTCATTGAGCTTGTCAATGAAGGAAGGTAACTTCCTCCTATTTAATATTATCCTAGTTTATGCTAGTTTCAATCATGGTTATGATTTAGAATGAGCAAATCCAGATTAATTTGCTTTATTGGTGAATTCTAAAGAACTTCAGTTCCAAATTATTTATTTTGGATTTGCAAGCAAATGTTTGCATTTTTACAGAAATAGTCTACATATTATTTTGGTTAGATAATCTTGCGGATCTGATTCAATTCCTAAATTACCCAGATTCGGTGTTTTTTCTTGTTTGTAGCCATAATCATATAGTATATGTTTTGCAACAAACACTATTTTCTGCTTACCTGCTAAGCTGTGTTTGTTCTACTTATCTGGGATTTTGTCAGTATGGTGTTTTAAACATTATAGAAGGCTGTTCTCCTGTCTCAGATGAGCCATATGGAAAAGTAATTTCTTACATTGATATCTATGAAACTTCCAGAACTTGCTATTTTAAGTGTTAAAAAGAAAATTTGCATATAACAATAGGTTTTTATAAGCATAGTTTTCAAAATTCCATTCATAAAGTATTTTAGATTAAACCTGAGCAAACATCCACAGTAGATTTTTAAAAAATTGTATGTTTTGTGTGTGTGTGTATGTGTGTGTGTTTGTATCTACAACTATACATTGCACTTTACAGGTAATAGAACAACAAAACAGTTCCCTGCCCTCAAGCTTATGGTCTAATTAAGACATGACACAAAAGGAAAAAGGGATGACAGTGTGGGAGGGAGGGGATTAAGTCAAGCAGATACTGCCTCTTCTTCTCTCCCTTTGAGGCCATGACAGTATTAGCTGATATAGAGGGGAGACCTTTCTTCTTCCTTTGGGCCTGGGCATAATGGAGCTGTGCCTCCCTCTTCTTCTTCCCCTCCAAGCTGGTGATAGTTGGGAGGGACAGAGGGCCTTTCATATGCGTCTGGGCCTAGTCATGGTACACAGTTGTGCACAATCAACATTGGAACTAGAACTGCATAAGGGCTTGGCTTTTTGTTGGATGTAAAATTTACTCCATCATTTTACAGAAATACAGAAGGCATTTGAATGTATACTGTGTATGTTATAAATTGTGCACTTGGTACAGTGACCTGTCAACAGACATACAAAATGAAAATGACAAAAGATGTTGTCAGAACTGTGGTCTTTTTGGTGTACACTGACATTTCATAGAATTTTGATCTTTCTTTTTCATTTAATAGGGAAAAAAAATTCTCCCCGAGATAAGTAAAAATGACAATGCTTTTGTTCAGTGGTTCTCAACCTGTGGGTCCCCAGATGTTCGTGGACTTCAGCTACCAGAAGCCCTGAGCGTTGACCATAGTGGCTGGGGCTTCTGGGAGCTGAAGTCCACAAACATCTGGGGACCCACAGGTCGAGAACCACTGCTTTTGTTCAACTGAATGAAAATATGTTAAATTTAAAAAAGAAGCACCTTGTTTTAGCCTTTTTCAGTAACAGAGAAATCTCGTCTAAAATGTAGCATTTTAAAATGGGGAGGCAACTATCTCTACTGAGTAAACATTTCTGAGCCCAAAGGTCTGTTGCTTCCTTCTGTAAACTGAGCAGGATTGTAATAGTTTTGTAACAGTGATAAAGACTGTCTTCTTTGACATCCTCTTCACCAATAAAGACTCTAGGGCAATAGTGGTTCTTCTGGTTTAAAATTACTTTTTTTGATTAGGTGAAAAGCTGGCAAATCATTCATTCAATAGTTATTTAAGATTATCTAGAGCAGTGGTTCTCAACCTGTGGGTCCCCAGATGTTCATGGACTTCAGCTCCCAGAAGCCCTGAGCATTGACCATAGTGGCTGGAGCTTCTGGGAGCTGAAGTCCACGAACATCTGGGGACCCACAGGTTGAGAACCACTGATCTAGAGGGTAAATACTGCACACTAGACAAATAGGTATTGGGTTCAATATCACGAAAAAATTAATAATAACAGGGGTTTACATCATTACAATATAAAGGCATGTCTAAAGGGATTCTGAATGTGATCTCATTCAGATCTCATTACCAAAACATATCATAATTAAGCTTCTCAAATTGTGGGCTGAACTGTGAATTGTTAATGGCAACTAAAGTGGATCCATTACATCCATGGGATTTACTTTGATAAATATAAATCCAAGAGTTCAGCAATTAATTCAATGGATCTAATTTTTTTGGAGCCAGGTAGTAATGTAGAGTAGATCTGTATAGATTTAAACCCACATGTTAGAACAAATGATAAATTATTTCCTGAACAATTGTGTTCATTTAAAGATAATTTAATTTAAAGATATTTTAAGGCATATAATATAAAAGTAGAGAACAAATTTAAGGGCACTGGTTAGAAATGCAGATGACGCCCTTTTAGTTATAGTTCATAATTTATATAAAAAAATAGTGTTTGGAATTTTTTTTTCAAAGTTGAAAGCCAAACCCCAGAACTGTGACTCTTTTTCCTCTCTAATTTCTAATGTTTGAGATTAAGTTCTCTGCACAAATTTCTGTGGATGAACTATGATTCAGATGAATCCCTGGAGATGGTGAAATTGAAGACATGGCCAGTTACATTTTATTCGGCATTTTCTATACAGGCATGAGCTTCAGAAACATTAACCCCCCTTGGCTTTACAAATGTTTCCTAAGAGGTAAAGCAAAAAAATACCTTCATTTTTTAAAAAAAGAATCACTATATTACACAGTGAGATAGCAGGATGTGTGGAAATAGCAGCTAAAATTACAAGAGGGTACAGGGGTAATGTGAGCGAGGACACATCTTTCTTTCATGTTGTTAAAATTTTGGATGTAATACTGGTTTCTCAGTTAAAGTCGGTTTAGATTTACTTGTAATATTTTAGCACTTCTGGTGAAATAAATGTAATAGATCATTATTTTATTACTTGTATAAGTTATTTTATACCACCTCTCCAAGCAAGACCCCATTGGCAATATTTATAAGTGTAAATGTGTGACAAATAGCTTATTAATATGTTTGTTACTGATGTACAGTGTAAGTTTAAGTATTTCATTCCTAGCACAGTTTTTGTATCTCTAATGTGAGCTTTGTAAAGGGAGGATTTTACATATTATCAGTGTTGCATACAGCGTATTTTAAGAAGTTTCTTTATTTGACATATTTATTAATTGTCCTTCTATCCACTGGGTACATAAGGCAATATTTAAAATTCAGATTAAAGCAACAATTAAAATAGGATAAAAACTTTGTTCCTTTATTTTTTTTTTGACAGATGACTATCCTAAGGCAAACCTATCACTGAGTTTTAATGGCAAAACTAGTTCAGAGGAAGTTTGGCATTGGCTTCTTCTGAGTCTGAGCGAGTATGGCTTGCCCAAGATCACCAAGAGGGTTTTTATAGCCAAGCAGAGATTGAATCATAGTGCAGTTCTCAAACCACTACGGCATGCTGTCTCTCAATAAAACTGTTACATTAAAACTAAAACTTGCATCACTATGCATAAGAACCATTTAATGGTGTGAACTGCATTATTGAAATGAACATAATTTATGTTTGTACTGGGGCAAGCACCTTCTCCAGTTTCCTGGGACTTGTATTGGAGTAAGGAATAGAGGCACGGGGAGCCAGCATTGTGTAGTGGTTTGGGTATTGGACTGTGACTCTGGAGAACAGACTTAGAGTCCGTGTTCAGCCAAGGAAACCCATGGCTGACCCTGGGCAAGTCACACTCTCCCAGCCTCAATGGAAGGCAAAGGCAAGCAACCTATGAACAAATCTTACCAAGAAAACCCCATTATAGCATTGCTCTAGGGTTGCCATAAATCAGAAATGACTTGAAGGCACACAATAGCAACAAATATAGAGACGAGAATTTGGAGGTGGTGGTCCTTGAGCTCCCAGAATCATTGAGCCAGCATTATCACCAATGCAAGTGCTGCCACTGACTAGCTTCTGTTGATTCTGCTTTTAAAGATAATCTTTTCAAAAATTACAACTTCAGAGTAGGGAAGAAAGATAGTGGAATACCAGGCAATGCACTGCCATTGCTCTAATTGCTTCAGTTTTATCTATTTCTTGTTTGTTTATTGACATTGCCCTGTGGTAAGTGCACATTGTTTTCTTTTCTGTTCATTCTAAACAATTCATTCATCTTTCTTCAATAATAATGCAGAAGTGTTACATTTTCCCATGTCCCAAAACTTTACCAAATTTTCTATCTGCAGAATGGATTTTGCCACCCAGAGTACTGTTGCATTCCTTATGATTGCTCTTCTGAATATTTTTGTACAGCTCCATCTAGTTGCTGAATACTGTTTTTTGGTGAAAGTCATGATAACCAGCCCAATCCACCCTTTCTGTGACCAATTTTGTAATGTTTCATTGTACAGTCAGCCCCCCACTTTCACAGGGGTTAGGGGCTCAGTGCCCCCATGAAAGTGGAAAAACCACAAATAAAAATAAAAATTATGAATTTATTTTATTTTAATTTAATTTTTTGTCTGAGAACACTTCTCTAGGAATCTCTAGCACAGTTCTTTGGTCAACTTCAGTGGAAGTAGTCCATAGAGTCACACTGGAGGGCCAGAAAAAATATATCCTTTCAAGGAATCTCTTAAGTCTGCAATTCTGTTGTCCATTTCCGTCAGAAGTGAATCATATTGCTGGGATGCAGAACCTAGAGATTACATAGAAAGAACACTTCTCTGAGAATCTCTTAAGTCCTTCAGCATGATTCTAGGGTCAACTTCCGGCAGAAGTGGGCCATAGAGTCACACTGGATGACCTAGCAATGCCTAGAGAAATGTTCTCTCTAGAAATCTCTAGGTCCTGCAGCCTAGCTGCATGGTCCACTTCTGGTGAAAGTGGGCCATAGAATTGTGCTGGAGCCCATAGAGTTTTGTAAAGAGAATATTTTTTTTTACCTGTGGCAGGGACAAATATAGTAAGAATTTTTAAAATAAGTAAATAAATGAATAATCAATGCTGTGAATGCTCATTCCACCAACTGTATTCTTTATATGTTGTTTCAGTGCAGTATACATTTAAAAATATCTTATCTCTGTATAACCTGGTTGGTGCAAAAGGCAGCCAAGAAACTTCTGGTGGCCCTGCTGAATTATCCTTGACTTTGAGCTGTATTTCAAAGAAACAGCAGGAGGTGAAGTACAAGACCCCATATTTTGTGACAATAATGACAACAACAAAAACAACAATAACTATTGTTTTTACTACTACTACTACTACTACTACTACTACTACTACTACTACTACTATTATTTCTTATCTGCCTCTGAATCAAGGCCAGGAACAACAGATTAAAATACAGCAACAGATCAACTCTTGACATAGTTAAAAGCACAAACACCAATTAAAAATACATAGTCAGTCAAAAGGACATAATATCAGTTTGAAAAGCTTACCTACTAAAAATGATCAATTTATAATTTAAAAATACATACTTTAGAAACCATCTGGGTAGGCCTGACAGAAGAGCTTGGTCTTTAGTACTGTTTTGAAAATAGTATATAAACTTTAGGATCTTTTTTGGCAGCTTGTTCTACAAATTAGGGGAAGCTGATTTAAAAAGTCTTCTAGTTAACAGTTGCCAGCCTGGTCCTGGATGTCTGAAATAAATGTCCCCTGAAGACCTGAGCGTGCAAGACGGATTATATGAGAGAAAGCAGTCCTGTAGGTAACGATGTAGGGCTTTCTATGTAACAACCAACACTTTGTATCTTGCTCAAAAATAAATTGGCAGCTAGTGGAGTGATTTTAATATAGGTTTAATATGATCACTTCTAATCTGGCTGCCATGTTTTGAACTAACTGAAGTTTCTGAATTTGCTACAGTAGTAGCCCAATGTACAGCATATTACAGAAGTCCAGCCTTGAGGTTACCAATACATGCACTACCATCTTCAAGCTCTAGGAAGGGGTGCAGCTGGTGTTATCAAGTGAAGCTGATAGTATGCACTCCTGGCTGTTGTATCTATCTGGGCTTTCATTTAGAGCGATGGATCCAGAAGTGCTCCTAAGCTGTGAACACAGTTTTTCAGGGGTAGTGTAACTCCATCCAAGACGGGTTGACACTTCTCCAACCCCAGGTTAGGACCCCAGGACCGTGTTCTGGCAGTTAAGAAGACTGCTCTTCACTCTGCTCTTTCTGCTCTGTTAAAAGTCTGTCTTCTTTCTGTCTTATATTCCAGAAGGATAGTATGCTCCTGTCAGTGAAAGGTTATTGAGGTTGCATGGTGCTGGTATTTTTTAAAAGAAAGACTGTAGAAAAAGTTATGTCTGTTTCTCTTCATGGTGGTCTATTCTGTCCCACTCATATTTCTTTGTTCTTAATTATCAAAATATGGAGTTAACTTGGTTGCATGGATCTTCTGGTAAACTGGTAGGTACATCAGGCTATATGCCACTGATGCTGTCTTAGATGCAGACTAATTTCCTCCATGTACCTCTTCCACTTACTGCAGTTCATAGGAGCCTCTTGCTCCTGGAAATGGAGGCAGATTTTGTAACCTTCTTCATTACTTCCCAACTGTTCCAGAATAGATTCAAGGACAGCCAGGAGCTCCAGGAAAACTGGGAAAAATTTCCTCCTTGTTGTGCCGCTGAGTCAGAGTACTCTGTATATTGAACTCTGCTCACAGGATCTGTGGACTGAGCCCAATTCTTTTAAAATACTTCTCTCTTTCCAGTAATTCACAATATGGCTATAAGTCTAGTTTATCATACCAACTTGTAAACATACTCTGAAATCATAATTAGGAGATTGACAGATATAATATTTATACATCATTGTCCAAGATAATCAAATATTAAAGATCTGGTCAACAGTCTTCCTCATTGTTTTTTTCTGCATTTCTGGCTCAAACATTAAATTGAAGAGTTGGGCATATACCCATGATATGATATGACAGGAAGCTGTTACATCTTGCCCTTGACAACTGCAGCTGGGATGGGTGACAGTTTTCTGCGTCAGAACCCTCCATGTATCTGACTGTTAAAAATGCAAAAAGGAAAAGGAAAAAAAAATTGTAAGGACAGAATTATCTGAAACCAACTTCTGGTTTTGGGCCATGTGTAATTTTTGTGAATAATGCAGGATTGGCCTGCAACCAATACGACAAGTAAATAGCTACTCCTGGAACTTTCCAGGTAAGGTGGTTCTCTTTTTTGCCCAGAAAAAGGATGGTTCAGGGAGTCTGAAGGAGTCAAGGGTCATAAAAAGAGTGATGTGTGCTCACATACAGCCTCTCAGCTGCACTTTGCCACCCACTGCACCAGAGTAAAACATATATTCTTCTGCCTTTGCAACATCTTGCAGAAGAGTTCCTACAGAATGTATAGATACTTACAGTACTGCATTAACTCTTGCTTCAACAATTTTAGGGAACTGTATAGTAGGTATTAGTTTCCTTTTTTTTTGTATATATTTTTATTAAAGTTTTACTCAAAATATCCCCCCGCCGCTTCCAAGCATCATTTTTCCAGTTGAGTTTGTGTTTACATCCCATTTATACATTTTTTCTATTCTAAGATTAACACATTATTACTTTTAACCTTATTACATTCAGCTTATACTCATTCTATAACATCTTCAATTTTCGTTACCATTTTTCCAACAGTCTTTCTTATTCTTTCCCTCATTCCTTTATCCAGTTCAGAACTTCTTGCCATTCTCTTTCAAAGTTCTGGATTGGTTTATTTTTAAGTGAAAAAGCCAACCTTTCTATCTCTACCATATCCAGAACTTTTAATTTCCATTCTTTTATATAAATATAATTTCCTTCTTTCCAGTATTGCGCATATGTCATTCTTGCCGCAGTTATAACATATAACAATGTTTTCTGAGGTCTTATTTCTCTTTGTTGGCCTAACATATTCAACAAATAAAATTCTGGTTTCATTTCAAAGTTTAAATTATACATTCTCTGAATTTCATCATGTATTTCCTTCCAAAATTTCTTTGCAACCTTACAAATCCACCACATATGAAAGAAGGACCCCTCTTTTTCACCACATTTCCAACATTTTCCATTCCCATTTTTGGTTATTTTTTTCAACCTTACAGGTGTCATGTACCATCCATGTAACATTTTATAAAAAATTTCCCTTCAATGCAAACTTGGTGTAAATTTTATATCTGTTTCCCATGATTTCACCCATGTATTGAACTCAATTGAGTGTTCAATATTTTGCACCCATTTAATCATATTATCTTTTATCATCTCTGGTTCCATTTCTCTTTACAACAATATTTTATAAAATCTAGAGATTCCCTTTTTCAAATCCCCTTTCATCAGCACATCTAATTCATTATCATTTTTTTCAAACCCATACAATTTTTTATCCATCTTGAATCTTTCTCTTAATTGTCTCCATGGAAACCAGTTAAATTCATGCCCTAACTCTTTTAATTGTTCTTCTGTGCTCATTCTTGGTTTATCTCCTTCCCATTTTAACAATTCTTGATATGTTAAAAGATTTCCTTGTTTTGTTGGAGCAATTTTAAAAGCTTCTTGCGGTGAGGTTCATGTCGGAAGCCTTCTGTAAAATCTATGTTTTATTTGTATCCACACTTTCAAAATAGTCTTTCGTATACAATGATTATTTAAATCATTATTTACAATTGCTTTGTCATAACATAAGTATCCATGCCAGCCAAATCTATTGTTTATTCCTTCCACTAGTTTCCTTCTCTTAATGGTTCATTGTGTGTAGTACATTGGTTTACTACGCGCTAGATTTCAGACAGTAATATTAAAATAGATTGGGTTTTTGTAAAATAAACATAATTACAATCACTTCTGAAAACTATTAGTAGGAAAATATAACAGCTTCAACAATTAATTTGTGAGTGATAATCATCTTGCATGTTGCCTCAGTATAAGTGAGCACTATGTTATCTAAAGTATTTTTTCAGAGACCAACTTTATAGCAGCTATTCTATAATTTAGGTCAAAACAAGTGTGTGTGTGTGTGAGATCGGATGTAACTTGGACTAGTCATAGCATTCCAGCCCAATACCTTTGCTTTAGTTTCCTCAATTCAGAACTGTAGTGAAAGTTCTATCTTCTACAATGTAATAATGGAAAGTAGTAGAGTAAGACTGATGTATAGTTTGTATATTTGAAAATCATAAAAAAGGTCATATTTCAAAAATACAGTAGGCCATCCACATTTACAGGGGATAGGGAAACAGAACCCCTGCGAAAGTGAAAAAAATGCGAGTAACTGCAGGCTCCACCCCTACGATGGTGATCCTGTGGATGTGGTGTGGGAGAGAGCCAGTGGGGAAAGACCTTCCCCGCTTGGCTGTCTCACTACACCCATCCGCGCAGTCGTGGTGGGCGAGACAGCTAGCGGGGAAAGATCTTCCCTGCTTGGCTATCTGGCCACCCCCACCCATGCAATCATGATCGCACAGGTGGAGGCAGTGGAGGACAGAGTCAGCGGGGAAACATCTTCCCTGCCTGGCTGTCTTGGGTGCTGCTGGCAGCTTCCAGCAGGAGGGGACAATCATGCTGGCAACTTCCTGGCAGGAGCGAGGGAGGCAAGTGGTACCATGAATAATCAAATCCAGAAATGTCAAACCTGTGAATGTGGAGGGAGAACTGTAAGGTTTTCCTGCACAGGTAGCACAACATTATATGAAATTCAATATGCTTAATATGTTTTTCATTCCACTGTTTGCTTCTTAAAATTTGCTACAGATCTTAATATTGCAGGCTTTACACAAAAAAATAAAACTCTGTTCAAGAATTTTACAATGAAATAAAAGTACACATGTGAGGGAGGTAGTGTGCTGGTCTCATCTCTTCAGTTGTTATTCTCCTTACGTTGGGAATGACAGTCTGGAAATTCTCTACATGATTAGAATCCATGGAAAATCATTAGGTGAAGGCTTTCTTCTTCAGATCCATGGTCTCCATGTAAGGATTGCGAAAGAAGTGACTGCAGATAGAGACGTCTTTAGTGAATTGTCCTTCTTGTGTTTAGTATTACTACATTGTTTTTATTGTGTCTGAACAGGTCTTATGTCAGACGTGAGCACCAGTGGTAGGGTCAACTCCTTCTGAAGATTTTTGCCTGAAATTCAGTCGCCAAAATGATTGAAAACCTATTTCTAGTTGTCCATTCCTTTTTTTTGTTGTTCTTGCTGTTGTTCTTCTTTTTGTTTTGGGTAGTTTTTATTGTTACCAGGCCATACACCCCACACTTTGATGTGATTTAATTAGTAAAATATGATTTAATTGGTGAGATACATCAGTTGGCTGTGATATAAAGCATGCCCTGCTGTGGCTGTATGGCTGAGCTGGACAAGGGGAAAAGACTGGCTGAACGCATACACTGCGAATTAGGTTAGACGCTTCCCCTAGGCATACCCAGGTCGTAGTCAGAAAATCACTAGGTAATTCCAGAGATAGTAGGCTTGCAGCTAGCCTTAATGTTTCTGCGTTTTGGGGACAATAATGACTAGGAGATTCCCACGAAACTGCTGGGCCATCGTTAGTATCATACCTCCTGGGAAAGGGCAACTTAAGAATCAAGATGTCACCTGTTTTTTATCATCATCCAATGTACTTTTTCCACAGTGGTGGAACCATGAGACATATCTCTTTCTCAGATCTAAGAGCATGAAAAACTGATGCAGGAAGAGACATTCTTTCAGATGCTTGTACTTGTAATAGTTTATAAATTCATCAGAGTTTATGTATTTCCATGGAAATTATGGCAGAGTATAAATCAGCAAAAAAATTCTTGAGTGAAAGAATTTTTAATTTGTTAATTATATATATAGCAATATAGCCCTGGTGGCGCAGTGGTTAAATGCCAGTACTGCAACCACAAGGTTGTGAGTTCGATCCTGCCAGGCTCCAAGGTTGACTCAGCCTTCCATCCTTTCGCAGGTCGGTAAAATGAGTACCCAGCTTGTTGGGGGCAATTAGCTAAAATACATTGTAAACCGCTTAGATAACACTAGTTGATAGGCGGTGTAGAAATAAATGCTATTGCTATTGTTAATTATATACCTTTAACTAACCAAGTACATATTTAAGTAAAATATCTTTGTCATTATATTCCTACCTGTGACTTTTATTTCCATACCCCCTTTAAGATTTTCGTACTTAAGTAACTCTACACAATCTTTTTTGATGACCTTTATGTGTACATTTGCATCTTAGAACTCCTGCTTGGTATCTTTTCTTGGTTCACAAAACCTACTGTGAACCAAGAAAAGCCTGCTTAAGTCAGGCTTAACCTCTTCTGCAGCTAAGCCTTAAGGATGCAAAACTTTTGCTCCCTTGCTATCCTTGCTTCTGTTTTCTTACTTCTCTCCACCTGTGTGCTGAAATTTTTGAGTTCCTTAAGATAAAGACCTGACTTTTTGTTTGTTTTGAAAACTGCCATGTAGATCATTGATAGTTCTATAATAATATGTTCAATAGATGCCTTTTTGAGATATTGAAGGAAATCAAAAAGCATACAACTTCGCACAGCGATAATTGTTTAAGGAAAAGGTCCACTTAACCTTTTCAGTAACACAGTAGGCTCAATATAGCCTTTAACAAAGAAAGATATGTGTCTGTCCTTAATTCTCAGTGCCACATATTGAGGAAACAATCCAGTTCATTAACCTACCAATTAATATCATAATCCCTAATAATTATTATCCAAAAAATCATCTTTTGTTCCCAAATCTTAGAATTGATTTTATTAGCAGTTGTTGTTGTTGGTGAGAATTCAAGTCATTTCTGACTTAGAGTGACTCTAAGGTTAATCTGTAATGGAATTTTCTTGGCTATATATATATATATATAGGAAAATTCCAGCATCCTCTCTCACCACTCTTTTTCTGTCAGAGCAATTGGAGTTTAGATAGTGCAGAATTTCCTGCATGTGAAACCTTTCTGTCTTCTCAAGTTCCCCATTTGCCATACCTATCCATTGAAATATATGGTCTTAAATATTTTGTATATCCAACTAACTAGACCATATGACCCGGGAAAGTTCCTTGTGTTATCAGTCAAATAAAACATCTTTTCAGTATCTATCATTTCACTTCTGGTTCCTACTCAACTTCCTCTCCTCTCCTTCAGCCATGCTTCACTTCTCCATCAACAAAATGATGAACAAAGAATGAAGCTCTTCCCTTTACCTGTTCTTTTCATTAGGTAGTTAGGATGTTGACTCTCAGTTCATATGTAAATGTAAAAGCTACTAGTAAACTTTTTCTAAGTTTGTAACCTGGAAGTGCCTACTTTGTTTATTTGGAGTCAGTTTCAGTTCAGGAAAACAACATTGAGGCATGCTTATCTGCTATTCTGTTAAAAGGAAGCTGATTCCTAACAGTTTTAGCTTTAATATTTTTTTCCCCAAAAAGGGATAACACCCTGGGAAACTCTAATTCCCAACATACTTGTTCAAAGGGGGTTTGCCGTTCCCTTCCTCAGAGGTTAGGAGAGTGTGACTTGCTCAAGTTCACTTAGTAGGTTTCCATGGTTGAGGGGGAACTTGAATACTGGTCTCCAGAGCTGTAGTCCAACACTCAAACCACTGTGTCATAGTGGCTCTCATATTAACAGTAATTTTCATTTCTGGGTTTATATTCTTCTCATCTGAACAGAACTCTGATTGGATTTCTCCTTGCCTGCAATATTCTAAAAGACAACTTATTTTAAGTAGCTTTTAAAAATTAGGAGGGGAAATCTAAGGTATTATTGTGTTTTATACTTTTTCTTTTTGAAAATTTAGAATCTTCATACATGTTTAAAAACATAATTTAAAATGCCAGACTACTGAATTGTTCAATTTAATCTAAAAGTTTTTCTGTTTTGATTGTAATCTACAATTCATGCTTTTAAAATCAACAAATTCATGTTAATATTCTGGGGGCTTTAAAGATACAGCCTTAAGAACATACCTGATAAAACTGAAATACATAACTGAAAGGAATAGCAAGCAGGATTAAAATTGTGGTGTAAATAAAATTGTATCTGATGTTTTTTCTGAAAGGATTGAAAGAAGAATTATGCTAGTGTTTTGAAGACCACATGGTGATTTTGCATTTTGTGTTAAAGTGTTCACCTACTTAAAAAAGTATAGTTTTAAAAGTTTGGCTTTTATTGCTTTGAGTTCTGTTTGATCATTTCTGCAGGCATTTAAATATCATTGTGTAAATTGGAAACATGTGTGTTTGTAAACTTAATAGAAAATCTCAGAGTTGTTTGCAGATGACTAAGGATCTTGTTTATAACTAATGTAAGTCCTGCTCATTCTGTTGAGGCCTATGTTAGTAAAGTGCTTTATGAGTCAGGCTAAAACTTCAAGATTTCTGGAGGGCATGTTAGAAGCCTGAAAGGGACATATTTGTGCATAGAAAAAGGGTTACTTTCTTGGATAGTTTACAATGAAAACAACAGACAAACAGTTCAACCAGTATTACCTACTGAAACTTGAAACTTTCAGTATTAGTTGGCAATAAATTGTATCTAGGGAAGCAAATCTTTGTATTAATTACTATAAGTAAGTAATACCTATGTATTCCATACTTTGTCAAGACAGAAAGATGATAATTGAATATGGGGTCAAATTTACTTAAAGGCTAAATTTCATTAACTGTTCTTTCTTATACATGCAATGCTTACATACCTAACAGTATATTAGAAAATGCTGCGTCAGAATCACAGCTTGGAAAAATTCACGATTGTACTTAACATACTAATGTTAAATCATCAGGGAAATGAGTTCACTAAACCATTAAGGGAGAACTATAATGCTAATTTGTTAATTTGCTGGGAGAAAGGCAGAATATAAATTCTTTAATAGGATCATTAATCATTAAATTAATAATTTAAAATTCAATAGAAACTATTACAAATGGGCAAAATGGCAAAACCCTCCAAATTCTTCCCCAAAATAATGAATCATGTGGTAAGTTAACCATTACTTTTTATAAAATTTATTGGCCTCTTAGAATTAAAATAACAAATTTTACAATTGGTATAGAATATTTTATGAATTAACATAAAGATTTTGATGGAAATATTTCCAAATTCTTGTTGCTATTGGTGTTTTGCATGTTAATTGTCACCTAGTAAGTAGCCTGCATCAGTTAAAGTCAAAATCATACCTGGCATGAATAACTGCTGTATATTTCTTTCTGGAAATAAATCTGTTACTTGCATTATGGTCACCATTCACCTCAGTGAAGGCAACCACTCTGCATCTGTTAGTCAATATATATAAATCAAGTCCATGCCTTCGAATTAACAAGGAATTCCTTCCAGTTAAGGGAACTGTAAAGGGCCAGCATGGTGTAGTGATTTGAACATTGGACTACAACCCTGGCGTTCCTGGAGACTAGGGTTTGATTCCTCACTTGGCCACAGAAACCCACTAAGTGACCACACTCTAATCCCAGAAAACTCCGTGGTAGGTTTGCCTTAGGGTCACCGTAAGTTGGAAACTACTTGAAGGCACACAACAACAAGGGAACTCTGTGTTATATTTTAACTTCCTTCTTGGATTATACAACTGGATCTAATTCATTTGTGTGATTAATTTGAAAATGCTCAACATCATTTATTTTTGCAGTCCCTAACCATTGATTTGCTCCTGATTTCTTTTTACAGGTTGCTGAGCCAAACAATGAAGGATCATCTAGTGAGAGTAGCAAATGAAGCAGAATTTATCTTGAGTAGACAAAGAGCTGAAGATATTCACAGGCATGCTGAATTTGAGGTAAAATGCAGTTCTTGCAGTGTGCTTTGCAATCTGATCAATACCTATTATAATTTTAATCTGAAGCACAAGCATCAGAGCTCTTCCAGGTTAAAAATGCAAGTACCTTGAATATATACAAAATTTTGTCTTTAAAAATTGTACTGGCTTGCAAGTAGCATAGGGTGGCCTTTAGTGCCTACTATATTTGAGAATTTTTTCCCCTTTTTTCCATCTCCCACTCCTATTTAATACTTTCTCTAGGGAATTTTTTTTGCTGTGCTTATGAACACTGAGCTTAAGATACTGCGCTGAAGAATACTGATAGCACCTTCTCAGTTGCTGCCTCTAGGCTCTAGAAATCCCTTTCTTTGGGTTAGAATGAAAATCCTTGCTGTTCTTTTATCGTGCAAAGATTTTTTTAAAAAAGAATCTGGCAAGGTTTTGAGAACTGAATATTTGGGAAAGAAAATGATTTTAGTTGAGATATTATAGTTCTTTTAAATGTACTGTTTTAAACTGTTTTTAATATTTTTAATTGTGTGTTCTAAATTATTTTAAGGTTACTCACATTTTATTGTTTGATCCTGTTTTAATGTTGACCTTTTGTATATTTTAACTATATTTTTTTTTAATTTCTAAATCTTGAGCCCCAGTTTTTAGGAAATGGTAGCGTTGCTGCTGCAGCTCCTACTATTAATAGTAATTGCACAGCCTCATTTTAAAATTTAGTGTGAATCTACCTTCTGAGAGTGGTAGATTCACAATAAATTATAATATGATATAAAATTAACCCATTTCTCTTGATTCCTACAAGATGCATGTAATGTCCTGTCAAATTTTAACCATCATAGTTGGCAACTGAGGCTGCAATCTTGTACACACTTTCCCAAGAATAAGTTGAATTGAAGCAAGTGTGGCATAGTTCTGATTAAACTTGAATGGCATTACACCATAAATTAATCTGCTGTAGTGTTTAGTGTGAGAACCAGTATAGTGTAGCAATTTGACTCTGGGAGACTAAGGTTCAAATACCTGCTCAGCCATGGAAACCTACTGGGTGGCCTCTGGTAAGTCACACTCTCTCAGCCTCAGAGGATAGCAATGGCATACCCCCTGTGAACTAATTTCTCCAAGAAAACTCTTTGACAGGTTCATGATAAATCAGAAACAAGGTGAAGACGTACAAGAACAACAATATTTGGTATAATATAGATCAAAGTTTCCAGTTGTGGTTAAATATAGTGCTATTTTTACAGTACTGTTTACTGTCAACAGGGATGAAATACTCCTTGGTGGCTCAATTTTTTTCTGTTTAATATGTCAAAATATTGTCAAGATACCTTTTAGACTTCTACTGTTATGTAGTGACTCACATGATTGCAGTTTCCTTATTCCTTCCTTCTGTTAAATAAGAGCTCCTGCCTTTCAGTGTAAAATATTCTCTTGCTTTGGTCGAATATAGATAATATTTCAGAATTCAGAATTTAATCTGGTGCATTCTAATAATGATATTAGTGATGCCTCTCACACACGATTGTTGATGTGCACATAACAAATTATTTCCCTCTTCATGCATCCCATGATCGCATTATCTTTTCTGACATAGTATTGCAAACAAATCTACTGAACTATAACCTTATCAGTATGATTCCTTAATCCTCTCAATACATAAAGCTTTCAAGGATATTGCCTGTGACTGTCCTTGTGGGCATGGCTTATATTCCTTTTTTTTCCTCTAGAGGAATTTTTAACTGTTTGATAAAACAGCAATAACAACATATTGTTGGGATGAAATCCTTCAATCTGTGTGGATCACACTGACCTTTGTGTGAATTTAGTTCAGCAGTTTTTCTACTGTCTGCAATGATCTGGAGAGTTGCATTAAATCAAAAGGAATTCTTTTGACTTACAACAGTTTGTCTGTGTTTTTCCAACTGGCTTTAGTGGGATTTGTATTGGTGAAGACAGTGTGAAGGACAGAAACAGAGTTTCCCGCTGAAACAGAGTTGCTGCAATGTTATTCAGTAAGGAGATTGGAGCAGCTAACTGTCTACTCATAGATATAGATTGATTACTTTGGATCTTTTGACAATTTAAACAATTAAAATTTAGGTCCTCTGCCTGTTACATCTTTTATTTCTCATATTCACATTTTTCTAGGGAAAATTAGAATAACAAGAGATTTGTTAACATGATGGTACAGAAGTTATGAAAACTGTTTCCACATAAATAGATGCTTGTATGTGTACTACAGTGATGTCATTACTGCTACATAAAAATGTAAGCATAGGCATAAATTAACTTATAGACGTTAATGGTCTGGCTTGCGCAACCCAAATATGCATTTATTTATATATTACAAGCATGAATTCTAAAAAGTTTTCTTCTGCTGGGACATAAAACCTACCTGCTTCAAAACATTTAAGGGTTAAAACTAAAGTGAAGTAAAGCATAATATATTAAAACATAATATGGTAATATGTATAATAGTATTAATTTATCAATGTAAAAGCTCATTAAACTATATTGATTTCTGTTGTGAATTTATGCTCTAAAACATATATGACAGCTACCCAAAGCAGTACAGAAGAAAAAGGAAATATAATAGAAGAAAAAAAAAGTTTCTTATTGAATTATACAAAACATGTTTTTGATTTAAATTGACCGTTATGTTTTTTAAACAAACTGCTTCAAACATCCTGCTTATTTTTTTTAACACATCCATACATTTCTGCTTTAAAACACATAAGAAGTTGAAAGCATATTTGTCTTGGGCAGTGGGAATGTTTTAAAGATCATCTGTATTGGCCTTGGGATTCATGCTGTGCATTGTTTAATAAGCTGTCTGCACTTCATCTAGAGCTAGTTACCCGCTCCTGCAAACAGAGATGTTGTCAGATATCTACAGTGTCATTTTGTGCTTGTGAAATAGCAGGCAGGTTTCATTTGTTACATCAAAGAATCAAGGGTTTGTAGACAGTCCCGTGGAGATGAAATATACATCTTTTTTAGTTCATTGCCTGATAATCATTGGAGTGTGACAAAGGTGACAACTTATACTCTGGTTTTATGCAGAGTGACATGGCCTCATTGATTAGGTGGATAGCTCCTCTTTTCCTGCTGCTAATAATATTTTTTCCCCCTTTAACTGTTCCCTTTTCACACAGTATCAGTTAAACTAGGGAAATAAGTTTGTTTTTTTTAAATACATTTCAAAGCACTGTTTCTTTTAGTACGTTGCTTATGTCTTTGAACCATCTAAGGCAGGTGTTGGCTGACACTTCTTGATCTGATGCTGTCTTGGCTCTGATATGTCTCAGTGTGATGGCTCAAGAGGTTTAATTCACATTGTCTTGAATTTACAGAGAAGCTAGGTTGCAGGAAAGACAGCACTTCTGTATTTCAAAATTGAAGAAGGCACCTATAGTTTCTCTGTGGACCAAGGTTTACTCCTCTTGAACTCACAAGATTTCCAATGTATTCCTAAGCACACTTTAGTTTTGGGAAGTGCAGAATAACAAGTATTTGAAAGAAACTGGTTTGAAAGAAAAAGTAGGATGGAGAGCTGTTTTGCTAGCTTGAACTGATCATGAATAAAGAGGGATGCACCACAAATCCATATGAAATAGAAATATTCAAGGGTGTGTACAACTTTGCCCTCATCCCAGAATTGCTCGTAACTGTGAGGAGACCTTAAACATTCTATATGCAGATAGATCTGATGACATAAAATGTCTAATTGAAATATTGTAGGAATTTATTGTAGTTATCCTGCTGTATCTCTTTATAAGCTAATTCAGCTGTTACCTAGTTGCATAATTTTTATGTGGACAGAAATGCACTCCTTTCTATCAATGATACATTGTTGTTCTGGCATAAATTAGGGATGATCAATTAATGTTTAGATAATTATTTACAAACTCTGCAGAGGAAATGACTTAATGGCTACTGATGTAACAATGTTAAATAACACAGCTTGTGCAACTGCTTTTCATACCAAATTTTAATAACTAAGTTAATCAATGTATTTGAGCAGATAAATAAGCGCAGGCTAGTTTTCATTAGGGTACTTCAAACAGTACTGCTGAGAATTAAAAACATTCTTATTTCAGTTTTGATCCTATTCTGATGTTACTGTGAAAGGGAGTGAGCAAGGAAATGTCTTCTAAAGGTATTAGCAGTACAACATATACATCAAAGATATGAGTTCTTAAAAATCTATTATATAACATGTGGAGTATTCGAATGAAACAGAAAGAGTTAGTTAATAAAATGAAATTAAAATCCGTAGAATTTGTTTTCCCAAAGCAACAACTTTAAAGGAAGACAATGGAATAGACATCTCCAATTATGTGTAGAGTTTAGAAAAAGACCAGCTCTCTTGTAAAGTGATCTTTCTTAAAAAAAGAGAGAGAGGCTACAGAGAAATGGATAAGTTGACAATGCTGATGCAGGGGAAGATGCTAAGCAAGAATAATGAGGAATGGGGTAAAGTAGAGAAACTTTGGATTGTGACATAACTCTACGGATATTTAAAAGGTTCTGATTCAGAGATTAAAAAAAAATGAACTAAGATAGAGGGAACAATGCAAGTAAAGACGGACGATAAGACAGTTAAGAATGATAGTCAAAGAGAAGCTAAAGAATACTATTAATATAACTAATAGCAATTATACCTAGGAAGGTAAGGATATTTAGAGGGTAAGGAGAGGGGGAATTTGAGAAACTTAAGGGTGGCAAAGAAAGTTGGAAGTAGAGGAGGGGAAGGAAGTGAAAATTAGAATACACTGAAGTTACAATGAGATTCATTAGGTTTGTGTGTGTGTGTGTGTGTGTAGATAAAGAATGGATTGACTAGTATGAATTAAAAGGTTGTAATAGACTAAGAGAAAAAAAAATGCAAGAAGCAATGAAAAGGTGTGATTTTATATATTTGTTTTGTTTTGAAAATAAAAAAAATAAAAAAAAGAGAGAGAGGGAGAGAGAGAAAAAAACATTCTATAAATTTCAGCTGATCTCTGATTTCTTTTGAGAATTCTTTTTGAGGAAGCTTTGAGATCCTGTCCAAGCATTATTGAAGAGATAGTTCAGAAACAGTCTTCCCTGGACAACCCAGTCCCAGGTTAGTTTTCCTACTGGCCTACAGCACTTCTGTCTAGTCTTGATTAAGTCACAGTTTATTCACCTGCATCTAGTCCATTACTACATCTAGACAATGATTCAGTATTACCACAGTCTCCATGGCATCACTTGTAAGTGAGAGATAGAGTTGCATATCATCAGCATACTGATGACACTCAACCCCAAATTCCAGATGACCTCTCCCAGCAGCTTCATGTAGATGCTGAAAAACATAGAGGATAGTATTGACCCCACAGGCTAATGGTCAAAAGGTTGAATAGTCCCACAACACTACCATCTGGGAACATTCAGTCAAGAAAGACCATAACCACTGCAAAGCAATGCCCTCAAGTCCCATATCACCCAGATAATTCAAAAGGATACCATGATTAATAGTTTCAAATCCTGGTGAAAGATCCAGGAGGATCAAAAGAGACTCACTTCCTCTGTCCAACTCTCTGGTGAAGGTCATTCATCGAGGCAGTCAAGTCCTTTTTTGTCCCATAACCAGGCCTGAACCCAGAGCTCAGTAAAAGGTCGACATGTGTCCAAAAATACATTTTTTCAAAGCTACCATCTATAAAATGCACATTCATGAATCGCTAAGCATTAAGATCTTCTGACCACTGAAAGATTGATGGTGATGGCTCATTTTTTCAACTCTTGAGTCTTTTTGAAATGGTAAAAGCATGTAGGATCCAACCACATTGATCCTTAGTTGAATTCCACTTCAAAGGGGAGTTCAGTTGCTAAAAACATGTACATCTATTACAAAAGATTTTTGTAATGCGAAAATTAACACTTGCAGTACATCCAATCACAGAAAGATAACCACTGAACAGGCCCAAATAATGAGCCATAAGGAAGCATTATTTGCATTATTTTGTCAACATTTTGTTGAAGTAGCATTTTCTTTATTTTAAAAAAAGTAGTAGTAGTATCTAGTATAGCCAAAAAAAATCAAATTTTATTGGACAAAATGAAGTTTTTCATCAAAAGTGGCTTTAGGTATTAAAATGAGGGCTTTGTTCTATTGGTTAATTTAACAGGTCAGTTTAACACTTTATTCCACTCAAATTTTAACTTCATTAATGTAATATTTAGTGCTTTTCAGTGAACATTTATAAAATACATGTGGCAGGCCCTTTATTCTCCCCCTGATCGGTGTGGCAGTTCCCGTCCAAAAAGATGCCCTCTCAATATCACTTTGCCTTGACTGCACCCTTTTATTACAACCTTTGTGTAATAGGGCTAGAGTTTTAATTGTTCCTCAGAATCAAATTGTTCGTTTAATGTTGCATATTCTATTTATTACTAGTGTCTTTAGATAAGTCAGACCAGCTCAGCAGTTATAAACAGAATGTAACATTTTTTATATTAACAGTGGAAATAAAGTATCTTGTTAAAGTTGAGTTGTACTACAGTGTTGATATATAAGCAGTTTAAACTTCAGACAGACTTTGGACAATCAAGTTCTGCTTCAGGTACCAGTTCCCTTTTATCTTTTCGTCAACTGCTTAATCACAAACCAAAACCACCCTTTCTCTGGCTACTTCTCACTGAAGGCTCACAACACACACAGAAGTTTTGCCTCATATAGAATATTTCTCATTTATAAGCCCCTCCCATGCATACAACTGTGCCGAGTTTCATTCTTGAGGTGCTGTTCCTATTGCACTGGCATTCCAAGTAGCTAACCCCCCAAACAGCTTTGTCACAGTAGAATTGTTGATTTCTGTTTCTGGAATATAATTAATTCTTGTAACATTACAGGACATAATATATATAGCAAAGGGTGTCAAAATCATAAATATTGCCATATACCATTCACAGGTTGAGTTATCATTAGACTACAATATTGAACAAGGCAAGAATTCTTGCTCTGGATCCTTTGGATCCTTATACTTTTAATCCAAAGTGTAAAGCAACCCATGTCTTCTATAAAAGGTTTTCATGTAGAGAAACTCCCATAGAGTTAGTTTAGCTTGACAGTATAGATTGACAAGATAGTGTATGCCAAGGCATCCCAGCAGCAGAAATTATGGGGCGTCATCCCTTTCTTCTGTGAATGAACAGTCCAGTCACAAAGAGCTTCCAAGTAAGTTGATTCCTATGTTTCCCAAGCAGAAGTATCTAAATTGGGCCATGTTTGTCAATTATTTATTTGAAGATATGTTTTATTATGCAACTTAAATAATCTTTTTTTGGTATGAGATGTGCACATTAATTTGTGAGCCTGTTTTGCCATGTTGTGGCAGTGGTTAAAATACAAGCATATACTCAGAATAATGTGATAAACAAAACTATTATAGATCGTATATTGAAATCTACCAACTTTATGAGTATATTGATAAGTTCATGTTATTTAAAATATTCCTGTCTTTCCTTTACCGTGTGATCTCAGGGTGGTAAACAAACAGAAAGAAGTTCAAAACATGAAGAACAATTTAAAATGCTCTAAAATATATACACATTTTTAGAACTTAGTGATTCTCAATCTTTGGTCCTCCAATTGTTTACGATTCAGCTCCCAGAAAGCCTAGCCATTAGTTATTTGGGCTGAGGCTTCTGGGAGATGGGGTTCAAAATATCTAAAAGAACCAGAGGTTGAGGACTAATAAGAAATATTAAAAAAAAAAAACACTTTGAAGCATATACCGTATTTTCTAGCGTATAAGACGACTGGGCGTATAAGACAACCCCCAACTTTTCCAGTTAAAATATAGAGTTTGGGATATACTCACCGTATAAGACTGCCCCTCTTCAAACGCACACCAAATAAACATTAAAAAAAAATCAGATTTGATTTCAATATGGTAATTTTAATTCAAATGCTTATGACATGCAGGTACTTAGCAGGAAAACTGTCACTTATAAACATAAGGCTGTTTGTCATCAAACATGTAAACATAAAACAGCGCAAGTGGATTAAACTTTTCCTAATTCACTCTAAAGCTGAAAGGAAGGATAAGACAATAAACCCATGGGAGCTGCCATGCTGTTTGTTTTCTAAGCTGTCAACCAAACTGGAACTGATGATGATAGGAGGAAGATAACAAACAACAGAGAGAGAGCAAGTGCCGGGCAAGTCCCTGGCCAGTTAGCAACGCCCGTCATAACTGCAAGCTACGGTATTTTTACAGATTTTGCTGGCATGACAGTTTCCCTTTAAAAGCCTTCAAAATCCTCCTGTTCGTCATCTGATATAAGTACATCAATGACATCTTGTGATACATTTGTAAGGCAGTCATCGTATGGATCGAATTCCGTATCAGATGGTGTGGTCTCATCTTCGGCTTCCTTTTCATCTTGCCACAAGTAGTCGTCCTGCATACCATCTAATGAATTTGATATGCCACACTTCTTGAAAGACTTGATTACTGTTTCTGCATCAATATCATTCCAGGCTTTTATGACAAACTTGCACAAAACATCCAACTGTGGAGCACGCATGTTTCCTCCTTTTGTGAATGACTTTTCGCCGCTAACCATCCATTCATTCCACTGTTCTCGAATGCGATCTTTAAATGGCTTGTTTAGGCACACATCCAGTGGCTGTACCAACGATGTCAGTCCTGCAGGAATAACTGCCGCATCTGTGTTTAGTCTTGCAAGCCTTTGCTTGGTGCTGGGAGTTAAATGAGCCCTGAACATATCCCACACCAGTAGACTACGTTTTTGAACAAGTCCACCTGGTCGCCTGCTCCATACATTGTCAAGCCATAGCTTTACCCCTTCTTCATCCATCCAGCCTTTTTCATTCACATGTACAAAACAACCAACAGGGAACTTGAGTTTCGGTATTGTTTTTCTTTTAAAAATAATCATTGGTCTTAGTTTGGTACCATCAGCTGTGCATCCTAGTACCACTGTAAAACTGGACTTGTCATGTCCTGTTGTTTTAACTAAAATTGTTTTTTCACCTTTTTGATGGACAGTTTTATTTCCAACCATATCAAAATTCATTGGAGTTTCATCCATATTTCCAATACTACTTAACACATAGCCATTTTTAGTGCGCTGTTTTATTACGTATCAGTGGAAACTATTTACTTTGCTATCAAAATCTGCAGGTAATTTTTGGGCAATTTTCGTCTTTTGCCTCAATACCATATTACGCCTTCCCATGAATCTAGTACACCAGGATACAGTGGCCTTAAATCTGTTGCTGTGATCTGGGTTAGATTTGGCCCACTGAAGTGCAGACAAACGTATTTGATTTCATGTCACTGCATAACCATTTTGGCGATGCTCATTCACCATGTCTGCTACTTGTTTTTCGAGTTCTGGCCAGTGTGGGGTGCCTCTTCTTAATGCACACTTACCCCTTGGCATACTCTTTAATGCTTTTTCCTTTGCTTTCCAGTCCCAAACCATCTTTTCTGTTACTCCATATTGTCTTGCAGCAGCGCAGTTATTATGTTCCATGGCAAAGTTTACAACTTTAAGTTTGAAACTGGCTTCATATTTCTTTCTTCTTGCTGGTGGAGCCATGATGGGGTTTTGACTGTTGGACATTTGTATACTGTACTGTATGAACAGATACTGATACTGGTGCTGTACAGTATGTGGTGCCCAGTATACAACAACCAGCCAATCACGGCAAGCCATGTAACTTACCGGCGACTGGCTGGTTGTTGTATACAAAGCCTGCTTGCATTGGTCAGCTCTCCCTGCCTGTCGAGCCCTCCCAGTCTCCAAGACTATCAAAGCGGTAGATCTCACTCCTGAGGACTGCAGTGAAGCGGCACAGGCACTCCCCTTTCCCAAACTCCTTGCAAAGTGGGTTTAATTGCAAGGGGCTCATGGTTACTGGGGTTCCCGCCTCTCAGTGTGATTTAATGCAAAACGTGTCGCAAAAGAGAAAACCCAAATTTGGTTTGGAGGTCTCTCTTTCCCCCTTTCTCCTCTGCCCCCCCACTCCCCCCTCTGGAAAAGCAAGCGAATGGGCACTCCCAGCGAGTCAGACATGGCAGTGGTGGCGGTGGGTGCTGGTGCTGCGCGGAGACAGCGAGAGGCAGGCGGGTAGCTGGAAAGAGCCGGAGCCCGGTGAAGGAGGAAGTGGCGGAGGAGCCAGAAAGGCCGCCCGGCTCCCATTCTCAGGGGGGCGTGCCGCTGAGAGCCCCTCCTCTCCCCCTCCTCCCTCGCTGCTGCCGCTCTGGGAGGAGCCAGCAGCCAAGTGCCGGGCTCGCATCCTTGCGAAAAGGGGCGGCCTTGCCAGCCCTGGGCGCTTCCTACCAGCCCCGCTGGACTTTTGAGCAAACTTGAGCCGCTCCCTTCCCCCTCCCTCCAGCCACCCCTTCTAATACCCCTCCTCCTCCTCCTCCTCCTCCTTTCCTGGGAGGATGTCCTCTGGGCAGCGCTGGGAGGCGGCGGCAGTGGCGGCACCCTAGCTGAGCGAGCAAGCGAAGTTTCGGCGAGGTAGGCGCAGTGCGGCACCCCTTTCTCTAGCTTCCCCAGGCCCCCCATCCTCCTCTGCCGGCAAGGGAGGGAGTGAGTGAGCGGCGCCCCCCCCGATCCCTCGCCCTCCTCGGCTCTTGCTTGCTTTCCCCTCATTGGCCTCCTCCGCCTCTGCCGGGGCTGGGAAGGAAACAAAATGTCTGCCCGAGCCGCCTCAGCTGCTTCCACCAAGGTAAGCTGAAGAGGAGACGGAAGGGGGCAGCGCCCTGCGCCCGGCTCTTTGGGGCTCGGGGTGGGTGCCCAGAGGGGAGGAGGGCGGGGGAGGCCGGCGCCGGCCCTCACCCCCCACGCGCTCCGCCGGCCTGGAGGGAAGCCCTCCTTTCCCCCCTCTGCCAACTTGGCTGGACTCTTCCCCGCCTCCACGCTCACTCCCTCTCGCGCACACAGTGGCGGTGGCGCTGGTGTATCCATATTGCGCTGCCAGCTTCCACAGCGCTCCCTGGCCTGGGAGCTGTAGGCGGAGCTGGGGGCAGAAGCGAGGAGGCAGCGTGACCGGCGCTCGTGCGAGGGGGAAGAGCGGCTAGCACAACAAGCCTCTCCTGAAACACCGCCGCTTCCCCCCCGTGTCTTCAGATGGGTGCGCAGCGTCACCCTTGCTGTTTTCATACGGTCGCCGCATACGGTGGGGATGCGACCACGGCTGTTTTTGAGCTCCCCCCACCATGTGCGGCGACTGCAGATTCTCCAGTCCGGCTCAGAAGCAACTGCCCTATAAGACGACACCCGGCGTATAAGACAACCCCCGACTTTTGAGAAGATTTTCCTGGGTTAAAAATACGGTAGTTATAATACTAATTTGTTAATCACTTCACAATTATGCTAATAGCTGCTATTTTTAATTATGGTAATCCTCCACCCTACATTTGGAGATTGAGTTTTGTATGTTTAATGAATATTAAGTGTGCTTTTTTTTTCTAACTGTAGTAGCAAATCATATATATCTCACAAATTGCAGCAGTCCATGTTTTGATTATTGACAGTTTATCGATTTAATTGGGATATTCATCTGACTTTTCTTCTTTGTTGTAAATTATGTTAGGCAGCTAACTTCTCTGCATGATTTCCCTCCAATAATTAAATCTCACATTTCCAGCTGCTGTAAAATTTGCTGCCCTTTCCCTTTGGTTATGTTTCTTCATGCGTATAACTTGGACTTCTCTGTAGCTTTAATTTTCACCCTGTGCCGATTTATAGGCTGTAGTTTAGCAATAAAGTGTACATGTTTTGTTTTATGGCTTATGTTGAATATGAATATGAATATGAATATCAATGCAAATGTGGTCTTGCTTTACTGAAAAGGCACATGTAGTTTCTATTTCATTTCTTGTTCATGTGCAAAAATTGATTCCCTCTTCTGTTATCCTTGCTTTTCTTTCATCTGAACAGCAGGTATACTTTTCATCTATTTAAAGCTCAGATACCGAATTCCCTTGAAACATATTTATTATGTCATGCATGCACACTCATATGCTCAGTTCTCCTTCTTCCCCCTTCTCACATCCTCTTCAGTCTCTCTAGGTTTTTTTTCCAATGGCAAAATAATCTGAAAATTACAACAAAACAGTACTTTCATGAGAATCATCCAGGACAGTCCTGAACCAGTACTGTGGGATGAGTAATACTGTAGCACGTACATGTGAGAGCAATGAACACAGGCCTTGATTTTGGCAGATTGAATGCACTTTAGAGGCACTTTTACTACTCAGTTCCAGAAATTAAGGGGTTTGCTAGCAAATGAAAGAAGACCCTGGAAAATCCTCAGGCAGCAGTAGGAGACATATGTCTGAATGCTGAGGGTTTGGAGTGATTTATGTACTAATTCTGTAGAAAGGGAATGGATCTGTAATTTATATTCTAGATGGGATTATGATCCCAGTCTAGTAGTGTCACTGTGAGACATTGCATCCAGAATATGATACCACTCTTCTTTGTTGAGTAGAAAGTGGTATCATTGCGTGTTAATGGTATAAAATGTCTCTGTTACATTACTTTCACTATTTAGATAACCTTGTAATGACAAGAGAGGCTTCTAATGTAATTTCCATTTCTAAATTTCAAGACTACTTTGGCCTTGTCAATGCCTTGCTATAGGTATTCCAAGTAGTTAAATAGTAATGCATCAAAAATGCAACAAAAAGAAATTAGTTATCCTAGCTAGTAAAATAAAATAAACCAGAATAAAATAGAGCAGCAGTCATATAAGCTACAGTCTAAGAGCATGCTCTCCAACATCTCAGACATGTGTGGCTAAGCAACATCAGAGTGTAGTCAAGGTAGCAAAAATTAATGAAAAAGAACAGACAAATTGGAAGAGACTGCAGCTATTTGCTTTTGCCTGATCTTACTGGGAAGGGCAAGATTTTTCTCTCTCCTCCCTGATTTAATTGAATGCAAACTACTTTTGTGTTTTGAACTCAGTTTGCAGCATGTGATATATGCTAAAGACAAAAGACGAAATTGGGAAGAGGAGAAGAGAGAAACTGGGACATTTAAAAAGCAGCTGAAAAAGTGGGATGACTTGTCTTTTCCTAATTAGGACATCTGGAGTATATATAAGAAGTATATAAATATTCACTGGGTTCTAGATACCTGTTGGAAAACACAGAAATAAATCCAAGCATTTTATCTTCAGGACAGTGGGCTTTGGAATTAGATCTTTAGGACTTGTACACTGATATGGATTGTATCAGTTTTTGAAAGTACTATAGTCATCCTACAATAAATACTAGTTAGCAAAATCTTTAGTAGCAGAGTTCTTCACAACATTGCTTCTTGTAGCAGAAAGAGAACTTATGTTGCACAGAACAGTGGTGATGTAGTAGTTTGGGAAACACTCCCACTGTCTTTTGGCCTATGTTGTGTTCTGTTGATTGAGATCTCCTTGTAGACTAACTGTGGGTTTTCCTGCCAGCAGCTGTTTCACAAGTGGTGACAGAGGAAAAAGCATTTTCAGTGGCAGTGTTTCTTCTTTGAAATACTGTCCTCTGAGATGTTCATCTGAGACCTATCTTACTGGTTTCTTGGTGCTTTTAATTTCCTGGTCTTATCAATGCCATAGGGATTAGTCTTTCTCCCTCCTTCTGTGTTTTTATAACCTGTGTTTAATTTGTTTTACCTTCTGGGGGCTTTGTAGTTTTATTATTTTATTTTAATATCATTTGTAAGCCACAGATTGAACAAAGATACATTGTACTGTAGTGTGAGAGCGCTGGGCTGTGACTTGGAAGATTCAAGTTCCAAGATCCCCTCAGAACCATAAAACTCCCTGGGGTGTCTTGTGCCAGTGACCTTATATCAGCCAGAATTAATCACAGGATCATTGCAGACTTGAAAAATAACCAGTTATAATAACTAGTTGTAAATAATTTGTGTCCTTAATAACTTAGGTGTAACTATGGTGCGTTACAGTTATGACTTTCAGCTGTGCAACAGAGGCAGTTAATTTTAAAGTTACAGGAATGTGATCTTACTGAATCGTGGGGAAGGAACATCACAGGGTCAGACATTGGCTCATGCTGTCCCTTGTACTGCTGCCTCTTGCTATGTTGTAAGCATGAACCATACTTGCATCACAGAGAGGAAAGAATGTTTTGTATCACAGGAATGCTTGTAGCAGTCAGATGTTTTTAAAAGAAACAAAAAGTAATAATTTGATTTTGAAGAATGGAACTGGAGAGCTGGGCCAAAGCTAACAGAATGAATTTCAACAGAGAGAAATGTAGGTACTTATACTTAGACAGAAAAAATGAAATGCACAAATATAGGATGGGGGACACATAGCTGGATAACTGTACGTGTGAAAGGGATCTAGGAGTCTTGGTGTACCACAAGCTGAACATAAGTCAGCAGTGTGACGTGGCAGCTAAGAAAGCTCAATTCTTGGTTGCATCAATAGGAGTATGGTGTCCAAATCAAGAGAGGTAATGGTACCACTCTATTCTGCTTTGATTAGACCTCATCTGGAATACTGTGTCCAGTTCTGTGCACCTCATTTCAAGAAGATATTGACAAGCTGGAGTGTGTCCAGAGGAGGGTGATCAAAGTGGTAAAGGAAGCCATGCCCTATGAGGAGTGGCTTAGGGAGATGCGTATGTTTAGTCTAGAGAAGAGAAGGTTAAGAAAGGACAAGGTAACCATATTTAAATATTAAATCATGTCGAGGAGGGAGCGGGCTTGGACAAGGAGCTAGAGAGTAGGACAAGGAGCAGTGGATTCAAGCCGCAGGAAAGGAGATTCCGCCTGAACCTCAGAAAGAACTTCCTGATGGTCAGAGCTGTCTCAGAATGTGGTGGAGTCTCCTTCTTTGGAGGTTTTTAAGCAGAGGCTGGATGGCCATCTGTTAGGTGTGCTTTGATGTGGGTTCCTGCATGGCAAGGGGTTGGACTGGATGGCCCCTGTGGTCTCTTCCAGCTCTATGATTCTGTGAACTATCTGAGATCATGTTAGAATTATAACAGTAACAAACGATTTTATAAAATTTATTTTTGCCAATCTCGGGTTGTTGTGAAGTTAATGTATGGGGAAGAGAAAAGCCATGTTCACTACCTTGAGATGCCTGGAGGAGAGCCTGGACAGATAGTTAACAAATAAATACATAAGTGCAAAGCATCAGATAATGGGACTGGGTAATTAGCATAACAGCATATGAGTACTTTTTCTTGCCTTTCATTGCTTTTTTTTGTACATGTTTTTATTAATTTTGAATTATTTTTTTTTTGCTTTGTATTCTGATACAAAAGCGCTGTTGCATTTTCAGAGATTTGTTTTGCCAACGTTATGCATACAGAATATTAAAAGAGGTAGTGGCATTGAGGGTGGAAGAACAGGGGTAGATCATGGTCTGAATAGGGGCACCTAGCCCTTACAAATTTGTAATCATTTGCCCCATACTTTAAAACTAAAATGTGCTAGTGTTTAATGGAGATTGTGCAAAACAAGAGGGATTTGAAACGAAATGTTTTAGCATAGAGTGCTCTTGTTTTGGAGCCTACTTTTCTGTTCTGATTTTACATGCCTGCTATAACGAGTCGGTATTGCCCCATGTATGTAGTTCTCCCTTTGCAGACCTTTAGGTCCCCTCAAATCTGTTGATATCATCTGCTTGTAAGTGGAATGCACTTGGAGAACAGAGTTGCTGTTGGCATACATGGGATATTATTTATTCATATATTTGTCCCTATTCCAGTGTTCTGGACAAGTTACCTGTATATTAATCTCTGAGAAGGCATATTTCTGTTTCCAGAAGGGCTCTTCTTGAGAATAATCTCTTTTCAGTACTAGGTAGGGTATACCTTTTGTTTGCAGATGCTTGTTTCCTATGGAAAGCACATTCTTTCCTGTTCTCAGCCAGCAGACACCACCACCACTCCCCAGGTTCTGCGAGCTAATAGCAAGAACAGTCCAAATATCCTTGTTTTCTGGAAAGTGTAAATGTAGGGAGGAGTAGTTGGAAAGGAAATAAATGAAAACATGTTGTCTTCATTTGGGATTTTGTTTCATATTAGCAGCTGAGAAGAATGTGGAGGAGTAGTTGATGAAGGGGAACTCACACTGAGTTATTTGATCAGGGGATAGAAAAAGAGCCTTATTTCATTGATCTCTTCCTTTTAAAAAAATGGGTTTGCCTCTGTCAGTGTTTCATTCCTGAATATTCTCAAAGAGATGACAGTGCTTGAGAACCAATACGTTGGCATCACTGCGTTTTATAATACTTTTTTGCTGCCTTAAATTCTCTTCTAAAAAAACTAGAAATGGATTCTTTTGTGTATAATCATTTTCAAATATTGTTAGCTAGCATCTATGACTTGAAAAAAATGGGCATCATTTGCTCACTTTTTTTTTAAAGGGAGAACTCATTCCTTTGCAATACAACCAAAGGAAAGGGGATGCATCACTTTTCAAATGAGTCAGAAAAGAGCTGGGAAAATTTGGCATTCTGTGACAAAACTGAGCCAGTGTAGTGTGAAAGTAGGAAGACAGTGATTTATTTCAGACTCCTGTGAGGGCATTTTTAATGTGCTGCAATGCATAGGCATTTTATAACGTGTATTTGGAAAGAATGCATCTAAACCCCCGCAAGTCTTGACTTTAAATAACTATAACATTAAAACCAAGCACAAAATTTAAACAACATGGAATCATTTAAAAACATATCAGGAAAGAGTGAGGCACCCATCATTAAAAGACACTTCTAAAGGAACCACTTAATGGTGAAATGCCTTTCTGAACAAAGAGGTCTTTGCCTGCCAGTGGAAGGAGGGCTAGAGAAGTCTGTAGAAGAGGGTGCCACAGATTGGAAGCAGCTATCAAGAAAGATCTCTCTGCCTCTGTGAGTGGTGAGACTGAGATAAAACCTTCTTGTGAAGATCACAGAACTTGGTCAGACTCACTACTTGGTGCAATTTAGACCTGCAGAGATGGGCAACTAATTAAGATGTCCTACTCCAGGAAACCTGTGCACCCAGTGGTTTCCTGACAGTTCTTGGGGAATTTACTGCTGCCTCAGCAGGTGATTCTGTCAAATCTCTGTTTTACCTTTGGAATGGATAAATGGCCAAGATGGTGGACACAACTGCACCTGAGTGTCCCCTGTCACATAATGGAGCCAAATCAGCCTTTGTTTACCAGAGTATTGGCCGTGATGACTAGAGTGATCCTGACAGAAATATTGAAGCCACCCAGGTCCAGGGTGGACAATCTGTCTGGCTAAAATGGATTATATAGATTTCAATCTGATTTCAGTTTTTGCTATGGGACAGAGATAGCTTTGGTCACCTTGGTGGGTGATCTACATGGGGAACTGGATAGGGGGAGTATGTCCCTGTTGGTTCAGCTGGACCTCTTGTCAGCTTTCAGTAACATTGACCTTATGGACTGCCTGGCTGGAATGGGACATGGAGACAACGTTTTACAGTGATCTATTCTTTCCTGGAAGGGAAGATCTGGAAGGTGGTGTTGGGGGTTCCATTTATCTCTTTGGCCAATGGCCTGTGAAGTTCCTAAGAGTTCTATTTTGTCTCCCATGTTATTTAATATGTATATGAAACCACTGGGAGAGGTTGTCCAGAGTTTTGAAGTGTAGTGTCGTCAGTATGTGGATGAAACCCAGCTGTACTGCTACTTTCCACCTCAATTGTTTCTAAACAGTAGCGGGCCAGATTGGGGTGAATAAGTTGAAACTTAATCCTGATAAGACAAAGTAATTTTAAAACAGATCAGGAAATAGGGATTCATCCTATGCTGGATGGGAATTATAGCTCCCTGAAAATTCAGGTTTCAGTGGTGGCCAGGAGTTCATTTGCACAACTGAAGCTTGTGTACCAGCCAACCCCATTCATTGGATTTTGCCATGGTTGCACATGCCTTAATTGCATCCCATTTGGATAACTGTAATGTGTTTTGTGTGTGGCTAGCTTTGAAGAGTATTCAGAACCATCAGCTAGTCCAAAGACTTGCAGCCAAACTGTTAACCAGGCCCTTGTTGCAGTAGCTTTACTAGCTCCTGGTCTGTTTCCAAGCATGATTCAAAGTGCTGTTTGTGACCTACGAAGTCCTGTATGGCTCAGGTGCAGTTATCTAAAGGACTATATCTTCCTATATGACTCTGCTGGTATCTTCTGGGGAGATCCTTCTCTCTCTCACTACCCTTACATGTTCATTTAGGAATATGGGTAAGGATCTTCTCTTGGCTGCTTCCAGGCTCTGAAACTTCCTTCCTGTAGTGATGCCACTGGTGCCCTCTTTGCTATCCTTTCAGAGGTAGGTGAAGAACCTTTTGTTTCAGCCGGTTCAAGAGTACATCTAAGCAATGAACCTGAATTCAATTGAAGTGTAACCCCGTTCAGCATAGGTTTCAATCCCTATTCCCTGGTCTGCCTTTTTACTGACCAGGGACACCTCAGTCTTGTTTGGATTAAGCTTCAGTTTGTTCCATCCTAATTGATATTTAGAGCAGACACTGCTTTAGCGCTGAATTAGCTTTCTTGGAATTGGGTAGAAAGGAAAGATATTGCTGGGTGTATTCAGCCTAGTGGTGACACTATTCCAAACTCAAGGAAACCTCACGTGATGATTTCGTGTGTCTATTAAACAACAACCAGAGAAACCTGAGCCTTGAGTAGCCACAGGCTACTTGCCATGGTGTTGGAGTCTCCCAGCACTACATTTTGAGCTCAGCTATACAAGAAGGACCAGAGCACCTGTAAAATAATTCCCCTAAGTCCCATCTCAGAGAGACAACCCAGAAGGATACCGCAGTCAGTGCTTCTGAAAGCCACAGAGAGGTCTAGTTCAGGACACACACACACCCTTTCCTGCTGTTGGCACAGGTCATCTCCCAAGGTGACCAAAATTGTCTTCATCTCATAACCAGGCCTAAAGTTGGATTGAAATGAGTCTAGATAATCTATCCATCTAGGAACACCTAGGGCTGTGAAGCTACATTGCAGAATATTGCCCAAGGAAGTACAACACAGTTCAGAACTTTGCCTGTGAATAGGCTATTGGAGACTGGCCTGGAATTGTCAAGTACGGTACGGTTCAGATATGCTTGGATGTGACAGAACAGGTCTGTTATTTTTCCAAACAACCATTTTAAGAGCCATGGCTGTGTGAAAAGCTCATAGGATATAGTTGTTAGCAAGAGAACAAGTGTAGTTGCAAAAGCAGTCAGAACTAGAACCATATATTATGACTTGAATGTAATTTTGTGCAAGTTTTGTTGCATGAGGCCACTAGCACTGTGAAGTAGAAGGCAAGGGTGCTACTTTATATCTGCCTCTTTGCCTGTCTTACCTTTAGTTGTATCCTTGTCTACAGTTGACAGTACAGTTGACAATGGTTTAACTCTCACAATTCAGTTCTCATAGGCATTAGTTTTACTTCTGCTGTGGTTTTTCTCAAGACAATATATTTTTAAATTATTTCAGTTTCACATAGTTTAGAATATGAATATAAAATCATAATCTACCAATCTGTGTTTTTTCCATTTTTTAAAACCTAAATAAAAAGAATACTGAAGCCTTTCGTTTGAGAACCTGTTCACAGTTACAGCAAACAATGAGTTCATAAGGTTATTTTTAATTAAAGGTGAAATAAATATACCAATCTGACAAACTGTATAAATGTAACTGAAAGGAATGGCTTACTTGGTAGAAATCTGTAGGAAGTCTTTTCAGTGCGCATCAAATTATCTTTCAACTTAAAAGTGTAAACAACAAAATGGCAGGCCAAAAAGGCTTTAATTCCAGTCAGTGTTCAGTGAGTATTTATAATGCCAAAATTACTAGAAACATAAATGTCTTTAGATTCTTCTATCAAGCCATGAAAAAGTGAATTATTGAAAAGATAAAAATAAATTTGTTTGCTTTCTGTCAGAGTTCGTATCCACAGCCAACCTTGATAGAAGACCAGAATGATTTAGACAAGTTTGCTTTGGAGATTCATAACATATGCTTGCTGGACAGAATTGAGTTATCTGTGCTCTGGAGAGTAAGTTATTGTAGCAGGAGCTGACAGAGATGAAGATAACTGAGGGAAATTCAATTACCTTTTAGTGTTTTCCTTCTAATAGGATTCTTAATGTGAAAAAGATCCTTAGATGATGCGCCTCTGTTGTTTGGTGAGATCTACTTTGATACGCGTCTCCAGAATAAAGTGAACTCTCTTTTCCAGGCCTTCATCAGGAATGAAACATTTGACTGTTTCTTAATGTTGCATTGTATTTCAAGGATTAGACCAAACTGTTTTCCGTGATAGATCACTTCTTCTTTTACTTAAAAAAATAATATTTTTTAAATGAGGTACTTCATTGGTGTTATAGGAAATCATGAAATAAAAGGTATGGACTGCTACCATTCTATTGTATTCCCCTGCTTTCTCTTCTAGATAAAACCTTATACCAGTGCTTCGTGGTTTAGCAGTGAATCTGAAGCTGATTCTTGTTCAGCTACCTCTGCAAGAAGCACAGTTCTGTGCAATTAAATGTTTGCTATGTATATGAAAACCTAAATCAGGTAGATTTTGCAAATTATTACCCAAATGAGGGTGATGATGATAATGATGGTGGCGGCGGCGGCGATGACGATGATGAAAATAATAATATAATGTTTATTTATAACACTCTTTACACCAAAGAGTGGAACAATGACATATACAACCAGGGACAAAGACACCAAAACAAAACAGAAAATCTTTTTCTTTACATTTTTTTTAAAAAAACAGCCTTTAAGTATACCACATGTTCTGACTTACGGACACAGGTAACGAAGATCAAAGGTAAACCAATTATTTACTTTTACTTAGGCCATTTCCGCACTAGACGGTTATAGCGCTATTATTCCACTTTCAAAATCCTGTAGAATCCTGGGGTTTGCAGTTTAGGGAGGGGCCGGGGCCCAGGATTCCATAGGATGTTGAAAGTGGAATAATAGCATTATTTCTGCACAGTCTAGTGCAGAAATGGCCTTAGATGCTTAAATCAGGTTGTTAGAAGATAAAAATGGGAAGAACTTGGTTGTGGATGTATCACAAGGAGTACATCCTTGTAGGTAGCTTATCTTGGTTCAGATCTGTTGGAGCAGGGCATCTGCTTGCTTGTTTCTGTGGTCTGTGGTAATGCTGTTCTTCAGAGAGCAGTTGTAGCATAGTGAGTGGAAGGCTTTTTTTTAAGTGATCAGCTTACCCTTACCCTTTTTGTATCTCCAAGTTGGAATAACTGCAATAGCTTATGTCCAGATTACCTTCTCATTTCTTAAATTCCCACATAGAAAATTATACCAGTTAATAACATTCAACCCAGGAGTAAATGTCACATGTTGTGATAGTTTACAGAGGCATTTTGCCTATGCCTGCATATGGCAAGCATGAACAGGGAAACTGCAACTGTTTGTACTTCAGAAGATGCATGCCTTTTAACTATGGGTGGCATGCTACTTCCTACACAGAGGTATAATCTTTGTAAAGATTTTGTGACATGGCTTTCGCTTGATCTAGTTTAGTCTTCAGTCATGATAAATTTTCTTTCTAGATTCTGAGTTGTGCGTATGAATGGATCAGTGCTATAGCCTGTTCAGAAACAGAAAATAATGGTACAAGGAAGAATAATGCTATAAAAATATATTTCTAGCTTGACTGATTTGATGAAAGAGTGATCTCCTGCAAGGGAGAAGCAGTTAATATGATTATCTGTAATTTAATTATTGTAAACACATTTACAATTTGATTTTGTAACTAATATAGTTTTCTTTTCCCAGATACTCGCTGTGTACTTGAACAGGAAAAAATATTGATGATGCTGACCACCAGTGGCAGTAAACATGGTTTTTAAGTTTTATTGATGTAGAACCATGATGTGTACAAAATCTGTTTTTGCATCTTAGATGCAAATATTCTTTTCTTTTTTAAAAAAGATGTGTAATTTTGAAAACTGAGTTGTTTTTATTTTTGAAAATGCTGCGGTTGTAGCCTTTCTTCCCCATGTGTTTTAATTTTGTCTGTGTGGGGAGGATGTTAGAACTTCAGTATTTTTTAAATAGTCGGTTTTGATGTGATAAGATTATATTGTAGACTTCAGAAATACTTTTGTAGACATGGCCACTTTCTCAGTCTGGATTGCATAGTCATAGGCCTCATTAACAAGGATTTAAGGGAAATAATACAAAAGACAGGATTTAACAGAGGTCTAAAGGTAAAATATCTTGGTATCTGGATAGCTAAAGGAAACAGTGAGCTATGAGAAAAAGTGGAAAGAAATAACAAAAGACTTGGAAAGCTAGACTTCAATGCATCTGACTATGATGGGGAAGATTGTGGCAATAAAAATGAACGTTTTACCAAAAATGTATTTTCTTTTTCACAATCTTCCTGTAATAACGAATACGAAACCTTTCTTACAATGGAAGAGAGAATTAACGAGATTTATAATGGCAAGGGAAAAAGCCTAGGATTAAATGGAACATCATGACGGATCAGAAAATTCGAGGAGGTTTGGGACTACCTGACTTTCAGATATATTACAAGTCAGCGGCTTTTACATGGATAAAAGATTGGATAGTTCTACAAGATATAAGAATGTTGGCACTTGAGGGAGCAAATCTAAGGATGGGTTGGCATGCTTATATGTTCTATGATAAAGCAAAAATAGATAAAGAATTCACAAATCGTTACATTAGGAAATCGTTATTGAAAATTTGGGACGAATATAAGACTAGAAACATTAGGCAGCTGCCCACCTGGGTCTCCCCTCAAGAGGCTTTCTTTGGTAGATAAGGATTTAAGTAGCAGTAGAAGCAGGTACAGTATCTTTGTTTAAATCATGGTTGGTATGTTTTGAGGCCCAGGATTGCATGTCATCATTGTGGCTCCTCAGGTTCTGGAGAACTTTAGTGAAATTCCTTTGGCAGACCTAAACTGATATATTTTTGTCACTTCCATCCACTTTTAAAAGCAGTGGGGAAGCAATGTTTCTGGGTGCCCCTGCTCCCCAAAAAAGAAAAAAGAAAACAACAATGCCGACAACAACCACCGTCTTGGAAGAGCCTCATGTGGCTCAAGTTAGTGTATTCTCAGCGAAAGCAAAAACAAGCAAGCAAGCAAACAAAATCTTAGTTTCCTACCCGGGTTCTTATTAAGTGTTTCATGCTTTTTAGCATAAAGAGAGAAATACACCAGTTTTACAGCCATATTCCCTTTTATGGTTACCATTAATTTTATATGATAGATGCACTTATTGTATGATATGTGTAAGGGAAAGTGGCAATGTTATTGACAAAAACCACTGAAAAGAGCACAGAATCTGAAACAGATTATTTGTCAGTTTGAACTATTTGCTCAGGGGCTTGATTGAGAATGAATGAGAGTTTAAGGCATAATGCAGCTAGATACAAGCTAAGTTGTAGTTATTTTTTTATTTCGTATTTGTGACATTCTTGAAACCACCCCTGGAGATTTGGCCTATTAGATAGGTTTCTATTTTGTTTATGCAAGCACTGAGATACTTGTTGTCTGTTCTGGTATATATCTAATATTTATAAGTAAATCAATGAAATAACCAAGTTTGTTTATGCAACATGGAAGTAAACAATATGAGGATGAACATCTCATTCCCTCTTAAGCAGAAGGTTGAAGCGCTTAAAGTCATTAGGCTTCTAAATGTTTGGCCCACAACTCTTATCTGCCCACCCAGTATTATCAGTGGCAAGGGACTGTGGGAAATATAGTCCATTGAGACAACTAAAGGTTCACCATATCTCTGCTGCTAGCATGCAAATTTGAGATAAAATTATGCCATTTTTAAAGGTTAAACCACACATTCTTAACATGCAGCTAAGCCATTATGATTACTTATTCACAGAAAAGCACAGGTGAGCTAGTATCTGACCTTGGGTCTTAGTTACTTTCTGGACTTAATCTTTTGAAGGCTTCTTAAGATTCATCTATAAAATCTTTTGAAAGGAATGTGAGACTTCATTTAGGAAAAAAGCAATGTTAGGCAGTGATCCCAAGACATAGTTGGGATACATACATAGTTGGAGGATTTCTAACATAGTTGGAGGATTTCTAAAAGTAGGTGGGTGTTGTACTCCCACACAAGAGAGCAGTAGTTAACAAAAAGGTTATTGGATTTTGGAGAAAAATATCAATGTTGGTACAGTGATATGCCAACAAAGATGATGCAGAAATCCCTGTCATAATATATTCTGATAATTTGTTTGGATCCTAAGTTAGGATTCAGAAGGCTTTGACTATGGTGAGTGCTTTGTCTACAGAAAAGAGATAATTACTGTTATATTCTACAGTACTTTAGCAAGGGCAAACTTAAGTTTCTTTTTTGGCATATCTTGTAGTTGCATACTATATTATCTTACAGTATGACAGATCCAAGCTGTTGGTGCCATTTATATTTTTGGGTTACCAGAGGTATAGCCATTGTCATGTATTTCTTCCTGCAGCTTCTGAAATTCTGAAATCGTCTGGCACCCGGTACTAGATCTTAAGCCATTCCCAAACACAAATACGTACTTTGGGAGCCCAGAATCAATCTGTTTGTGATATTAGTACTAATAAAGGAATTCCCCTCCCACAAGCTAAATCAAATTTTACTTGAACCTAAAGTAGATCCATTGAAATGAATAGGGTCTATTTGAATTTTATCCAGTTCTCACATACACTGTGGTAGGCGTTATTTTTTGTATTGTTTTAACTGGTTTTAAATTGTCTTGTTTTAAGTGATAAATGATCTAAGATACATTTTAGTCTTTTAAATTGTTTTTCTTTGTTGTCTTAAACTGATGCAATGCTTCATTCTGAGATCTTTGGATATAGGGTGGGATATAAATATTCATAAATAAATAATTTAAAAAAATATCCCAATTGATGTCTGTGGACAGGTCTTTGCACCGATGCAGATACTTCAGTAACTTTGCAACATGAAACCAGGAAGTGACCGGTCCAGACAAAGATATATCCCTCCTCTCTTTCTAGTGACTCCATTCCATTCCATAGTTCTTAATTTTTTCCAACTCAGTTGTGCCATTTAATTTTTTGTTAGGCTGTTTTTTTTGGGCAGGAGTTTTTAAGTACCTGAAAACTCAGGGTTACTGAAAGTACCTACCTGTGGTGGATGGTATGTGTGGCATTTTGGCTGTAGATCCCCAAGAATGAAAATATTTGAATCAGAAATAAGAAGGAATGATCAGTATGCTTGTCTCATTCATTTTACAGATAAGAAGCTTTGTGAATATGTTCTTGATATTGTGTAAAAATCTGTATTTTATATATCATTCCTACCATTGAAAGTTTAGTTAAGTTGACCTATAATTCTAGCCTTTCTAACATTTCCTTTTTCAAAAGACCCTTTTGAGGGTGAGTACTTTTGTTATGCTAACAATATCCAAGATCTTCTGGGAATGGCAGTGCAATGAAACCACAACATTTTTTGTAACAAATAGCTTAAAAGACAGTTAATTTGTATGCAGATTCTAAATCTCCAGGTCCCTTAAAGCCTGGATAAATGATGAAGGGGGGTGGAGGCTGCAAGTTGCAGAGATGAAAAGCCAATACATTGTATCCAGTCCATTAAAACAAGAAGAAATAGAAAAGATACCTTGATAAGTGTTCTGCCTGTTTTAACCTTGATGGCTATTATCGGGGGAGGGGGAAGGGGCATGCTGCTATATCTGTTTCATTGGCTTAGGCTTTTTCATGCTGAAAGAAATCAATACTTTGAGTCGTTGGATGACAGAAGCATCACTTCAGAATTGAAGGTGGCTGTCAGACATTGTCATTGGTTGACTTTTGTTTGCTATTGAGGTTTTAAGCTTTCATTTTTCTAAGTCTTATTCAGGAGCTTTGGAAGATTTCCCTGGGTGGCATTTTTTAGTCCAGATTTTAAACTGAAGGTTAAAGGTCAAGTGCAAAAGATCTTATAGAAGAACACAAGAACTTGTTCGATTTACTAAAATGTATAGTGCTGATGAGAATTTGCGTTTGCCAGGTGGTATGTTTTTGTTTCCCTATGGATTTCTTTGTCCTTTTAATGATAGCCTGGAGGGGAACACATTTCATAGAGTTAGTAATTCAAAAATACCTGGTGTTATATAAAAATACAGAATTCATATTTGATATTACACTATTACTGAAGTAATAAAACAAATCTCTCTTTATATATGTCGTTGTTTTCAATTTGTTTGATCTGCTTTTCTATATTCAGTTCTACACATAGTTCCCTTTTCTAGTAAGCTAAATCTTGTAAAATCTGTTTCTGTTTTGATTACACCTTATGAATGAACAATATGGTATCTGCTATAAGGGTAGGGTAGAAGGGTGTTACTCCACATTTTGCTTAAGATGCAAAACAACTGAACAACTTCCTCCTTTGCAGAAGAGGGTTAATATGTGGTTCAAGAAGCTTTCATTTCTTCTGTTCCACCTCAGATTTGATACTTTGGAAAGGATACCTTGCAGAGGTAGAACATGGAGGGCTCATTTTGATGCCCTCAATCTAAACTTCTACCCCACATTAATAACAATATTTTCCATTATGGTTGCTGGTTCTCAACATTGCACAGCTTATGAAGCACTGCTGTGTTATACAAGATATAGATGTATCACTTAAGAAAGTATTTTGGTGAGAATGTGGGAGAAAGCCTTCTCAATAGCTGCTTCCCAGTAGTGGAATTTCCTCCCATGGAAGCTTTGGTTGGCCCCATTTCTCTGTTCCTTCTCTTGGTAGGCAAAATCCTTTTTATTCAGGCAGGCATTTGCTGGTAATTCATGTGGCAGATAGAGTTTTAATCAGGTTGTGCTGTTTTTTAAATGTGCTGTAAATTGTTTTAACTTTGTGTTTTTAATTAAGCTGTCATTTATTTTTTAGAAGCTTTTATACAAATTTTTAGCTGTACACTGTTTTTAATTGTTGCAAGATGCCTTAGATCCTGTATGAGGAGAAACGCAAGATATTAGATAGATGGATGGGTGGATGGATGGATAGATAGATATCAATGAATAGTGCATAATGATTGGCCTTCCAGATACATTTACCTACAACAATCATGACCAATGGCAGAGGATTGTGCATGAATGCGTGTTTGTACCTTCAGGTTTCTTGTTGACTTAGGATGACTCCATTAATTTCATAGTAGTTTTTTTTTTAAGGCAAGGATTACTTAGAGATGTGTTTACTAGTTCCTTCCTCTGAAAAATAGCGCACAATACCTGGTATCTGTTGGTGGTCTCCACCCAGATACAAACCAGGGCTGACTCTTCTTAGCCCCAAGGATCAGACAGAATCTGGTGCCTTTAGGGTATTTATACTCCAAAGGATTGTAGGAAATTCTGCCTTTATCAAGACTAGAACTACTTTAGACTTTCAGAAGTATTGTAGGAGAGCCTAAAAGTTCCCTTAGCCTTGATAAGAGCAAACTTGTGAGAACCTGCAATAAAATGTTGGTGTGTCTCCAGCCATTAACAGAAAGACTTCTTTGATTCACATTTTGAGACTTGTAGCACTGTTTACAGCTTACAAAGATGAGGATGGCTTCTGTCATGGGCCCGGGCTCGGCTGAGCTTGGTGTCGTTCCGGGGGCCGCCACTGATGCGGAGGAGGGCCTGGACACCTCGGAGGCCGCCGCCGCGCGGGGTGCCTGGACACCTTGGAGGGTGCTGCCGACGCAAACAGCCCCGTTGACAGTGCCAGGGGCAGCTCGCCGGAGAAGGCGGGCTCCGGTCCTAGCCCGGGGTCTCCGCCCACCCGTGGCTCCGACTCGGAGGAAACTGCCGCCCCTCCTCCCACGTTCTGGCAGTGGCGACAAGGGAAAGAGGCAGTCCGCCGGTCTCGGCGGCTGATGGAGAAACGGCTCTGGGCTGAGAGCTCCCAGCTGTGAGCTGAGCTGGGAGCCCTCAGCTGTGAGCTGGCGCCGGATTGGTCACTGCTGGCCCAGGGGACTACTTAAGACGGGCACTGGGTGGGGAGAGCCACGGAGCAACAACTGTCGGCCTTCCGCGTTCTCCTCCGCCTGTGTCTGGATCCAGCCCCTCCCGCCAGTGATCGCGTCCAGCCTCCTTGCCGGCTGAGCACTTGGTTTGCGTGTGGGTGAAGTAACCCTCCTTTGTTTTCGGAAATAACCTGCTTGTACATGCAGGCGTGCCCTGTGTTTGGGACTGTTTACGTCATGCTAAGGCTCATCTGTGGGGAGGGGTGCTGTAACCCTCTGTTTACTGGCTGTCCAATAAACGCTGCCACTCCAGCCGCTCATCCTGCATCTGCTTGACCACCACCCACCGCTGACAGCTTCAAGGAGTGGTTTGCCTGCTATAGAACATTAAAGAGTTCAACTTGACAGCTTTCTGCCATAACAAAACCTATATTTCTGGAGTGGGCCATGGGAACTCTTGAAACAGTTCAGCTTAAAACACAATAAGAAAAGGTCTAGGATATTATTCTACGTCTAATATTGAATCAAGATTCAGCTGCCTGTCCAAGGAACGGGGAAAGGGTTCATCTTGTCCTTCATTTAAGCCAGCAAAATATCTCAGGCCAGGCATGTTAAAGGGAAGCAAATTGTTAGATGTCTATTACAACTGTATTTCTGCTGCCATAGATGGAAGAAGTGCCTCGTGGGGGTTTCCTGTTTGTTGCCAAGTAACTTGACCAGGATATTGTGTACATTGACATAAAATGGGAAATGCCATGTTCTGCTGTATCGTAGAGAAAAATATTGGCCAACCCTGAGAGTTAATTCAGCAATTAGAAGAAATCTACCACACATTATAGAATGAAAAGGTCTAGCTTTAAAATTGACTCCCCTTATTTCACTTGCGTCCATTTCTGCAAAAAAAGTAGCTGCTGTTAATACATTCATGTGATATTTCATCCATGTCAGCAGCTTGTTTTAAAAGGAAACACAAGACATGTGAATTGTCTCAGTGTCTCATCACTTCTTGATGCTCATATACACTTGAGAACAGTACCTGTTGCAAATGAGCAAGTTATACTTGCTGATAGTCTGAATAGCAATATTTTGTTCAGGCTACCTCATACAAGCCATTTATCCACTGATGTTTCAGTAACAGCTGTATATGAGAAATAACAAATCCCATCTTAATTTGGGTTGGCGCCAAATAAACACATAATAGGAATGGTGGAAACTGAAGTTGCTGCTCTCTTTCCAGTTTGGCAGACCTTCTCCAAAGATTCCTCTGCAAAATCCCATTGAATGGTCTTGCTGAGACAAACAACAACAACAACATTGAATAAAAGTGGGTTCCAGGCAGAGAATCACTTAGGTTTGGAAAAGAGGAAGGAAAAATTCAGATTCATTACATATTTAAAAAGTCTTCTGAATGGTATCTGCTTCATTATATCTTTAAGTTGAATTTTGTCCCAGCGTTTGGTAAAAAGGCAAGTATTGGTAATGGGGAAAGAAGAAGACTTAATGTGGCACATCTATACAATTTTTGCTGGGCATGAAACTTTGTAGAGGGAGTTACAGAGGATCTGTTAAAAGCTTTTAGTTTTAAAGCAGGCTTACGTGTAGATTTTTGTTCTGGTAATTTCATAGTGTTTTGTTAACACTCCAAAAACAAAATTGTTATAAGAGGACTGGTTAAAATCATTGTGGAATCTTGTTAGTCGCTATAATAGCTATATTTGAACATCACCCCAAACCATTGCTAGCACTAACCTAGTTGAGCTTCAGCTGAATACAGTGGCAGTGCTTGAACTGTGTGGAGGGTGGGCAGGAGGGGCCAGGGCTACAGCATGAGGGGCATGGCCGCACTGTGTGGGGGCATGGCTATGATGTGTGGGGGCGTGGCCAGGGCATGTGGGGGCATGGCCAGGGTGTGTGGGGCGTGGCCAGGAGGCACGGCTAGAGGCTGGGATGCCCCAAAAACATTGCCGCCAGGGGTGAATTGCCCCCCCACATCCCTACACAACCAGTTGAATAGAACTAGTTGAATAGGCAAGCCATGCTTTATAGCCATTTGACTGTTTTAGTATTCATCCTCTTCACAATACCACTTAAATACAAGGTTATCCAGAAGTGGAAGCATGGTTCTAAATGTACAGACACATAATTAACACGAAGTATGAAAGCATGATTCATACCAAGATGTCAAATTCTGGGTTTCTTGCTAATTATAAACTGCAATTATCAGTTATCAATTCGGAAATGACCAAATACCATAATTCTACAGATTACCTGTCTGAAAGAATGTACTTCCCTCGTTGCTCACATAATCTCATGTACTTCAAAACTGTGATATGACAGTCCCTAGATTTTTCAAGCTTTCTCCTTCTTAATGTCTAAGTACACATTTGCTTTACAGTAACTTTTTTAAAAGAAAGTGTTGAAATCACCTGAGTAATCTGTATTTTCACTGTTAGATAATCTTTTTTGAAAAATGTAGTTTCTACATATTAATTTCTGGTATCTAAAAAGAACAAAGAGTCAGAGACTAAAATGGCATTGGCTTTCTGTTGCTTGTTACTTGTGTTATTGCTCTTCTGACCTTGAAAAATTCTCATTGTGAAAATTCAGTTTGTCTCATACAGAGTGTACCAATTGATGTTTTAGGCTGTGATCCTGTGCACAGTTATCTGGGTGAAAGGTCTGGTGAACATAGTGGAACTTACATCTGAGGAACCATGTTTAGAATTGCTTAGTAAATATTTCACAGTTTTGTTAGAACTATATTGCAAATTATAGTTCTTCAATCACCAGTGGCCATATATGTAAAGATTTACCCAGTTCAGTAGGTGGCAAATGGAT